>JAWLRI010001031.1:73436-85954 GCA_034781795.1 Crypturellus tataupa
GCAGTCTGGCGGTTCTGAACAAACAATGTCCGCTGTACCATAAGGGAATCCAAATCTATCTGAGTGAACATCAATTTCTGCACTGATCGTCTGTATTTCACCATGAGGCTGACAGCAGAACCAGCAGTAAAGTTCTTTTACATCTTCATGATGAACAATCCCAATCACACGGGTGACTCTGCTTGCTCTGCCATCAAAGTATGGGGCAATGATAAGAGTTTTGTTATCTTTTAAGGGTGTTATGACATTTTCAGTAGGTTTTCCTCTACAAAGGTGACCTGCTGGACTGCCATTTTTTTCCTGGAAGAAGATTTTTCTAATGCTATTACTGTGTAGATAAGTACCTTTCCGGGAGCAGATTAAAATGCTTCCAAATACAAGGATACATGCAACTACAGCACATATATGTCTTTTCCCACAGTGCATCATTGCTGAACAGCAAACTTGATACTTAACACACTGCTTCACACACAGTCTTCCATTCACTTTCTCTAAAACAAAGAACAAAAAAGGACACTTTCCAAAGAAAGAAATACTTTGCATTGAACTATACTGAATATCTTAACTTACTGAATATCATTCAATAAGATAAGAACAAGTGATCATTTGTAAAAGAATGATCTTTTCACAGTTTTGGCTGTGAAATATGGCTGATATTACTTTAAATGTAAAGTGATTTTATCAGTAAATCTGAATTCTTAGATCACTGTTTTAAATTGGCAGTTGATTTAAGTAGGACTTTATGAGAATATTTGGACCATTCAACTCCTCTACATGCACAACAGAAACTTTTAACCTCGAAATGGTAAATTCAAGTTCTCTGAATAAGGTGGTACCAAATCTGTCCACAAAATGAAGATTTTCAATACAGCTTGATATTTACACATGCCTAAGCCATCAAACAGATGATAGGCAAATTCAGACAAAACCAAGCCCCACTTGGGTGGCCATATGGCATGAAAAAATGTGACACATTACAACAACGCATCCCATCAATTAACCATTAAGAGTTGGTATCTTCTGTAGGTGTTCTGTCCTCTTTTGTATGCATTCCATCCCAGGTAATTAATCATTGCTTTCTTATTACTCACAAAACTGCACCACTGGTCTACACCAACATCAGAGTTCTAGGTTTGAATAACACAATGAAAACACTGGTGCTTCATGTAATCAGCAAATCCAAGATGTTGCTCAGCTGTTCTTTCTCATTTCTGTGGCCTATAAAATAGAATATTTTAGAAGACATATAATGGCTCATTCTCTAAAGTCTTGTTTATTGTTCCTTGAAAATTGTCATGTAATCTTTCAAATGTCATGTTTATCTTTCCCCTTTCCAGACTATTATTTTTAAGATTCATTGTGTTTGCTGAATATTTTTTTCTAAACTACTAAGGAAGGTCCCAGTTACATTTCTACAGTTCTGCAGAAAATATTGTTTCACTCACTTCAAATATTTTTAATGTTACCTGCCTAATTAACTGCTAACATTAAAATACACAATTTATCATTATCTCAGTAATAAAGAGGACCTTATTAGTCATATTTAGCAAAAAAAAAAATATAGAAGTTGTAAAAAATGCTGCTACATCATCAGTTATTCATTAAACTGCCCCAAAGTTCTTCAAATATTTCTATTTTTGTCTTGTAAACCATTTAGAATTACTAGCATGCTTTTTAATAGCAAATAAAGAGAAATTATGTTTTGGAGTGAAGTTGTTGGTTTTTTTTTTCCCCCCATAGGAACATTTATTGAGAAGTAGAATTGAAAAATATTTATGAAAAGTTCTAAGAAAAACCTCAAAACATAAAAGAGAGCCTGACAGCCACGTGGAAAACATCAGTCATCCCAAGCTCTAGTTCTGGTTTTAAACCTACAATTGATTTTATTTTCCTTTCATTTTAAATATATATTTTGGAGGTGCAGATTTGGCAGTCAGTGTTCTTTTGGAAGAAATCAAGAGGATTCTTTGCAGACATTGAAGTTGGTCAGAAGACATAAGGAATTAACTAGAACAGAGGTCAGGAGCCTCCATTAACATGTAAAAGCACAGTAGTTTATGGGCCCTATTCTTCTCTTCAATCAGAAGGTGATTGAACATTACAGAACACATCTAGATATCTATATGCATCTACAGATAGATATAGAACATTAGAGAATCTCAATAAAAATATTTGTCACTGTTCTGGAGACAACTTACTGCCTAAGAGACTGGACAAACATACTAAAAAGCAACAAAAAGCCCACTGGTAAAATTTCACATCATTAATATCTGTCATACGTATTTACAGAAATATGGGTTTATTTTTTTTGTTCTGATATAGATGCTTAGCAAATTCACTTTTAATTGCACTTTTAATATTAGCATCTTAATGAAGAAGAATTAACATATTGGTCTGTTTCTGCAACAGCAATCCTCTTGTAGCAAGTACTCTTATGCTATTTTCTAGCTTCTAAAAAAAAGGGAGAGAATGATCTCTCCACATTCATATGCAAAGAAGTTGCCATTTTAATGCATGAGTAACACAAAGCAGGAAGTCCACTTCTACACTCCCCTGCGTTTTACATTTGCTTTTTTTTTTTTTAATCTGCTGAAAACAAACTGCTTGTATGAAGTAGGAATTTTGTATGAATACATTACTTGATTTGGGCATTGCAAATTCATCCTAATAGCCTATATTTTTAGACCTACAAGCCTCCTGAAACAAACATTTGTTCAGCCACTTTTAACCGTAACCTTACACTTGATCTGGGGCAAAGTAAACTAACTTTCCTCTTACAAACCCATGGTGTTCTAGGTTAAGAACTACAATGCAAAAGTAGCTTTATGGGCAGGGACAAGAAAGACAAGATTCACTCCTTTTATGTAAAGAAGTCTCTAAATCTAGAGAGATACTATGAGATACATGTCATGTGTTTAAATAACCTGCTGCTCTGCCCTTGTGGAATTGTTTAAAGAACTTTGGAAACCTCCCAGGGTTGCTAATTCTGATCATATTTCTGTCTTTTATCTTGAGCTGTCCTCAGGGGGATTTTTTTTTCTTTCTTTCTAAGAAATACATGGCATCAATTCCTAAATATGAAATATAATTTTGAGTTCCAGTTTGTGCCATCTCTTTGAGAACCCACAGGTTGCAGACATTAGCTGCACTTGCATTAAGTGTCCACTTAACTATGTGACTGAAAGGTTCTAGCTGTAGCAGGAGTATTAAAAAAAAAGATGTATTTTGGCTGTTGTCAGAGTAGTCATTTCTGAATGGGAATAGCCATTGCCGTTATGAAAAATGATTCCGCATATGCACTTATTAGGTGATATTTATCACCATGCTTTGTACTGTCCTTTGTTCAAGTGAACATATGTCGGCAAAACCTCTCCACATAAAATATTATTTCTAACATTCAAATGTTGGGCAAATGACCACACTTTTACTATAATTGATTTCACTACATACTTTTTTAGCTATTGAAAACATACCCTGTGTGATCAGAGGCTTAAAAATATCCCTCCTTTTAAAAAGAGGAGCCATTAAAATACATTCGTGACTCTGGACCTCCTCTATCTATTTACGTCACCAGCAATACAGAGAAGAAACCAGAAGACAATGTTTTACTGCAACATATGTTATATCAGCAAAAGTAAACAGGACCTTGCTTTTAATAGCTGTGTTATGGAGCTTTACAAAGTACTGTCACCCATTTTTGCTTTGTACACTTAGCCAAAACCTCAGCATCTTGTGATTATTATATAAGTAGAAAATAAATAATAACGGAATCCATGTTTGTTAGGTGCAGGCTAAATACTTCATGAGAACACAAGAAATCCTGAACACAGTCGGAATCAAACAAGATACATTGCATTTACTCACAGTTCAAAGTCTCTTTGTCTAGCATTTCACGCTTTCCACCACTTCGACCTGAATTCTGTCCCTTGCTCCCTTTGAAAGGGGAGACCCTGCACCCTTGTTTGCCTCCTCAACATCTGCTTCCTCTGCGATTATACTAGTGCTTTTGGCCGTCTCTGGGAAATCCGGTGACTTTGTTAACTTCCTGTACTGCAACTCACTTTGTTTTCTGCTCTGCTGTTTTCTCAGATTAACAACTTTATCAATTTAATGGAATAACACATTTTTCAAACCATGCAAAACATCTCAGTATCTCAAATGGTTGTATTTATTAACTGGGAGAATGATGGCTGTGCTCCAGTCTGAAGTAAGGCTGGCTGTATTACTGTGGTTGCTGTATGTGCCCATTAGGTAGACAGTCTCCATGCAATTATATCATTAGTAAAACGCTCATACATAGTTTTGTTTTTCTAGTAAAAGAAAACATCAGCAAGGACTAAATTAACTTTAGGAGCCCACCGATGTCTTTGATGCTAAGCAAAACATTACACAAAAGCATTAAGCAAAGCATTTTACAACTAACATCCACTTCCCTTTACCAGCTGACTTGGCTCAGTTCGGTATGAGGAATTCTGGTCGTTTTCAACAGCACACTTTGTCAGTGACTCTCCAGGTCAATGTTTTCAAATAGACATGTTTTTAAAATTCCTAGAATTCTAAAATATATTAATAATCATTTCTATTGAATGTATTTTTAATAGTAGTCTCTGAATTTGCACTTGACTTACATTGCATGAAGTCAAGTTTTTTTGAGGAGGAGCAAATTAACAAACTTTTCAGACTTATTTCTTATTAACTCTCATACTGATATGATCTACAACAGAAAAAAGTAACTGCCAGTTGACTCTATTGATAAAGCAATTCTTATGCTCTCACCTGGATCATACCTTTTATGAAAACAGCTTGTTAAAGCTGAGGGAAGACTGCCAATAATCAATTTTTTTTTGAATGCTATAAAATAAACAACTCATTAATTTGACTGCATTCTTATTGTTTATTTGAATGCATATGGTTATGTAGTATATGGATACTGTTATGAAATGGGTATGCCTACTGAGAGCTCAAGAGAGCAGCCTGTAGAGCAGGAGCGGCTGCTGTATGTGCAACTGCTCAATGCTCAGTAGTGCTGCTACTAGTAGGTTCCTGTGAGTCCAAAGGCCATTCAGGCACTGCACTTCAGAACGGGCCGCCTTCTGAAGTCAATGGTCTGCATGATCCTGTATATGTGAGCTAAGAGAAGCAACCTGCCAGTTCTTGGGAAAGGCAGTGGACACTTTATCTAGCAAGATGTCAATTAGCAATGCAATATCAACTTCTTCATATGCAGCTTGTTTCATCCACCCAGCAATATAACCATTGTCACTAGGAAACAATCATGTTATGGGAATTTTCCATTTATAAAAAACAAAGGTTTCAAAACAAGACTAAGAGAAAACAATAATCTTTCTGTTTAATGGCCTGTCAGTGCCCCAGAGTCCTAACTGAATGGCTTGAGAAGTACCTCCTTTTCTAGCTAAGGGACAGTAATGTCTATATATGCTCAAGATATTGGCCAGTTACTTGAAAAACAATCCCACAAACTGCCATCAACAATCAAGAAAATGATTAGAAAAGAAGTCTTTCACTCTCAAGATTTCATGCTTATTTCCTTGAAACTGCACCACACCCCCAGAGCTGCAGCAACTCGTGCTTGGTGCATTGGATTTTTCACACAGGTCATGCTCATACCCAGACTCCTCCTCTGTTTTCCTAAGGGAAATATGTCACTTTCTAGATAGAGGTGGCCTCCAACTTCTTTGCTTACCTTTGATTTCCAGTTTTGCTAACGAAGTCTCCATTCTAGGAGATCTCTGTTGTGGTGTGGGGATTACTAAGCTGAATGAAGCATGGGAGTCAGGGAGAGTTGTGGTTGTTGGTCTGGTCAGTAGTATCTAACTGCAGAAAAAACAAGAAAACATTGCATTGCAAACTGGACTTCAGCACCAACGTGTCCCTCTTCCCTGGCACATATTTCCTTGGTGGCTACATTAACTGTTTATTAACTAGAAAAAAAGGAATGTTTGAATATGTTAAACATGAACATGTAACACACACACAAATATATTTTCATATACAAACACAGGATGCTTGTATAATGTTAAATATATTAGTATATATGTAAATATGCTATGCATATTATATAAATGTATTGATATTTTATATATTTTAAGTAGAAGTACATATACAACTATACTAAAAAAATAACTAATCTGGAGTATATTAAGACTCACAGTGTGGGTATGTCTAATTGGAGAATAACACAAGACCTACAGGTAACGCCGAAACCTCCACTCGCGCTGGCTGCGGTGGGTGCAGTTTGGGCTCTGCACCCGGCTGCTGGTGTGAGCCTAGCCGGATGGCCGACGCTCCAGCGCCCCGGGACCCGGTCTCTCACCTCCGGTGATCTGTGGCACCTTCGTCGCCGTTACCCGCTGTCGGGCAGGAGCAGGGTACCGCACCGCCCCGGGCTCCGCTCTCAAGTCCTCCCTCAGAGGGTCAGGCCCGGCCAGGGACAGCGGCCGGGTGCACCATGGGGCCTTGCCGGCCCCGTCGTGTGAAGCCTCTGTGGATGAGCTGCACCGACAGCCCTGACAGCACGCGACTGTCGACACCCAACGGACAGAGGACAGAAGCACGAATCAATACGATTCCGGGTCCACTGCCACTTCAATGAAGAAGAACACGGGTTTAAATACCAAGGGTAAAGGGCAGGAGAAAGGGAGGAGCATGGCAAAGGCCTGGGTAGATGCTCATCCTGTGCCCCTGTGGCTGGTGGAGCTCCGTGGGTGGGCGCTCGGCTGGCCCGAGCAGACTGCTGCAGCCCCCACCTTGGGGAGCTCCAGCCCCCGCCCTCGGCCTTCTGGAGCCTCCCAGGTGGGCGCTAGGAGTTGCTCTCCAGGCCCGGGGTCACGTACGGGTCAGGGGTACCCCGTGTACATCCCTATCTGATATCATTACATCTGCTGTTCTTAATAAAGTATCACCCAAACCTAAACCCGCGTCTCCCAACATCTCCCCCCTTTTTTCAAATATGAAGGGAAAAGGGTAAGTACAGAATTTCAACAATAACAACAATGAACAATAACAATAACCAATAACCTCGAAGGTAACGCACAACATCGTTACGGTAGCAACAGTCTAATCACGCTAAAGCCCTAGCTCCAGCAGGAGACTTGGTTACAACATAACCACTTCCTTAAAACAGAAGGCTCATAACTTATGCCTAACAGTACAATGCGCAACCGTAACAGTTACATAACGCAAACAACACAGGCATAGATGACTCCAAGGTGGAACAGAAGGCATAAACAATCATTACATTCAAAATCTCAAAGCAAACACAATCAATCACTACATACAGTGTTCTAACATAAGGCTTGATTACCAAATCCTTGACATGATGGAACTAGGAGTTCTAGTAACGGACTCTAACCCGTGGGCATCCCACGTGCATGATTTTTCCTCAGGAAGCCAGACGGAGTACAGTCTGAAAGCTACTCGGGAAACATATCCTAAATCATTAGTTATTAACACAAACATACCAGTTAATAACACATCACATAATAGAAATAAAACTGTGAACTTTGTTAACGGGCTGTAACCTGGTGACGTTCCCTGACTGATCTTCTCTTTTGGCGCACCTAGTTGGGAAGCCACAATGGAATACAGCTCGATATCGTGTCTCGAAAAGAAACACATCTTCAAATCGTAAAACATAACGTAGTATGCTCTAAAGTATAATCAACATAAATATAACGTTCCTAATGGAGCCACATATTTCACAGAGGCTTTCGCATTTCGGATTTGCCTCTCTTCTTTCATTTACTGCCTTTCAGCGTAGTCACACAGTACTAAATGCTGTTGGACCACTAAGCCATACTGTGTCCGTCCAGAGATGTGGTTCCGGTGCTAGCTCACAGAATAAAATGATAATACCCAGCCCTTCATAGCCCCATCAATTCACTCTTTAAGGGTAAATTCCTCTAATCCGGATCATTTTTCCTCACCAATAATGCAGGCATTGCACAAATTGCTATTCCTACGGGATTTCCTCACCCTTGATCCCATTTAAACTCACTCTAGGAGCCAATATGATGAGGTATCACTGGCATGTCCCTCTAAATTATAAGTGCAGTCTCCATGAGACATGCACTATCAAGCAACAAATTTTATGTAAAATAATTTATCTACCTGGTTGTGTCTGTTAATCTAGTCACAGAAATGAACAGACTTATTCCTATGTGGACACTAGGATGAACATATTTGTTTTCAAAATTTACTTGTTAGTTTAATATTCAAAAGCATTGTGCTTTCAGACATGAATACTGTCTACTCTTCCTTAAAACTGAAAAGCATATTTCTGGCAGGAAGTGCACAACTGCAGGCGCAGTCCAGAAGTACAGAGGCTACTTCCTCCAATTCATTACTATCTATACTTTCTCATGGACAAGAGTGTTTGAACTGACGTAAAATGGGAGTATTCATTTTTCCTAATAGGTCGATCTGTTTTGTACTCACATCTGTAGCCTATTGAAGCATGTGAACATTGACTAGTTTTCTTTCTTCTTTGCACTCTCCCTACAGAAAATTCCGACACATTAGAAGAAAAAGAAAAAACAAAGGAAAACTTTATATCAATAGATCTCAGCTATGGAAATACCACAACAAACATTACTGATTACAGAACAAACAAACAAATAAACAAAAAACCAACACAATTTATCTGTGCCACAACTTACTTACCTAGGACAACTTGATATATAAAGTAGAAACAAACTTATTAAAAGATTTCGCTTTTGTTTTCTCTCCCAGGTTAAAAAAAAAACAACAAAAACAAACCAACAAACAAAATGGCTTGCTCATCATGAGCAATTTAATGATGTACTCTCTGGTACTCATCTTTGTGTTTTATCAGAAAAGCATGTACCACTACAGTGAAATACTGCAATGCAGAAAATAGTCTCCTTTCTCTCCCATCATTTGTTGCTTTAATAATATGTATATTATGGAACAGCTTGAGCACTGCAAACATGCTCATTTGCTTTATTTTCTAGCCTGTTGCCTACTCGGAAAAGAATTCTGATTAATTTTCCTTCTCCCACTAAAACCCATATTATCATTTGGTACATGTAAGAGGCACTCATTGATGCTTTCTTATGCATTTAGCAATTCTTTATGTCTGCAATTTTTGCAGGAGGAGCGTAGCATGTTTATAATTGAAAAAAAACGTTTGGCCCTGGAGGCAAGTTCTATAGAGCCAAATTATTTACAAGGCTTCATGGAAAAAAAGTAAAAGGGTAGTTTTAATTCCTGTTTCTGGGTGCTGTGTTCTTCCTCATTCAGCACTGAAAGCAGCTCTTTTCATGCAAGCTTATTCTGTTCTCAGCTTCATATTAGATAATTCCTTATTGCCCCTCAGGCAGCTTCTCACAAAATTATGCTGCTGCAGAAGTTAAGAGTATCCACTTTGCCATTCACAATGTGGAGCTAATCTGTTTCCAGTGGCAAAAAATACTGCTCAAAAACAGGAGCAGTATTTTCAAAGAGGAAACTTTAATAAACATTCAATTGCTAAGCTCTGCCTATCAACAGTACTGAATGTTTCAAGACTCGAGGATGCATCTCTGAAATCTCTCAGGAATTTCAGATTTTAATACCAGAAGCTACTATTATAAAGAGCTTCACTGCTATACTGTTTAATGAAGGGCAGATAATTTTACTCTGAGTTTTGTAGCACATGAAATATTTCTTCTGATCAATTTCTGTGAGCAGAAAATGAGAACCTAAGTTTCTAAAAAAAAAAAAAAAAAGTGTGAATAAATTTACTTTGATGTCAACATCAACATGTAGGTTTGACAGTGATTAAATATCTTTCTCTGAGAAGGAACAGAATAGGTTTGTCTCCACTTCTTTGGGATTTCCAAGTCCTACCTGAAAGAACTACAAAATCTGGAGGGATTTTCAGTTTTCTGAAACATATTTCGGTTCTGTAATATCTACATTAATAAATGACTAGATGTTAGGCAACTATAAAGTCTACTCTTCAACTGTGTCATCATTGAATCACAAATAACATGTTTGTTGCCTTTGTGATGAAAAGTTCTTTTTTACCTCTACTATTCTTTTTTAAAGTATTTTATTCTTAACAACATACATATTTTGCACATTTTTTCATGTTTAAACTTACAACAAAATGCAATTCCCATCAAAGTAAACCTTTTTTATGTTAAAGTATTTAATTAGTGAAACAATCATTATCAATGTAACAAGCTGAAAAATACAGCAACTTGATACAAGACTGAGGTAACGAAATACTTTGCCAAAAACCTAGATTCCCACAGAAAGGTTAAAAGTTTAGTGGTTATTATGGGTGAAACAATTCACAAGAACTACAGAAAGAACCCTTACACAAATGGCATGCAATGGACTGCTGGAAAATACAGCCAAAAATAGTACAACAGTTTTCACAAGAAACAAATGAAAATGTAGAAATTCGTACCCACTATAATGTGACATATGAGTTGCAGTTTGAAAACTACTCTCTGCCTCGCTTTAGTGCTATATGGAAAAACATGCATTTTGGCACTGAAATACATTCAAATTGCACACATAAATAAATAATATTACCAAAATATATTTTATGTATTCACAAGTCTGAAAACAGTCATTCTCAGATAAGGTTTATTTCTACACAAGTATTGTAATCATTCTCTTTGATGGATGAAAGCTTCTATGGTTTGTGATATTTTTGCAAAAATGATATTTTCATCAGTACTGATATGCACCATGTTGTACTTTTAATTTACAACATAAGTATTGTATACAGAATGCTTAAAAAAAAAAAAGCCTAACCAGTAGTCACAAACTGTCTGATGCCTAAAAAAATCTAAAATTGAATCAAAATATTTTTGATAGTATTTTTATATTGCATCAACATTCTGGATCTTTTCTTTTTACTGCTATGCAGCACTTTTATAATTGTGCTACACTGAAAAGACATTTATTTGTCTTATCTGCAAGACTTATTTTGAATGTACATATCTTCTATATTATACTTTTAACATTCAGATGGTAACAGTAGGAAGACATTCAATTTATTTTTGACGTGTTTCCAAACTAAATTTTTTTGAGTAGGATTACTTGAAAGGCTTCATTTCTCCACAGATGCACTGATTCCTGTTAGTGACAGAAGACTGGCTATAAGAAATGCTCTGAAATATTCTCTTTTTCATGCCCCACTATTCTGGGGGCTATCATGGTTTCAGGTAAAGATACAACTTTTCTACCTGGGAATTTGCTTTACAGACAAGAGAAAATAGCCCATTTTGTAATTGCTCCAGGTCTATGGGTTCTTAATTTTGAGAAAAGATATATTTTTGAATGATAGAAAGCTCTGCCTCTTGTGAATGCAATATCACACTTAATGCTTTAGGAACGATCAAGCCATTAGGGTCTGAGCATGTATTAGCTCATTCTATTGTTACTTGGTCAGCAGTTCCTTCTGAGACAGAGCTGTCACACAGAAGGAAAATTTGTTACAACATCTACTAGTTTATCTCAAGTAATGGAAAAAAAATGTCGTGAGCTATCATCTCTTCCAATGAATAACATTAGAAACGGGTAGGTGTTCTAAAGACTTCCAAAGCTGTTAAAATAAAGAAGGCTTATCTTGCACCAGAAGGAGATATAAATACATCTAAATACGTTATAAGAAATCTCCTATGTCCTGCAGGATACTATACTCCAGCACAGACCTAAACCCAGAAATCCAGAAATGCAGGGATGTTTCTGCTATGGCAGTGATCTAACATTCACAGAATCACAGAAGTTCTCTGGTACTATACATCTGCACAGGCACTGAGAAATAAGACTGCTCTCAGTGCCAGCAATGTAGGTTTAATCTAAAATAACAATGAAGTTGTACAAGGTACAAACCTTCTGAGTACTAATAATACACATGATACAAATTGTCATAGATGGCACATACTTATGTTACCACATTAATTAAAACGACCATTCACGCAATCCCTGCATCCTCATGCATAATCTCACTGACACTAATCACAAACATCCACATTTGTCCCTGTCTTACAGAACAATTCAAGATTATTCCATTTTTTAAGAGTCTGAGGTCATATACTGATGACAGACTATCATCCCATTCAAAAGTTTTTACCTTGGCTCTAATAGCATTGGATATTTTATCCTTGCAAATATTCTTGCAGTTTGTTCAGTGCTAAAACATTTTTTTAATTTGGCACACCAAGTGGAAAAAGAAGTATAAATTTACTTGAGGTTACTACTTGTTTTACACAGCTCCTGAGCTATTGAAGAAACTGTCAGCTTTATATAAACTCACACATCCGAGACACTAAATGGAGGAGTTGTCAGGAGTTAACTTTCTTGAAAAGCTGGTGTGCATCACATTTCATTCTCAGGATTGCAACACAAACACCTGACAAAACACAAAAATTAGACTCGGCCTAAATTTAACAATACAAGTCATAGAATCATAGAATGAATCATAGAATGCCTAAGGTTGGAAGGGACCTCTAGAGGTCATCTAGTCCAACCCCCCT
>JAWLRI010001031.1:86054-106871 GCA_034781795.1 Crypturellus tataupa
TTGAAGATCTCCAGGGAAGGAGACTCCACAACCTCTCTGGGCAGCCTGTTCCAGTGCTCTGTCACCCTCACTGTCACCCTCACAAGTCACCTTCTTATTTTGTTAGGAATACTTTTAAAATAAAAATTCTGAAAAATTGCAATCATTTAAGAGCACAGAATAAATACTCTTATGCAACGAAGCTTGTTCTAATGCAAGCTTAGTCCATACAAACTGACTTTTGATTTCTTCATGGTTTGTACACTACAGCTTGGCTTTTCAGGTCTCTTTTTCAGGCAGTTTACCCTTTAATTCCAAGCCAAAAAAAGATGCAGAGCACTCATAGCTTAAGCACATTTGCTAAGACTTAAGAGATACTTCTGTTTTCTCATGATTAATGAAGTCTGGCAAAAGAGTTTAAAAACCACAAACTACTAACTTATTATGGGAACCAAAAAGCACTCTGACCCATAAGAGTGCTAGGGCATAGCATGGGATTTAGAGAGCTCTCTCAACAGAAGGCTCACTTTCTCTCTCCCTCTCTTTTTTTCTGTTTTCAGGATGCTGGGAGGCTTCTTTTGTGCCTCCTACATTGCCACCGTAGTTGAATTCTCATCCCCATCATAATTTCGTAACAGCACCACTTACTGGAACTGAGTGGATCTGAGTCATCCATAAGAAAATGGAACAGAAATATAACTCTATGGAGCCATTCTGAGAAGCCAGGATCATGTGATATGGAAGGCCCGAATGCCCACTTTCCTTTATTGAAGGATTTAACATAATAAACATTTTGAGAGAGCATGCAAATTGAAGTAAAAATAGGCATATAAGCAATCATACCACTAGTAAAAGAACCCAAAAGGACTTTTAACACAGCATAAATTTAAATAGACTTAGATCCATTGTCATGGGATTCCTGAACAAAAATAATAAAACCAAAAAATAAAATTGAATAAAACCAAAAATGCTACTAACTGTCATGTGCCAAAATACAATTTTTTCCAAATAGCTCAAATATGAACAGCAAAATTGTCCAGAAATTTGATACAAAATCTGAGGCAGCCACATTGCCAAGCAACTCAGTGCACTTAAGTTATAAAAATGTTGTTCTACAATTTTCTATTCTGTTACTTTGCAGCAAGTTAACACCATAAATCATTTTGTGCATTAGAAAGAATTGAAACCCAACATGGGCCAAATGTTCTTCAGTCACACAAAGCAGCTTAATAATAAAAAGAACAGTTTAAAAAAAGAATAGGCAGAAGATATGATGCAAAGTTTGTGTCTGAACACTTCTTCAGGGCAGTCTGTGACGACAAAATTAAAGTTGACGGTTCTAGAATCCTGCAGCACTCAGAATTACTCTTCTGTCTGCCTAAACTGCCTACTTTCACTCAGTGCATGAGACTTTATCTGGTCCTAAGGACAACATTCACGTTTGCTTTTAAAAGCTGTGTCAGAATCACTTTCAAGTTACACAGGAAAGTGCTGAAATATATGTGGCTGGCTCATGACAGGAGAAACCGTTCTTTTATCCTCTTCCTCTTTAAGAGAACAATAGTTTGTTTCTTCAGTTTGGCACTTGAAGTCACACCATGTAAGACAGGAATTATTCGAATGACATTAGATTAGCAGGTACCTGGAAAAAAATGTAAATTATTCAGCAGTATAAAGCTCCTGAAACTATTATGGCATCAAGAAACTATAAAATACAATGGGCTGACCATTTATTACATAGTATGACAGTGCAATCAATCTCAAACAGGCCCAACAAGCCACATCTGTAAGGAAAGATAAAAACCTAAATGTTTTTTATATTCATGGACAAAATCTAGCCAAAATATTATGAACCCAGTCATCAGCATAAAAACTGGCATGTTTGACACACTATTCATGACAAAGCTTCTTCCAAAGTAAAGACAGAGTTGCATTCACCTGAAACAGTGATTGTAAGGGTTATGCACTCTTAATTCTATTCTGGGAATTCTATAGTTTTAAATAACTTTTATTCTTCCTATTACAAAATTGGATCAATGTACAAAATTTGCAGAATCTTCTTCTAGTAAGTTTTTTTTCTTTGGAAAATACGAGAAACTGAGCAGAAATATAGTTTCACAACCTTACCTGAGGCCGGTTGCTTTTGCATGCATCATCCAAATGCTTATGCCATAATATTGCGTGAAACCTTGAACCAGTTTGGAACTTGTAAACATTGCCTACAAAATTAAGAAAATCAAGGGATCTGAATTTGCGACATAGAGATTCAATATAAATACAGCCTTGATGGATTTATGTGCAGAAGATAAAACTCTTAAGTAAACAGTTAAATTATTTTTCACCTCAAATGGTCGAACAGCATCTCTCTAATACAACACAGCCCATAGGAGCTATGTTAACTAACAATCCATGGCTGAAAGGAGCATAAACACATATGTGCTCTGTAAAGATATAAGGCGGATGTGATCCATGAGACCAAATTATAGTCACAGAAAAGACCAGTCAAAAAGGTGAGCATATAAATTATATATAAATTATTATGCTCCTAGATTTTTTTCATTAAAAAATGAAAAATCATCCTAGATTTTCTGCTGCGATTACTGCCAATTGTCCAATTGATGTTTTTGAGATTTGTGAAATTATGAAGTTGAAAATGTGAGGAGAGGAAGAAAACCTTAGGAAGCCTCAAAAATTTTCTCATAACCTCAAAAGTGCAAAACAATTCCGGGGTCTTTCTGATCTTTCGAAGTTTCTGAAGTTTGATCAAGGTAGAAGAGTTATGGCACTTTGGAATTAACTGCTAAAAAGTAACCTAAATAATATTTTTTTGATAAAAGCTTGATGTTTGAAGGTTTTCCATAATATTTAAATTGGCATCGACCAGCTCTAAGAAAGTAATCTCATATTAGGCAATTCTTGCAATTCTTACAGTAACTGTCAAATGCAGCAAAACCTCTGTAGACACCATAAAAGCACTCCCTTTGTACTCTTCTTTGAAATTCTCCTTCTTCAATCTTTAAAATGAATGTCACTGCAAGTGCTCTTATCTACAAACATATGACATACAGTGCAGAGAAAGTCCGTCCTGCAACATCTACCTTTGTCAGGATTATTTAACTGGAAAATATCAGGATGTTCAGGGTCATCAGGCAGTGCTACCATCCATCCCACAATGGAGATCTTTTTACCAGGTGTGGATTTATACTGGAAGAGACAGATAAGTCAGTCACAACTGAGACTGTAGTGGGAATTAATTACGGACTCTAGAAGTTGTGCAGATATGGTTTAGCCTGAAACAATCGCAAATACACCTCAAATACCCTTCCAGAACTGTTTATGGCTATGTTTTTTTGTTTTGGAACAAATTTTAAGCCTTACATGTTTTCTTTCAGTGCCTCTTAAAGATTTTGCTCCGAAGTACAGAAGAGTTGATCCTGAAAGTGTAACCCAGTATCTAGTCCATGAGGAGAGCTAAATCAGAAAGCAAAGAAAGAATTAGTTATCATACCTCAGATATTTCAAAAACTTATTAATCATAAAGTCCAAGTGCTGACAAATTTAAGCTTGGAAGCAAGGAATTCAGAGTCAGATACCGACTGTCTTCTGGACTAGCTCATCCCAGCTACCTAAATTCTGGTGCCTTATTACTACTTGGATATCTGACGAAAATCTCTGGATAGACTGCTTCACAGCAGACTAGCATGCTGCCTTCTACAGGGTATATGATCAGAATCATTTAGGGTAAATACGAAAGACCAGTTCTCTTGTGCTAAGGGTGGATGCCTTGCAACCCTCCTGTTTCAACATGACACCAAGTTTCTGGCCTTTCAGAGTTGCTGGTCTCTTATTCTGCTGTCACAGTCTGAATATTACTTGCATATACAGGCAAGAGTAAAGCTGCTGTAAAGCATATGACTGGCAAGAATTACCACCTTATTAACCCAGTTAAAACTATTGAATATAAAGTGATTTTGCAATATATTAGAAAAAAAAGATCATTCTTTCTTTGGTGCCACGGTGCAAGTTGAATTGACCCCTTGAAATTAAAAAGAAAAAAAAACCCACCACTTTAATTAGAATCACAGGAAGGACTTACAGTAGGTTTCTTGCCTTCTTTGAGCAATGTTTTCCTTCTTAAGGGCCCTTCCATGGTAACAACCCCTATGGAACTACCTGATGTGCAGCTACAGGCTCCTGCTGGGCTGGAAAGACAAAATATCACCACACATATTTGAATGGACAAAAAAGAACAAAAAGTAACATAACCTAACTCTAAATACATTACTTTGCATATCATCTTACAATTAACATGTCTGATAATGAATACAAAGAAAAGGATAGACATTAGATCCACCATTCAGTTGTTAAAGAAACACCATTCTATTATGAACAAGCTTGACAATATCATATAAACACATAGTGGTGGAAGTAATACCACCAATAAAAAGAGTTTCACCCTGGCAGATGCTGTTTCTTTGGTTAAGTGGAATTGCCCTGTCTGTACTAATGGGAATTCTTGTCAGCTGTAAGAATTTTATAAAAGAAGCAGATGATTCCAGAAAGAGAAGAATGAATGCAAGCTACAATAGTTACGGTAAACTAATTCAGATAAAAACTGAATGGATTTAAACTGCAATAAAATCTCAGTATTTGCAGAATATTGTTTCTGGGATCTATTTTCTTTATCACTCACATATACTTCACTTCCTGCTGTCACAGAATTTTTCCAGCCCAGGTCAGGTATGGATGTGATGTGAGACTTCTGAAGAGGGCCTTGTGTAGTTCCTCTACCCGATCAGGGGGCTTATAGCAGAAACAAGATTTGCCTGCAAATCTTGACCCATAAGCTCTTAGCTGGCTCTTCCCCTTCTCTCAGCAGAACTCCACGCATTCCTGCTCTCTCTCCCATAAAGGGCAGCTCTCACTCATTTTCCCGGCCTATCCAATGCAGCACTCTAGGAATGCCATCCGTCTCATCATGCCTCCATGATCCCAGTGAGGTCATAGCCATGCAGTTGCCCACACGTCTGTGATTCTTCCTGCTTGCTCTCCAGCCTGCAGGCATTAGTGCACAGGCACACCAGAGAGGCTACCCAGTATGATGTTTTGTCAGGAAGAGAATGAGAGCTTTCCCCATAACGTTTTCCCACAGGCACTTCCTTCTTTACCTGCATGTGCTCTGTGTGGTTTCACATCAACTCCATCACCCCAGGTCCTCTGCTTGCTGAACCCATCCATCACTTGGCTGCTGGTCACTCTCTCCCTTCATGGTATTCCTAGTTTAAAACTCTGCCTCCAAGACTGGCCAGCCTCTTGGCAAAAATACTTTTGCCCCATTTCATCAGGTGGATTCCCATGAGTTGATATGATCATACAGGAATACTTTTCTTTACAAAAATGCATTAGGCTAGGAAAATGTAGAGATTCAAATAAAAATTCAGCACCATACACTAAAGCAAGGTAGACCATGAACAGTACCTGTAGACACAGCTTTGACTCCTGGGAGAATTCCGGATTGGTACCCTCCAATTAGGCCCTAGCGTGGCATACAAACGACCCCTGTTTGTGAATGTAAATATCTCATGAGGAAAATTCTGGTCTGAGATCTTCAACAATTAGAGTATAAAAAACATGACAAGAGTAATTCTCATGGTAAAACACAGCAAGTTTACAGTGGTTTAGTTCAAAAAGTTTACCTTCTTCCCTATCTGATCAATAATTTGATAAAAATAATGCCTGATTCAGTTTTTTTTTCCTATGTTAGAGGTCACTTGGGAATTTCTTAGCTAATTCTAAATAATTCTGAGTTAGTGTAAATGAAGACTAACTCACCTTTCAAGCCCTGAAGACAGTTCCTCACTAAATTCTGAGCTCTCACTGCTATCTAGAAAAGGAGAAGTACAGAGAAGGAATGAGAAAACCACCCAAAGGAAAATAAAATACCAATGTAGGGGGATCGTCACAGTAATCTCTGTACAGTACTTTGGAAATCATGTCTCAAACTCTTTAGAGTTTAAGGTAAAATCTAAAATCAGAAGAGCCTTACAGGAATCTTCTCATTTATGTTTATGCTGTGTTTTGAATAGCAAATGTCTGCATGTCATTTTCATTTTCACAATGTTGCTTTTCCTTGAAAAAGCGGAGTACTTCAGCAAAATAAAATTAGGTCAGTTTTTAAGACAGCATTTCCCCTACAACATGTGCAGATGAATTAATGTTATTAAGAGTATTGGACATGGTATCACTCTTTCGAGAGCATGGCAGCTGTATGATGCTGCTTGGAGCTGTAACAAATCAATGGGAGGCATTCACAGTGGTGGTCTCTATTTTTCTTCCAGGCCCATGACCAGTTTTTGACTCACATACATAGAGATTGTTCTAATTTGTCTAAGACTGATCTTCTACCACTCTATATAAACAGTTGTGTCTGCATTTGCAGAATGTTAATTAAGTTCAAATATTATGTGAGCTCTCCTTGATCAAGGATCCTACTAGCTCTCTTAGTCTACTTCCTATCCTAGAGATAGTCATTTTGTCACCATAGTATAGTTGCCATCATTGTCATCAACCTCTTTTACAACTTCATTATGTTTCATTTGAAGTCTCACAGAAAAGCTAGCGTTTTCTCCTGTCTTCTAAAATATCCCATTAAAACAAGTTTTCTTTGTAAAAATGTAGCTTTTGAAATATATTCTGTATTCAGTTTCAGTAACACTATTATTTTGCTTGTGAAAACTCACCGACAGTCCTTGCTACATACAGATTACACACAAAGACAATCTTCCTATATGCCACTTCTGTCAAAACCATCAGTGGCTAACTGAGGAAATTTGTTTGAGATAAAGTTGAATAAGTTGCTTAGTAGCAGTTCTTACCTATTTTCTTCTACGAAGGGGACTAATCTTTGTCCAGTAGCTAATGATTTTCCTGATTTTTGGGCATCTTTGTGAGTTTCAAGATAGCCACTGCAGAAAAGCAGACCTCCTTCTTACAGCAGTTCTCTCTACGGATCTTACCTATGGAAATGCCATTAGAGAAAACGGAGCTTAGCATGCGGTTGTGCGCAGGACTGTGCGACTCCAGGACACTGTCATCCAGCAGGTGGCGGGGCTTCTCTGTTGGGAACGTGGCACTTTTGCTCTCCACTACACTGAACTGACACATCATGCTGGAGAATCAGAGAAAAACGCAAAAAGACTCTTAATAATCTGATAACAACCCTTTGCTCCTGATGGTTCCACTCAGGCTATGCCTCACCATACTATGATTATAAATAAAAGTTCTTAAATACCAGGGAGTTAAATGGTACTAGTCATGTTTTCCTATTGTTTGTATATATGCTCCTTGACTACCAAAACAAGTTTCACATTTTTGTGGCCTTTACAATTAGCCCTTATGAATTCCCATCTACAGAAATGCATTAAGTTTTTTGACTCTTTTCTATACAAAAGCTGAACTACTTGGGTAGAGAAAGGTAGAGAAAAGGCAGAAAAAAAACGCAGCAAATCCACTGCCCAGTGGTCCTTTGCTAAACTGAATATACTTGCTTTGGAAAAGTCATATAAACTTTTTCCTTATTCTATTAATCGTGAAGTTTGTTAGACACTGAAACTTTAACTGGAAAGTGGGTGCTCTTAGCTGGGTAAATGCGACACAGAAAAATGTACATAATCCATGTTATCCAGCTGAACAGTGCAAAAATTCACAACTTTCCTGAATAACACGGAAGGATCACCAAGCAGACAGTAAGTTTCCTTAGATGTATTATTAGATACTATAAAAAAAATGTTATACACATCGGACACCTACAAAGTTGATATGCAGTTTTTGAGTACTGCTATTTTCTGGCACTATCAGAAAACACTGTTAGTAAAGATTACAAAGTGCCAAGGTATCTGTCTGGAAAAAAAAAAAAAAAACTAGGGAATGCAGAGTAAAACCAGAAGTACTCTTAAAATCAAGAAATGGAGGAGGCAAACACTAAAAAGTGTTGAACTGCTAGATTAAACCTTTGTGATGCATGAATTATTTGAGGGTGAGACACACTGGAGTACCTACTTGTTTCCCAAGCTGTGACTTTTCCTGTGCCTTGGTACAGGAGGTGTTGGTAGACATGCTGCCATTGAGGCATCAGGACACGTTGGTCTCCTGCTGAATTTCATAATTGCGGACACTTCAGAGGGACCTAAAAGAGAGATCAATTAACACTGAAGTGAAGAATAGAAACTTCACCATCTGTTTTGTTTACACATTGTTTAAAATGAATTATTACAGATACCCAGAAGGCACCATTTCTGAAAAGTGTTTCTTGCATAATGGAATTACACCATCCGTTCTGTTAAGAATTCATCTTTATTTTCTTGAACTGTCTGGAAGACATTTTCAAAATGGCTTTCGACATATTTTAAGGGATGAACTTAACACAAAAATGTGTTGGCATTCATATAACAGCTGGATACGCTGAAGTGTAATATGCAGAGCCATAAAGTTAGTTTGTATTTCGGGTGTGAGCAGGAATGCTCACACATATGTTCTGAATTTTATTTGCAACTCCAATCAACTGTAAACAATTTGCTCATACTGACTCACAGCTTAAGCATGTAAAAAAAGACAGGGGCTTTTCATGTTTCTAATGGCTATACAGATGTATTATTTCTCAGTCATCTATGAGCTTCAGGGATATCTCACTGCAATTATTCTTCCTCTCATTTTACAAATTTTATGAGGCCCCACAGAAAACATGGACAAGCTGTTCTTGTTCCAGTTCCTTGATGCTATTTGCAAAAGGCTGGCAGTGAACTCTGCAATATGAACAATATGGTCTATCACCATCTTCAAGAAATGTAAAACTATTCTTAACTTTACAATTAAAAAAAATATTTAATGGTGATGTTAACACTATGACAGAAATGGCTCATAAAAAGTAGCTGCATGCCCCACCTCTCCAGACTTGGTACAAATCAAGTAGCAGCAAATAAATACCCCCCTGCCCTCCACATTACAGGAGCCACTTCTTGCAGGCTCCAGGGACCTCAGGCTATTCAACTTTGAGCCTCTCATCTGAAACTGCCTGTAAGAGGTCAACAGAGACAGAAACCACTGATATGAAAAAACATACAGAGCTATCTCCAGAATCCGTTCAGAAGAGTTGACTCCAATTAGCGATAAGCAACAGTAGAAAAAACGTTACGGGACGCAGTTTGACAGCTAGTGAACTAGTTATACCAGAAATGATTCTGCACCTGCTATGTCTCCAGCTCCCTTCCTCTCCAAAAGCAGAACGTATTCATTAGCTCTTTCTGCCTGAAACATTCATGCGACACAAGGAGGAACCTCCATGGGACACAAACTCATGAGTAATGAGTTCGTCCTGCAAACAAACAAACAAAAAAAAAACCCAAACCAAACCAAGCCCACCCTCTACCCACCTCTCCCTCCTCCCTGCAAAATAAAAGAGCCCAACTGAACAGATGTAAGGTGTGTTACTGTCCATATCCACTCTGCAATCTAGATTCACATCAAGCTTTGTGAGATATATGAACAAATTCCCTATTACTTGATTTTTATTTTGCTATAGCCTAGACTCAGGAATGTCACTATGAACTGAGTCTCCACTAGAAAGAATTACAAATGTTCTTCCCTGGCAGTAGGAGGAAAACCCGTATACATAATGTTGTATAAATTCGATCAGATCATCCATCGCACTGTTTAATTAAAAAGTAAATCCTAAAAACAAAGAGAAAGACAAAACTGCTTCTAGCAATAGAGAGGGAGGAAACAAAAGTTCATTAGAAAAACCCTTACTAACATCATATATCGTATCACCAATTTAGTGGAAGAACAAAAAGAGAAAATAGTTTATAATACTGTTTTCCACCTTCTACCTGGGTACAGTGATATACAGGAGGGCTTCTAATTGCTTGTCTTTGCTACAACTTGTTTATCACACTGCTGAGATTTTATGAGAAATTAGTAGAGTGAGTCACTCTGGCATATGTGGCTTCAGAGAAGATCTTATGTTTAAAGTATGATGCAGTGCTTTTTCACACAGAAGCTATTCAAAATATCAAAATAACTGAGTTAAGTTTTCTAGTAGGCTGAATTCTAGTTTTTAGTGCTTAAAGGTTTAAGTTTCTCACCACGGTGAGTCTCTGAGCTCAAATCAGTAAAACTTTGGATTTCTTTGATTCAAAGACAATGTTCATCAAGACTGCACCACAACTACTTACTTATAAAAAAGGTATCAAAAAAATGAGCCTTGTACTGAGACAACCAGGTAAGAATGAAATCCAAGTCAGTTGGATTTATCAGCAAGTATTTTAAAGTATTTATAGGTTCAAATGCTACCTCTATAAAAACCTATAAAAATAACAGATGTTGTCTGCAAAGAGAAATAGTTCTTTGAGAGTTTCCACTCTACAGTCCCTTCTCTTGGAAATTAAACCTCCATTAAGGAAGCAAAGAGTTAAAACTTACACTAACATTAATACAATACAAACAGATTTAAAGAATAATCACTGTAACTTCATTTTAGCAAGGTCTTTCATTAAATGGACATCCTCAGAACAGAAAAGCTGATTACAAAACAAACTAACAAAAACAATGTAAGGTGTACTCTGTATCTCAGACTGATGACAGATTACAGAATCTGCTACATCAGAATTCAGATCAGGTTAAAATACTAACTGGTTAAAGTGAGAGGTGTAAAGAATGAATGATTTTGTGGAAAAGGTTCTCACAACTTAAAGCAACAGTTCCAGCTTGGTTTCCTTGCTATTATACATGGCAATTAGGATTCTTGTCATATCAGTCCTGTGAAAAGAGATAATGAACTCGTTCTAATTCAATAGTGTCAATAGTAGTCATCCTCACGAAAGAAGATATGCTTTGTGAGATAAGATGAACAGAGAAATATGCTTTGTGAGGTAAGATAAAAACAGAAGCAAATCATTTTATGCTGATATTACTCTATTTGGAGTGACCATTTTCCATGTAGCCCTGTATCTTCATCTCCAAGGCAAGAGGAGGAAATATACAGAGCTACGGTAAAAAGAATCAAAGCCTACACACCTTCACAAAGCCTTTCCATCTATTCTAGCCTTTTCCTACTGTCAAATGTCTATGAAGAGGCAGCTGCGAAGTTCAGTGCTCTCACAGGACAGGAACTCTGCTGTCAGTTCTGTAAGAAGCCTGCGGTGCAGAGGATGTCAGTGAGTATGGAGCACAAGGGAGATGACTTCATTTCTGTAAAGGGGTAAGACAGCCTGTGCTGAGAAGGGATGCCAAAGTGGCAAAATACTGATGAAATCTGCATAGACCAAGTGATGTTCATGAACATACCAGACTGCTGAATAATTAGCTGGGGGAGCTATGCTTGATACTGCTGATAACAAAATTCCAGCACTTAAATTCACTTGAGATTGAGTTCTTTTGCCCCCCTTTTCCAAAAAGTGAAGTCATCTGCTACTGCTAGTTTGCTTCTTTCCTCTCCTGGCTTCCCTCCTAGTGCATACTGTTACCATGATTGCTATTCTCTTATTTTGCCTTTCATGGAAACAAAGCACTCTTCGTAGGATTTTCCAGTCACCTGGCATGAACAAGAGCTAGTTTGGTTTTCATTATTTCTCAGCATCATTTTCAAGGATATGCTGACATGTACAAAAACTATATAAAAATATTAAAACATTATTACAATTTGTTTACATGAGGAAATGTGAGACAACTTCATCAGAATGAGCTGAGTGCTGTTTAGAGATCTGTGGCAAGAACATTTGGAAAAGTTTACACATATCCCAAAGGATCTCACTGTTTTTTCCTTTGCATAATTTTTCCATGAATAATCCGTCAAATGTTATAAATGAATGTTACTTTTGCAATCCTTCAGCAGAACATGTGAACATCTACAGTCTCCAGAGCTTTTTTTTTTTTAAAAAAAATTAACAGGGGAAGAGCTTACAGTTCAATATTATTATCTGTTATATATCCATCAATAAACTAATAGTGGGCACTCAAACAAAAAAATGAAAATGAGTTAAATATCAGATAGGGAAAAGCCAAGTGACAGTGGGTTTTTTATTTGTTTTGGGGTTTTTTTTGGTGGGGAGGAGGGAAGATTGTAAAACAGTTTCAACTCTGTTATTTTTTCAGGAGAATCTCTAAGAAATAGAGTAGGCTTTACCAGCTCTATTTCTAAAATTTAATAAGAACATGCAAAGCCACAGACTCAAGCTAAATCCCTGTAGTAAATTTTTACAGTTCTGTTGCCATTGTAACAAAATCAGTGGGTGATAATAAAAACTTTCATATACAATGACCTACTTGCAAAACAGACAATAAAGAATTGTGTGCACAGAATGAACAAAAGCATAAAAGGAATTAAATTTAGAATGATGGCTATTTTAAAAGCAGAATTTTCCTTTTCAAAGTATTCCTTTACAATCAGCTAAATCCTATTAATGCATCCAATATGAAAGAGATGTAAATTATGCCC
Organism: Crypturellus tataupa; assembly: GCA_034781795.1. Taxonomy (NCBI): domain Eukaryota; kingdom Metazoa; phylum Chordata; class Aves; order Tinamiformes; family Tinamidae; genus Crypturellus; species Crypturellus tataupa. The sequence continues at coordinate 98,524 of JAWLRI010001031.1, forward strand.
ACTTCCCAGACAGGAACAAATCAAGAAAAACCATCAATACTTGGCTGTCTCTCCCCTTATATATTCCCTCAAAACATATGTCAACAAAAAACACAAGTGTGTTTTGGTCAAACAAATTTAAGTCTGCCTGCTCTGACTCAAAACAGCATGAAAGGGCCTGTGGCTACAGAGGCTATGAAAATGATTTTCATTACTTCTTTCAGAGAGGCTTTAAACTATATTTAAGATGGAAAACTTAAAATATAAAGAATATACTAAGACTATGGAAATGTTCAACAGAATTTGTGATCAAGATTCCTGCAAATAAACAATCTAGTTTTGTTGTACTGTCCTTTCCTTCTCCGAGTTTCTTTTCCTGACAGTCCAGATGAACCACAATTTTCTCAAGTCCTTTCTAGTTCTAATATGCTTCAAGATTTGTTTACATTTTCCTTCAATATCATTCTCAGTTTAATTTCTAACTTGCACCTTTCCAACCACAGTTTGTTCTTTCTTCTTGATTCTCTTCTAAATGATTCTTCATTTATTACAAACTTTATTAGATTTTCAAGCAAAATGTGCAGGTTAAATTTTCTGTATAATCAGGAGTCAACTGTAAATAGTCTCACAACAAATTTATTCATTTAGTCAAAAAAAAAAAAAAAAAAGTCATGATAAGCACAGAGAAAGCATTTCCTTCCTCCCTCGGTCAACTTATTTGCTTTGTGCAAGCAACCTTCCACCCAAATTTTGAACAGGAGAGAGGAGGAGAGACGTCTGAAGAATGTAGGCTTCTTTTCCTTCACATTACTTCCAGATCCCATATTTTTCAGACTTTTTGTCTTCATAGGACTTTATATCACACTTATTGGTTAATCTATTAGAACATTTTCTCCATAGCTACTGTATCATACATTATTTCTTCAATCTCTTAACAAGCATAATTTGGCCTTTTTTTTTTTTTTTCCAAACACTTGCACTTACCTGGGCCAAGAATGCTTGGAATAGACACCCAAGTGTGGTCCTCCTTTGATATAATCTTTGCATTATGTTCACATTTGCATTAGCTAAATCTGCTAATTTAAAGGCTAATTTCAAAAGATGCAGGCTTTCATTCATTGTGTGCAGTGAGGAAATAAACACTAAGTAGGTCATCATTTTCACTATTTCACTAAAATAAAAAGCTGTCTGCTGGTAGCAAAGACCGAAAAAAAAAATCAGAGAAGCATATTTAGTTTACTTTTAGTTAGTTTTAGTTTTCTTTTTCTTCCCACAAATTCAGGTACAACAGTGAATCATGCTGGGTTGTCATCTCAGGAGCCTGATGTCCTTTACTGGGCAAGTAAAGCTTAGGTTGGCTCAGATCTACTAACCCTGTCCCCATCTGTGTTATAAAAAATGTGTGTACATGGGTGACAAAGAAGTTCCATCTTTCTGGACTATTTGATTCTGGCTTCCTTTTTTTGCTAAAATTGCCAGAAAGGGGACCAGCTGTTACCAATTAAGTAGTGAGGACACAGAAGGGAGTTTGTTGATGCTAATACATGAAATGTCAAATAAAATACAAAATAGACCCTAGAGAAGACTCCACAGTAGTGGTCAGTCTAGTTCCTCCGAGTAGGACTGTGAAATTATGTTAATAAGGTAGTGAAAGATGAGATTACAATATAGGTAAGCTCAATGTTTACTTTAATATAGTTAGCAAGGACAGCAGCAAAGTATACGGCTTAAAAAAAACCTGGGGCACACTGTCTATGCGATTGTTATTCAGCTCAAGTACAGCTAACCACAATCCTAAATCTGCACTGCAAAAAGATTTGATTGTATTTTCTTTAAAAACTTCCTGAATTTCAGCATTTGTGTTACTTATACTACAACATTAGAATGTGCAAGACCCTGAATTACATTTCAGCAATGATGTTTCTTGCAGCAGAGTTTGGATGACCCCTGTGCTGCTAGTTGAAGACTTACCTGCTGTGCGAGCATAGCTGAAGGAAAATTTTGAAGTCTGAGTTGAATAAAATACATTAAGCAAAACAATGAAAAAAACGTTTTGCAAAACCACTTTCAGGTGGCCACTCTCAAGGAAGGAACAAAAAAAGAACAGTAAAATCCCTTCTTATCTGTTCTAAATGCCCTTAAAATTCCTGGGGAATAACAGCTTGGCAATTTAAATAAGTATCAGTAAATTATGACATTAAATACAATTGCTTGGTTAGACAGTTGTAGAAAATAATAAAGTTAAAAAGTGAGCATTGTCATTTTCTCCCTTATGCATCTGTATAATCTTTGTCAAGATGCTTGTCAAGATGTCAAAAAATGCTCTTCTACAACTTATTAGTGGGAAACTTCAGTCTTTTAGAAAAAGAAAAACCCACACAATACAGTAACTGTCTGGATTTAGTGGTTCACATGTGAATCCAACACATTTATTTGATATTAACTGTCTTCAAAAATACTCAAATGAATTTTAAATGTTTGCATGGAATGTATCACAAAGAAAAAGATTTGACTTGAGTTTGAAACTCAAGGGCAAAGATTTCTGGATAGGCTGTTAACTTTTGTGGAGAAAAAGAAGTTCTGCCATTTCCACCTTAATGGAGCATAAGGAAAGCAGACACTACACACATGAAGCAATAATCAAGGAGTTGTAGGAGGATTAGATAATCCACATTTTTACTAAACGATTGGCTGTTAAGCACTTACCACAAACTGTTTATTGGTTACCAAAGGAACCAGTAAAACAAAAGGCAAAACTAAATGTCAGACTAAATGTTTACATGGAAAATGATGCTTTTTTTTGAATCTAAAAGGTTGGGAGTGCCACAGACACATCACTATTGTAGTATACCTACTGCCAGAGGGTTACAAATGTGCAAACATCTCAGTGTCTCTTCTGTTTACAACTCTTGCATGTAAATCACATACTTCACATCTGATAAAATAAAGCAACTGCTTTTAATTAACAAAAGTAAATATTAAGAGCTCTTCAGCAACTTTCAAAACTGAATGGAGTCACATAATGGCCTCCACTCTACCCCACTGACAAAAAAGGAAATATTAACTCAGGTTAATTACTCCAGATGACTGCTACAGTGACAGGGTAATACCTCTAGACTTGTTATTCTCCTTTCAAGAGTTATACCAGGACATACTAAAAGCAGGTGCTGGTGGTGTGAAAAATGATCCAAAGATTAGTTGCTTAGAATGACAACTTATTTACTACATACTACACTACATATTTTCTTTTGTTCTGGGAAAATGTATTGTTACGCCTTCTAAAATGATCTATCTGCAGGTCGTAGCATAAATGTGGGGACCTCATAGCCAGCACGGCAAGAACACAGATGTCTTTTGCAGCTAATTCAACTGGAAACTGAACAGTTAGCATACTATAAGCTCTCCAGATACATTCTCTCTCACTTGCACTCGCCATAGCGAGGTAGAATGAACAGACGGGACAGACTTAGGTTGCTGCCAAAGAAGTTATGTGAATCACACAGTTCCTGAAAACATAAAATTAAACTGTTTAAAGCTTCTTTTTGAATACTTGCTGCGAGAGACCAGAATCTCCACAGTGCTATGGAAGGCATGAAGCCTTCTTGTGAAAGCACTATTCACTGTTATATGTGAATCTGGTAACTAAATGAGACCATCTTAGCCACTAATATACAAAACATACTCTGTTGTGAGACATCCATTTTAATCAGATGTCTGCCTCCTGTTCAAATTTACTGGAAAACTGTTTGGCAATCAAACTGGAAAATGGACACATGGTTTTCTCCACTATTTTACAAACAGAAATATTGAAGATTATAACTGCTTTTATTGAGTCTCACACTCCTAAAGATACTTTAAGCAAAAAAAACAGAAAGCCACGGTGTCTCTGGCTAGAATAAAATGTTTATCTTCTTTTGAGGGAGGAAAAGCAGGAGCGTTTGCAGAAGATAAAAGTTGCAATGCTGAAAGGGAAACTCCATTTCCATTATTAACATAAGAAATTAAAATTTAGGACCTGAAGATACTTTTCTCTGCTCTTAATGTCCTTAATAGATTTTTGGAATCATTAACACAGTATCGGAGTTTTTCTTCATACTTGGAAACATACCTCAGCCCAGAAGAAGAAAGTATGTTACATGTGTAACTCAACTAGACCTAGTTATAAATAACATTATCTTTTCTGACTACCAGATAAATAAAACTGATGATTGCTGTGAAGGGGTCAAGAGCTTTTAAATTTTGATAAAATCTCTATATTCAGACTCCTATGCTTTAAACTACTGACTTGAACATGAAACTACCACCTAGACTACTTTCAGATCATCTCCTATCATTATAAACTTGCTGACTACAGAGGGCTTACTCCTGACTGAAGTGGAAAGATGATTTCAGACTATAATTTGAATCTACTAATGTTGACACAAGTACCTTAAGATGTACTATTTTTAATTGCCCATGGTCAAATTTCTCATTACTCATATACACAAACTTCAGACTGGAATTACTCAAGACTAACATATCTGTATCTTTTTCTACGATTGTTGTAAAATAACCAATAAACCATTGCCTCCACGGTTAGTTAAATCTCAATTTGATATTTTACCTTCATGAATCAATTTAATTTTGAATAAAGCAAACTGGATTCCATTGAGTCACACAGACACAGGTCACACAGATGCAAGTCATTGTGGCATTCACTCTGTCAATAGATAAGAACTCTCCAGCTGAGCTAGAAACATACTACACTGCAAATGTGTCTAGCTGTCAAAGGAAATACTGAGAGAAAAATGGAGTAATAGGAATGAGTCTGGATGCAGCTTCTAGTCATTATATTAACTCTCATTTTAACAGAACAACCTTACAGAACATGTAGGGGCACTGCAGATTCAGAGGAAAGCTTACCCCTTCCTAATACTGCAAGACACCATAAAATTACATATTCAGTCAGTATGAATATTGCTCTGAACATGATTTCTCCATTACAGCTGAGTTCAATATAAAGCCATACTGCTGGCATTGCTCAGGGCAGTTTCAAGGTTCTCGTTTCCATCTTTGGAACTGTATTTTTAACCGTCTTTCATGACAGCTCTAATAAAGTCTCTCAATTAAAAATTGGATAATATTAGTTATGTTCATAAAATATGCAGCTAAGACCAAAGTCAGAACTTTCATAATCTTCCTAACGGAATGCGAGTATCAAAACCCCAGTGCAAAGCATTTAAATGCAAGTAGTAGCAAAGTAAAAAGGCAAAAAGACCACCCATATGTCTGCTTCAAATACTTAAGATACAATCATATGAGATGCAATATCTTAGCTTTAACTTTCAATTTTAAAAACTCTTTGTAAAGATCAAAGAAATCAAAATCACAAAAAAAACAAATTTCCCATATCTGTAAGAAAGTGCTAATTAGTTAACAACTACTTTTCAACTTTCCTAATTTAAAAACGATTTACTCTCTGTGAACTATTTCCTTACCTTTTACCCAACAAGTAACTGTACTGAGCATTGTAGGGTGGGTGGAAAAAGGAATTCCTGAAGAAATCTTTTCTTCCAAGTTGTTATTTCATCAGATTTTATTCTTTTTTTTCCCTTAACTTTCTGTTCAAACTGATCTCTCTAGCACTTTTAATTATTTTGTCTTTTAAATTTCTTGCAACATGCCAGTCACTTTCAGGGAATTACCTCTATCGCACTGTGAGCTATTACTTTTTTTATATATTGAACTTTAAGCTCTTTTTTGTCTTTATTTGCTTCCTCTAACAACACAACTTCCACCCTAAAATACCACTATTTCCCCTAAATGTAGCTTAACAATACAGCGCCAAAGTTCATGTCATCAATTTTTTTGTTGTTGTTGTTTTTTGTTTTTTTTTTTTAATATATGCCATTTTTTTAAGCAAAAGATGTACTAGCAAAACAGGACAAAGTCACTACCACTAGCAGTCTCAACAGTGTGTTCAAAGATATAGGTGTTCCACACGAGTGAATAATCAGACACCTTATTGTGCTCAATGAGGAAATGATAATCTGTATGTACAATGTACAATGCAGGGGAATATAGCTTCTTTTAATGTTACTTTCTAAGTCGCTCAAGGGAACGTCAAAAAGTAATTAATCTAACTGAAACGCTGAAAAAAAGAATAAAGATAAAAGTGAGATTACACTTGGCTTCTTAAAAATGTTTCACTTGTGCAAAAGCTGCGCAAATTCAAACACTTCCCGATGCTGCACTGCACGCATACACGAGCATGTTATTGTAGTGTTGTTCACCAAATGCTCTTGTTACACATCAGCTTGTCCATGACGGCTGAGCTGTATGCCATGTCTTGTTATTTGGTGGTTAAATCATTAGTAAAGGCGGACAGGTTTTGAAGGATTTCCTTTCCAAACAACTACTTCCACATCACAAACCCTCACTTTTACGACTCTCCGAGGAGCAGTGCTGCTCCAACCAAGGATGTTCCAAAATCAGGCATATGCATGGCGAAGCATCGGTTCTTTGACAATACTTACAAGAAATTCCTAATTGCAGCAAAACCACATTTTCGAAACTGAGCCATCCAAATATTGTTTGATATAAAACAAGTTTCCCTATGAGCTTCAATGACGGATTTTTGTAACTAAAATTTTCTTCTTATTCAAAATTTCAAACAAATTTTATACCTGCGAGATCTTCTTTGGAGGAAACCAGTCGAGGAGAGCTGTTGCCTGGCTCAATTCTTAATGATAATCTGTAAACAGAAGATTTCAGACAAATTAACTTTACAACATTTTAACAAAAGCAAAAAGAAAACTGAAGAAAGTAATTACTGCGGCAACGGTATACAGAAGTTTACTTCTTTGGAAGTCTAGTTATTTATCTCAATATGTAATAAAACAAGTCCCTCAGATCCAAGAAATAAATGGGAAGGAAAGTCTATGAAAACAGATATTAAAAATGGTATTTTTTATTTTCTATCAGTGTAAAAGTGTAAGTTAATATCTTTCACCTGAAAAAAAATTCCAAAAGTTAGTAAATTTGGATGGAAACATAAAGAACGCTTTTTTTGTCTCTGTGCATGAAAAGTTGAATTAGTTCTGTTATCTTGTGAACTGTACAATCAGAAATAGCTAATTAGAAATACTAGTTACTATGACTTACAGAAAGGGGGCATAATAGGGGAAAGGTGAACAATGCTTAACAGCAAATGCTTGATAGTTAAAAAGATTATTAGAAAAAAATGTGGTATTATACATCCATCTGCCTCACTCCATGTCTGTTATGCTGCACTTACTGTTTCCTTATCTACGCACTGCAATGCATATCTTGATCTTCCACTGCATATGACTTCTGCCACCTCTCAAGTTCATGTACACTCTTAATTTCACATTCATGGGTCCTCTGTTCTGTACTGGTTTAAGAGGAAAAGCATGCATGACTATAATGTTAAGTAAATTTGAGTGGAAGAGGCAAAGAATAAAAAGGAAATAATTGTCTCTGCACAGTGAGCGGTATATAGTCATACAAGTTGTGAAGGTTTCAAGCTATAGACTCCTAAACTCACACTGTATACAAATCCTACTGAAAAATGTTTAATCTTTAATTAAAAAAAAAAACATAGATAAGGGGAGGGGAATCCTCTGACAGATAATGAATTACTTCTTTTCAGTGAAGGTGACAATCATCTTCCATTCTCCCCTAAAAGTCAATAACAAATTACAGTAATAAAATTCAGAGTATGGTTCAAATTTTTATTACATGGGATATTCCTTCCAGTATGGAGAAATGGCAAGAGAATTTACTGGAGTTTTTTCCTGGAAATAGGGCGTTAGTATGCGAATTTACCTTTCATGACTGCAGAAATGTTCCAGTCCCATCCTGTTCATGGCAATTAATTATTTGTTCATTTTTGATGCTGATCTGTTCCTCACTACATTAGAGGTTGATTGTTCCTAGTGAGGGCTTTTTTGTGTAGAAGGGTTTTTTGTTTTTTTCTCTCTTGCTACACTGTGCTATTTATTAATGTTGGGAAATGTGGATATTGCATTGGCTGAGAATGGAAGAACTTTCATTTTATTTCATATAACTGTTGTTCTCCAAACAAAGGCAAATACAGTTCATCTCCTGCTAATCCTTCCCTGCTCCACAACTGCTAATTTTTCTCTTTTAACGGTTTCTCTCTGTCCAAGACATCTGTCATCTTTCTGCTACAGGTGATAACCGCACGTTCTTCTTTTAACTATTTATTAGCATTATTTATTTGAATTCCATGTGTCTATTCTCAGACTAGTTACTTAATCTGAAGTCTGCTCACAGACTCACAGAATGGTTAAGGTTGGAAGGGACCTCCAGAGATCATCTAGTCCAACCCCCTGCTCCAGCAGGGA
>JAWLRI010001031.1:109087-124350 GCA_034781795.1 Crypturellus tataupa
TGTGCAGGGGGGTTGGACTAGATAACCTCTAGAGGTCCCTTCCAACCTTAGGCATTCTATGATTCTATGATTCTATGGTTTAATCTATTTAAAAAATATTAGAACTAATGAAAATTATTGTAGATATAATGTCAACACCGTTGAATTATCGGGTAAAATTAAGCAACATGACCAGTTTCCTGCATCCTGTCCAGGGTTGTAAAGCTTGTATGAATTACAGTGTTGATCTTTCTCAATTGGTACTTAGTTTAACTTTGTGTTCCCTACTTTTATGAAGCATGGAATACGTTGGAAATATGTAAACAACAATCATTTATTAAATCCTAATATTCAGATACACTTAACACAAATCTTGGACTACCTGATGTTTTTACAACACTGTGCATAACACAGCTGTTCAATATACTTTTGTTACATAACATATCTCCATTTGGGAAACACAATGTCATAAGATGGAAAAAAAGGAATATCAGTCATATTTGATAGAGTAGGACTTCATTTGTCTTTTTATGGCTGTATCTCACTGGAGATACAGACAGTATCTGATCAATATCATAAACTATGGTTGGAATAAATTCATATCATTTTCATGTTAATATTATTTGGGTCACCAGGTCATCTAGTTCTTTCTTTGTGATATCATCTTTGAATCACCTTTCACTTGATCCTTTCAAATACTTTTTTTTTCAGCAAACGGCCCAAGTATAAACAACTTTTGAGACAAGGTTCTCAACTGAAATATTTAGTAAAACTAGTAATAAGACTGTTTTTTTTAAGAATTTCATTACAAACTTTCACCTTCCAAATATCTTGCTTAGCACCATCATACTAAAAAAACATCTGGTTGTCTTGATTATATATTTGATTACTTACCTAAATAGAGGTATTATGCTTGTCAGTCCCTAATTATATGGCATCACATCTGCCTTGGTTGAGTTATTTAAAACCTTGGCTACCAGACCTATAATTAATGTGCTAGTTCTTTCAGAAATATTATAGTAACGCCAAGCAAATCCCCAAATCCCTTCTATGAAAGGATTTTTGTTCATGTTTTAATGAAAATAACATAAAGGTGATACTTCTATTACATTGCCCAAATGTGAGGAAAAGAATGGTACTTACTTATAATTATCATCTTCCACAAATTTCTGAAGCTCTTCAATATAACGGACAGACTTCAAATATTTCTGCACATGGGGTAACGTTGTAAGTTGATCTGTAGAATATTAAAAAGATAAAAAGATGAACATACACCTCATCAAAAACAAATGAAATCATCATTTAGTAGGCATGGTGGTGATGGGTTTTACAGTTGGACTTGATGATCTTGAAGGCCTTTTCAAACCATAATGATTCTAAGCATTCTAAGCATTATCCTTTAGTTTCTTCTGGTTCTCAGAGTTATCTTAAAGGAAACATAGAATGTGAACCATTATGAAGAATAAAATGGTTACAACTATTACTTCTTCTTTGTTATGAGCATGTTAAATATTTGATCAAGCAAAATTTATGCTCAACTGCTAAAGACAACACAGATGCACTTTATCACTAGGAAAGCTAGAAAATTTATTATGTGTTATCAGTTCACAAGTGTCAAAGTGTTACTTTTGTGCAAGCTTTGCAGAAAATCAAAGCATGCAGTCATGTTGTTATATCTGACTTAATTTTAATGCTTTCCTAAAAAAAAAAGTTTTAAAGGCACCCAATATTCCAAAAATGTAACTAAACACAAGAACATTTATGATATTGAAGCTGACGTGGACAAGGGTTAGCATACTTAGACATACATGAGTAATTTCAACAAAATGGTAACGAAATTAACACTCTGTACACTCCAAAGGCATTGTACGTACTGCAAAGGAAAGGAAAGGATCTTAAGAAAATTCTCTCCTACTGCCTCTGGTGGAAACAGAATATAAAGCAAATGTAAAAACTCTCCTTGAAAATACGACATTTTTACCCCATATGTTCTTACATTGTTCTAGCAAATTTATTTTGTATAATGTCTATTATAGTTCCCAGAAATTAGAACACACATTCATTTGCCTAATTTGCCAGTGAGGTTGAAACTGCACAGTGATGGAAGCTGAATCATTTAGTAGCTCCCAGGTCTCGTTAACTCTTGTGTTGCTTTTACATGTGGCAGAAACCTCTTATCACATTGCATTAATGAAATTTCAATTAAGACTGAATATGTATAAAAAAATTACCAACCATAGTTACAGGAGACTTGCAGATCAGCTATTATTCGGAGAATATTGTTCATCTGGTTGGATCTTTGTTCATTCTCCATGATGCTGCCTGAAGCAGGATATGCAGAATCAATGTAGATTAAATCTAAGAGATAAATACCTGAAACAAACAAACAAACCCACCAGCTGACCTAGTGTTTATATAGAAAGAGTTACAGTATTGTCAATAACAGAACAGCCAGTAACCACTGACCATCATTTTGGGCTGGTCCCATAAAAAAGGGGAGAGATTGGATCTTGTTATGTTTTATTCTTACTCAGAATTTAAATTCTATGACTCTTCTTAAAAAAAAACAAAAAAAAACAAAAAAAACAACACAATAGGTTTTGATCATGCACATTGATATAGGCTAAAGACTACTATGAAGCATTTGCGGGACAATGCTAGTGACACTAAGAAAGTAAGACTAACCGCTGCCATGACCTACTGATGACAGTAAAGGTAATCTCCACGAAGCCGCGAGCAAGTACAACAGTATTTGGCCACGGTGAACAGTTTTGCACTGCACTATAGTGCTTTTCTATGTCTGGCCTGTTTTCCCTATAATCCTCTGTACACGACAACAAATTGTGTAGTAAAGGTTATAAAGAATTGGACAGACTGGAAAACTGTTGCTTGTTTTGATCCTACACAAAATTTGGCAACTAACAAACAGGAAATGCCATTGCACTGAAGCAAAAAATTAAACAGCAAAGAGAATTAAAACAGCTTCACAAAATGATTTTAAGAAGTAAAAGTAGGTCAGCCAGAGACAGATTCCTGTTTTTTTAATAAATCTATTACAAAGTAAACATGCGCAATTATCAAAATGCTCTGGCAGAACTATTATTAGTATCTTGCTGATTGTTTACAGGTTTCTTCTACATTTCGTCTGTGAAATCAGACTGCACTGATTGATAAAAAGCACTGTGTGATAAAAATTTGATTCTGCCGAACTGTCTTGAAACTGTAACAACTGCACAGAAGTTCACAGCATCTCAGAGATGTGGGCAGGACACAAAGTCTGCCCATACAGCTTTCTAGGGAAAGTGGAATCTGAAGCTTTTTATGCTTTCTACAACCATCCACAGCTTTTTAGCTTAGCTTTGTACCACCTATTTAAGTGCTGAACACAAAAGCACTGCCAACTCACAGCTGTTTCTCCAGTTCTGAGATTACATACAAAGTAAGTTTTCAGCTCATCTTAAGTTAGAAGGCAGCCTCAAATAAAATGCTCATTGAAGAAAGGACTTTTGTATAAACTTACTGCACTCAGAATAAACTGTCCAAGTCTAGGATTTACACTCCCAGTACCAGAATATCAGGAGCTCCAACAGATTTGATATTCTAGTGCTACTTACTCTTCCATCTCCATTAAAGCCAATCTGATGGAGAAACCAAGTTTTTGAAACCAGTGTGCTCCTAAAACTTAAAATTCCAAATTCTTAATTTGATAGAGATATTTCTTTTATCTATAAAATTGAGAAGAACAGTTAGGGAATGCTGTACTTTCAAAAGAAAGAGTATAATAATATTTTTTTCACTACAGTCAGTATACAGAAAATGCTCTGTAAAAATCTGTGCATTGCACAAATCTTTGCCTGATTAAGTGCTGCTCTGCAATTTCTGAATCTAGCATTTAGCTAAAAAGATAAATGGCCTAATCTCCATGGCTCAGATGTCACTGCACCACTCTCTCTGACCTCAGTGATGCTGGAAGGGAAATTCTTTATGAATGCAGTGAGAAAATGCTGCAAAATATGTACTGAGCCTACTGTGAATGCTGTATTCAAATTTACTGAATAGAAATCACTGAATGACTTGGTGATCACTGCAGCTATTTATACAGTGTCAAAGACATTAACCATCTTCGATCTTTCTTTAAAGGACTGCTCAGACATTTAGGGTCAGATGAAAGGTTGAATATATTTTAATATATTCCTAAAACATTTTGCACTGCATAGCTAAGTCAGCGATTCTTTGTTGCATAACAAAAAACCAGGAACATTCTGTGAAGCAGGAAAATAATTTGTGCAGCATAAAAGTCTGCCATACTTCCATAATAAGTTTTCCGTTCTTTTTTTTTTTTTGAGCATATTTACAACGGATGAAATTCTCCCATTTTCTTGCCTTGCTTTGAAAAGAATACTCTACAGCTCAGAAAAATAGCTAGTTGGCTCAGTTATACTCTTGCAGCTTTATCATGTTCAACTGTCTTGATAAATTCCAACCATTAAACCAACAGGAAATACAATCTGCTAGTTAAGTGCAATTTTGTAAAAGGTATAGAAAACCACTGCAGTGAATTGCACGCAGTGCAATACATTTAAGCAACACAACCCTCCCAGGGTACTGTGTGTGCACATGCCTTACTTTAGCTCTTTGGAAGTATATCAAGGTTAGGCAATGAAAAGAAAATTCCCAAATCTGTATTTGGGAATACAGATAGTGTCATATTTTTGGTAGAAACTGCACCTCAAATCTCTTCAGATTAAAGGCGGGGGGAGAGGGGGAAGATGATGACAAAAATGTCCTTATGTGTCCTCTAAGTCTTATTACCATCATCTAGAACTATGAATTACAGATCAACAGCAATACAACAGCAAGTGAATTTAAGAAAAGCCAGGTGACTTGCTGAATTTTGCTCTTTTACAGTTTAGGAAAAAAAGAAAGACCCAACAATTTTGTTAAATTTTGACAGGCACCAAATATCTGCATGAGCAGAACCTCATTGGCATCTCAAGTACACCTAATTCTTCATTATTATATTGTTTTATTGCTCAAATTCAGTCTTGCAGTGGAATTTTATGTAGCTCAGATGGGGTATGGAAGATCCCCACTAGTGCTTCTCCTCTGAGACCTCACAAAACTTTTAGTCACTGGAGCTGAGCTTGCACCAGTTCTGTTTCTTCAGATCTCTGCCACCTTGACCAACACGTAGCTCACTGGGTCACACTGCACTATGCCCAGCAGCAGCTAGGCTGCAACTATCTACTTCATTTCTTTAGTACTTAGCCTATTCGTTCACATGTTCCCCAAAGTCCTTCCAGCAATGAATGGGTGAAGAAATAATACAAATTGTCAAAGAAAAATTGAAAAATAAAAGTGTCAGATAAAATCTAGATTTTTTTTGTACTATTGATCTTAATTATTTCTATATGGCAAACAGTGAATTTTCCAAGCTAATATACAGAAGAGGACTAGAACAATGAGATAAAAGGAAACAAAAAGAGATGGAGTAACAATGTAGCTTCTGTGAGTTCCAAAGAAGAGAACAGGAAGATGGTCTAGATAGATTCCAACAGAGAAATTAACCTGAATACTGACTGTCGGGATAAAAGGAGCTCTATTCTTTGTAAGCAAACATCACCTACAGCTAGTCAACTGTGTTCTCCTTCCTCCCTCCTTTTTCAACAAATAAATTTTTTAGTATTACCAGTCTTGATCTTGGTTTAGACTCTTCTTTAGACTTTTGGTATTTTAGACTCTTCTATAAAAATAATGTGATAAGAATAGTCGATGAGAATCAATTTATTTCACTGGGAGGAAAAAGAATTATTCCCTCCAGTAAAAGACTTTTAAGACAAGCCTCACAAAGGAGAGGCTCAAGGTTGCCATATGCCAAAGAAAACACACAGTGCTAGCTTTTCAAGCCCTGGCTTATATTTCTGCTACTGTGCACAGAAAAAGTTCTCTAAGATGTGAAGCCATCAGGATATTTTCCAGAGAGTGAGCTCATGGGCAGCTGCTTTCACAGGCAAACATTTTCCAGTGATTCTAACTTTTCTCCATTGTTACTAAAACTAATTTCCCAGCTGGTTATATGTGGACACTACAGCATCTATTAATTTATGGTATCATGGAAATATTAACACAGAATAAGGAAAAACATGGCCAAATAATATACAATTAAATGAATTAATGGAAAGTACACTCTGTAAAACGGAATGGGTTATTTTTTAAGTTGGTAAAAAAAAGAAAAACCTACAATGCCTAGTTCTTTTTTTTATAATAGTGGGAACTTAAACAAAGCAATAGCACTACTGACAATTTAAAGATAAGAAAACCAAGGTACAATAGGAAAGTTCCTGAAAGTGCCAAACGCATCAGAATTTTGAGTGCTCCACTCACTAGACAACTGCTTCTATGACTAAACTCGACTGAAAAACTCTTTATGGAAAATTGCAGAGTTCAACATGATGCTGGAGTCTATAAACTTGTTTCTTTTGATTCACTTTTGATTAAAGCTTTCTGTTATTCTCTTCATTCAATACCGAAGGCTTCTGTGAAGGAGAAACTTGCGCTGAGGTAGGTAACAAATATTCGTACTTTGGATGTAATGGGTTCTTGTTGTTCTTAAGAAACATAATTCTAAATCTTCTCAAATCAATGTTAACACACCTAGCTTTGATGTGTACTGGTTCAATATATAGGTATTAAAACTTTCATGAACAGTTATGGTGTGTGATTTGTTCTCACCAAGAATGACATAAGATACTATGAGTGACAAAGTATTTGCAGTCCAATAAATAACATGTATGAAGATATGTCACTGGGAAAATCTGTAAAGATATTATTTTAAACTCCGGCAACAGAAACAAAAGGCAATCTGTTTTTAAAGCATTTGCCTGGAAATCTGGAAGTATTTGTCGACATTTTTTGCTCTGCCACCTAAGCAGATCCAGGCAAGTTACCACTATCCATGTTCAGCAAGAAAGACAGCATTTCCTTCTGTAAGGAAAGCTTCATGACTGTGAAGCCTTAATAATTTACAAAAGTAGGGTTTAAATACCTTATAGAAAAATCTGTAATGAAAATAAATTAGGAAGCAACTTCTGTATAACACTTTTGTTAGTCAGACACCCAATACTTTGCAGCATAGTTAACTGAAAAAGAAGCATTTCAGATGACTTCAGATAAGCCTAGTTACTTGCATTTCTTATTCTTACTTAATGTTTTAAGCAGAATTATAACCGTATTTGTTTTATAAATTATACTGTTACTACAACAATGACAAGTACAAATAAATGCTAGAAAAGAAGAACAAAAGTTAATTATCAGAATTAACACATTTAGTTCCTTACTAAATCAGGACATCATCACATACCCTTTGTAAGGGTATCTACAACTGAGAAGCCGCTGGGCACACATACGCTGTGGTAAACACAGATCTGAGTCTAGTACATTCGTTAGTACAGGAAGTGATATCCAAGAGATGCACGCATAATAGAAGGAAACCTATGGAAAATCATTTTCTTTTTTTTTTGGCCCCCAAAGTTGATCTCATAGGAAACTCAGAAGAGACAAAAATATGTTTCCAATTTCTAGTCAGCTATATTAATAAAAACTTTTTCCCACATATATTTGTGAGGTTGCAGCACACTAAATCAAGCAGTGAACAAAGAGAATCCAACTTATCAGCTTACTACTAACTGGTAAAAACCCAAATCACTGCAGTCAGCAGTCTGCAAAACCAGAGACTCCATTCTCGAGAGCTTAGCTCACAGTAAGAAAAGAGCCAACACTTCTGTGGTTTTGCTGGTTTCAAGAAATTAGGCTTTTTCCATGGACTAAGGGCTGGAAAACTTATCTGTAGAACCAAACATATATACTGGTTAGCCTTGGTAGAATTTGAAAGACTCTAATCACAAGTTGTATGCGAATCTCTGCTAAGTCAACAACATATAACTTGTTATATATGTTGTCAGGCCAGTGGCTAAGTGAATAGCATCACTCAGAGGAAAGCAAAGGTGATTTTTAACCAAATTTATCACTCCTGATGCCAGTTAGACAGACCTTGGCATCAAAATCACATACACACACATATGCAGAACCATAATGAAGCTGAGTCAGAAGGACAGTAGCTTTTTAAATAAAAAAGATCTGTATTATTTTTACTTATACAGTTCCAAATTCCAGAATGTTCCCAAGAAATACTGATTTTTGGTATTTACAGAAAGCTGCTCTTTATAAAGCGTCATAACCTACAACCCTTCTCTCAAGAGAAAGCTGAAGCAGGAGTCAAGCAATCTCAGAGTCCCTTCCTACCACTTTTTTTCTATAATTCTACACTAAATACATAGACATCTAATATTGCAGGGCAGACAGGGAGTACAGAAGCTATATCCACTATACTATTTGTTACTGCAAGGCTATGCATGGCCACATACACTGATTGTAACTGTGAAAAAGAGACTGCTTGAAACGCTTGCTGAAATCATGACATGTAAGCAAAATTTAGCTTACAAAGACATACAGTTACAGAAATAGCTTTTCTTTGACTTAATCAACTTCAATATCCAGAACTAGTAAAAAAAAAATTCACATTGGTAGTATACGCATTGAAAATTTTTGTAATGCTTCCCTAGTGAGTAAGGCAGAATGCATTTGTAACTGCTTAGAGATAATCACCATTAACATTATATCTGAAAGAGTGTTAAGCCTTTTTCTGAGCAAAAAACCACAGCAGGTGTCACATGCAAGTCTGCAGTACTTTTTGCCTTGAAATAGCAATTTATCATACAAAGACCAAAAGTTTTCTGTACTGGAATGTCTTCCAGATCATGTCATTTCTCAATTGAATCAAACAAGCTTCTTTCATACCAACACACTATACATGCATAAAATCTCTCTCTCCTGGTTTCACTTACAGACATTTCTAAATGGTCACACTACTACTCAGGGCTTCTCTGTGCCTGGAAAGCGTAGATGAACTTTTTTGAAATATTTATTCTGGAATAGACATTCTATTACAGGCCCAGCATTCTTTTGGAATGATCATATCCAACTGAGAGCTTCAATGGAATAATTGCTTCAGTAAGTTTTCAATGTAGGCTGCATTTTTCAGAAAAAAAACTTAGGATTATTCAGGCAAATGCATTTCATAGCTTCAAAAAACATATGTCAACATATAATTTACACTCACTGTAAGTCTAATATAAGAATCCATTAATCAAACAGGAACGTGCAAAGATTTTGCTTCATGAAAAACAAGGAGTTATAACTGGATCCTACAAATAGTGTCATGTATTCACAGGAAAAATATTAGTAAAAAACCACTATGGTCTTTGTCACCTCTGTCAGAACAAAATCTAAAACTAGATTAAGTACATGAAAAACAAACTCAGCAGTACGACAGGAACCAACTCACACTCAACACCACTGGTAAAATGTGTCATTTAAAAAACTTTTTAGTAACAATAAGGGAAACTACACAGCTAGTATTATAGCATGTATGTGAGTCCAAAAGCAAATCCAGTCAGAGGATACGTGCATAAGCAATAGCTTTAGTAACAGAAGACAATTACATTATTCTTGAACATTTTTCTAGAGAAGCATGGATACCTTTAAAAATAAACATTCATTCTACAAAAATAAATAAAATGCAATCACTGATTCCTTTCCTAATTCCCCTTTCTAGCAAGACCATCTCCTATATGGTACTATTTTTGCTCCCTCTGTATCTAAGAGAGAAGACTAATGATCATCAACTCCAGAAAAAAGCTCAACCACACTTCCCTCTCAAAAGTTGAAAGACCTTATATTGGAACCACACATTACAAGCTTGAATGCCTCAACTGATTAAAAATCACTAAGTGGACATAAAGGAGAAAAGCCACTCTCTAATCATTAAGGAGTTTTAGGAAAACAACATTATGAATTTCACTTTATTTTTAAAGCAGATTAAAGAGCAAATGTATAGTTGGCAGGGCAAGTTGGTTAACAGACAGCCACTCTGTTAAATGTTTTACTGTTTGCAGAGACATAGCAATTAAATACAATACAATTTAATTTCATAAAAGGTTTTAAATGTTAGTTCTTTTTATCTGCTTGGCACTGGTGAGGCCACATGAAATACTGCCTCCAGCCTTGCTGCGTCCCTGTACCAGACAGATGCCAGCCTGGAGAGAGGTCAGCAGAGGACCACCAGGACGACCAAGAAGCAGGAACGTGGGACACATGAGGAAAGGCCTAGGGAACTGGGCTTGCTTAGCGTGGAGATGAGAAGAAACTAAGAGGCCAGAAGGCAACTGCAGTTATTTACCTACCAAAACCGACTGGGAGTAGCAGTTGCAGTGAACACAGAGCCAGACTCCTCTGAGAGATTCACAGCAACAGGACAAGAGGCACTGACACAAGTTGCAGCATGGGAAATTCCAACTGCAATGAAAAAAAATCCAACACTGAGAGTGGTCAGGCACTGAAACACTGCCCAGAGAGGGTATGAATTTCTGTCTCTGGAGATTTTCCAAACTCAGGTGGACAAAAACATGAACAATCTCTAACTAGAAGACTGAACTACACTACCTTTTCCTATACACTTTTACCCCGTTCCCTAGTAACTTGCTGATAAGGCTATGCAACTGGCCTGCATATTGAACCTCATTTCACGCTGACAAAAATGTGACTAGAGAATAGCAGTTGTGCAAGATGTTTTAGCAGATGAGGTCCTCCTAAGATAAAAATGTCTATGATTATTTCAAATTCATCAGCAGATATTGATATTGCTGATCATCAAGCTTTGTTCAAAATATCCTTACAGAAAAAAGATGGGTCTGTTCTTCAGTATCTATCTTATTTATGTGACAGCTTAAACAATAGCTGTGGACTGCAAGCCTCTGAATCAGATGCTGGAGGACAATGTCACATAGCACAATGGTATCTGTTCGGGACTCAGTCCGTTGGGACTGAGGCCAACATGGTAGCAGTGTGAAGACACAGTCTACAACCTGCAATCTCAGTAGTCCCACCTATTGACTATTTGAGTAAAAGATATGGACAACACTTGAACTGCAAATAGAAATTTAAATAAAAATCTCTGATCTGAGTAGCAAGAATGCTTTGCTTTGGATCCACAGCAAACAGTAGGAGTCCCTAAACATAAAATGGAATGATGCATTATTTGTTTTCTTAAATGTCTACATGGACAGATTAATTTCAAGAAATTTAGGTGTAACTAGCATGGCAAATTCAACATGTAGATTGCAAGAATTATCCAGGCATATTGATAGATGATTTTGGTTTAGGCAACTCCAGATTTTTTTGGAAAGTATTCTTAGAGTAGAAGTGAGAGCTGGTTGTAGATAAACCACACTTAAACTGCTGATCATTCTTTACATGTTTAAGAAATTTCTGTGAAGTTTTTGTTAATGAAATACACAGACTATCTTATTGCTTGCCTTCCTACAGGAAAAACAAAACAAACAAACAAAACAACATCAACAACCTCTTTGTTTTTTTTAATGCTTTGTCCTGTGTGCACACACATCATGAAAAATCTCCCTTTCCCTCTTCCATCAAGTGAATGATAGTGTTATACACATTTTTCCTCTTTTCAGATGGTCATGGTATCTGCTTATCCCTGTATTTCAATAGAAGATACTACATATCAGTTCTTTATAGAGTTGCTAGTATAAAAGTACACTAGGACTTCTACTAAGGCAAAGTAAAAGTAAAACAAACTAAAACCTGATGTTCCTGAAGGAACAAAAATGCCTAATCAATTCACGTCTAAATGATTTAATTTCCTTTATTTTCTACACCAGTTAAGAGTTCAGATTCTCAGAATAATACGGGAAAGCTTAATTATTTCCCAATGCTTTCTTACAAGGCAGGCAAAAACATATTACAAAACATAAGTTTTGCAACAGTGATTCACTTTAGTATTTTTAAACATTTGCTTCCACTCCCTACCGGAGGCTGAGTCCTCTAGCCAATACACTAAGCTACTGAACTGGGTAACTCTCCAGGCAGTCCCTGCAGCACTTCACCCCTTTCACAGAATGATCAGTGGCATCCTGGGCCTTAACAGCTCTCCCACCAAAAGGAGACCTCTAGGTCTAGAGACCTCTAGGTCTAGAGTTCTGTCCTCTCTTGCCTCCCCGCTAGAACCACGGAGAGTCTGCTACAGCAAGTCAGTTTTCTCTCTGCTCCAAACCCTTTCAGTCTACCACCAACCCTAGGCTAATCATCATACTTTAGAAACAGTTTCATTACCTGTACTACTATAAAAACTGTAGGAGTATTATATTAATCCCACAAAACAAAACTAAAAGAAAAAATGATTCTTTCAAACATTAGTCATGCACGTTTGTTTGCCAACAAATGCCAACAGCATGTGCCTTCTGACGCATGACAGTTTCACACACCTTGTTACCCAGTGTCAGAAAGCAGAAAATGCTTACAGAAAGAATATAAGAAAAAAAACAAAGCTGTAACAGCAATTTTCCAGATGTAACTTCCTGTAGCCAGTATTCTGTGGTTTAAGGACTTCCTGAGATAGATCTCGCACAAAGAATTTTTGTTTAATTTTATCATACCATTTCTTGACCATCTTTGTTTTCACAACATCCTGTGGCTATGAATTCTGCAATTTAACTACACAGTTATTTTTTCTGTAAAAAAGTAATTTGTTTTATTGATTTCTGGATGTTTACCTTTTAAGAATGGTATATTCTTATCTATAGCACATTCTTATCCTTTAGGCGTAGCCTGGAGCTTCTGGCTCACTCAATCCATGGTTAATTTCTATGACCAGCTGTTTTACAGTATTACCATTAGTTACAAAGCCAAGTCTAACATTCAATCATGCCTTGGTGATTACTCTGGTGAAAAAGTATGCCAGCTTTCACAGCCAGAAATAATAGGGATCTGCCACTATTAGTAGAATCTGTTACTCTCTAATCATGGATATTTAAATGCAAGCTGACCTCAGAGATTCTCAGTACTGAAAAGTCAGCGCAACTATTACTAAACATGTAGAAAATCATGTTATCTAGCATAAAACCTTTAATAAAAGCAATGAAATTCACCTAATAATATTGTAATACCAAGGAAAGGACACTCCCACTTGGTCCAAGCAAAAGGTCTGCACTAACGCTAATGTTTCTCTTCTGCCCTTCCTAGTGTTCTGCCGAACAATTACATACTCTGTTCACACTCCACATAAAAACTTCCCGTCTTCTGCCAGATGTGTGCAACTTCATTTTTCCCAGAAGACAAATTGTAACATATTGAACAATTAAAAAGGCTTTGTGACTTTGAATCACTCATACGTAGAAACAATTTGAGGAATAGGCTATTTAGACTGCTGCAGAAAAGAAAAAAAAAAAAAAAACTCTCCGTCAAAAGATTTATCTGTGCACAAATGTTTTTTTTTCATATTCGGAAGAGAGGCAGGACCAAGAAATGTGGTTTGTCTACATCTGCTCTTTCAAATCTTTTCCCCTCCTGTGTGTAATAGCATTAATGGATGAAAAACACCACAAGAGAAGACATTGTTTAGCCCAACTCATTAAGGCAAATATCTAGGTATTTAATTGCACTTACATAAACGCCATAAAACCAATGTAGTCTAAGAATATGTATGTTAAATATCTTAAAATTGCTCAAGAATGAATTCTATCCTTCAGAAATCTTTTATTTTCTAAAACCTTGTTATTCTGGTACATAACAGCAAGCCAGAAATACAATTTTTTTCATAACAGCAAAGCCCCTGAGAACGCTTATTTTTAGGTGAAAATGAAACTGAAGTAGTAATCCAGGCAGTGAACTGCCTGCCCAGCTTTGCAAATAGTTGTGGATTTAAGGAACTGACCAGCACAGGCATCAGCCGCCTCAATATCTTGGTGAACAATCTTGGCAGCCACCTAATTTCACTGCTTCTGCTCCCTGCTCCTCTCCCTTGGGAAGCTCTGTGCATCTCCAGGCCAAAAGGTAACTGGGAAATGAGAGGGCGGCTTGTTGGCAGGTTGGAAGAAAACCTGATGGGCTTGTCTGCAAACTCAGTCAGAAATGAACAGAACTATCACATTCTGGTTCCATTAAGTCAGCATTCTCACACTTCAGTACAAAACTACTACTCTGGAAATAGCTCTCCTCTCAAGATCTAGATGACCCTACTTAACAATGCTGAAACAAGCCTTCAGGCCCTGGTTTTGTCCTCATTAGTCATAAAATTATAAAGTTTTCAAATTAAACAGTAATATCATATAACGATAACAACTGCTAAGAGGTGTTAGTACTCCCTGCAAGAATACCTGCAAGAATATATTGAAGAAACAAAACAAAGGAACACAAGAAACACAAACCCTGCGGCACCCTGAGCTACTAGTGCAGTACATTTAGAAGAGCTTTTTCCTGACATGGTGGACACCCATCCTTACAATGCAAACAATTTCTTAATTACTATCAGGGTGGTTACTACTTGTCCACATTTCAGGTTAAACAAGAACACACTCTTGTTTTTAACTCAGTATCTTCAGAAGTCCTTATTTGTCCTTTGATTATTCAGTGTTCTCATCCCGTTTTTTTCCATTTCTTCAAACTCCAAATACCTTTCATAACGCTAATCAAACAATTATGAACAAACTAATTATTTGAATGTGGTATGAACTTTCTAATGATGGCTATAACGTATTGTAAAAGCAAAGTAATAGTTTGGTTTGCCCAACTGTTGATTAAAGGGTAGATTAGGAATGTTTTTATATCAAACATTGTGAAATTTCACTTTCTTGTAAATTTCTTTCCACATTTCTAGCGTCTTATAAATACATCTTAAAGACAAATTTTAAAGGAATTTTAAATAATCCTATTAAAAACCGAAAACTGTATTAAGCAGTGATCTGATATGCAGTAACACATTCTAACTTGATTTAATAATGAAGCACATTCCTCGAAGTTTCCAGAATTTCTTCCTATCTTTAAGAACAGTATCACACATAATCTAAAATACAAACTATTTTTCTATTATCGTTAATTTTTAATCAGTAAGCGCAGCACAACAAGAAAACTTTTTAGTTGATCCTAGTTTTCACTTGGTTTAAGTACTACGAAAAACAGCTCATGACTCATGTTTGTGAGAAGCTTCAGTTACAGAACCAATTAGGCACACTGCACGGAACTACAGCGAACACGTTACATAACGCCAAGCTCGAAGCCCTGGCCTCTCCTAAATGCAAACCCAGCGGCGCTCGAACCCTCTACAGGAACTGCCGTCCTGAACGGCCGCGCTTCCCGCGCGCGGCTCTCCC
>JAWLRI010001031.1:124450-172045 GCA_034781795.1 Crypturellus tataupa
CTCTAGGTGGCTCTGCGTGTGCAGGGGGGTTGGACTAGATGACCTCTAGAGGTCCCTTCCAACCTTAGGCATTCTATCATTCTATGATTCTATGATAGGAGGCAGGAACTGAAGAGCTTCCCATTTAAATCTAGTTCTTTCAGCAACTTTCCTTCATGCTGGACAGTGATGCAGGGGCTGACCTCATTCTGCATCACAGACTAGGAAGAAAAAGCAACCTTGGGAAGAGCTGGCCAGCAAGTGCAAAGGTCAGAACAGCTGCGGCCCAAAACCATTCTTTTTCTAAATCGTATCTGAACAAGCTTTTTTTTTTTTCCTTCAAACAAAAGTACCACTTCGGAAAGTTCTGGGGAAGCTTTTCCAATGCAGCTGAAGCCAAAAGCAGGTTGTTTTATCACGCTGTTGTTCTAGGGCAGAACCACATTTTAGGGACCAGAAAAATGTCCGTCACTGCAGGACAGGAAGGGAAAACTGCTGCTCAGAATACCTGCACTTGCCATCGCACGCTGTTTTCTGCAATTCTGATATCGGAGTTGGTTTCTGTGAAAACCAAGCACAGTAATTCTTTAATGTCTTAAGTGAGGTCAGGTAGTGCTAAGTGACAAACTTCCAGTTAATCTATGCTACAAAAACGGGATGAAATTTCACACATCTTAAAGAGAAGGGGTGTTCTCAGTATGCCACACAGCCACCTAGAGGCATGTCAGAATCCATGAAGTATTTTTCAGCAGTAACTGGGCTTTATGATGCTTTCTCAGTTAAAAAACCACAAATAAACAAACAAAACTCTGCTATAGCATTAAGGTTGTTTCTTTCATCAATTCAGGTCTTCCAGAGAGATCCTGCAATAACAGATCTCAGTCATCCCAACAGGAGAAGACAAGGAGGAAGTTATAATCTTTTCTGTGCAGAAAATCTTGTGTTAATTAAGAAATGAGGAACTGAAGTTCTTAGGATTGTCTCTCCATAGAGATACTACTTGATGCTGGATGGCAAGAAGGAGCGCAGGTGGAGGCTGGCTTATTAGGCCGGTCCTCTTAAAAACATGATCTGAAATACATAGACTCCAAGGAATTGAGCACACAGATACCCACAATTTATTCATTCCTGCCTTTACCTCAAATTTAGCCATAATCAGGGTCCTTCTTACATGGATCATCATTCACTGTGGTTTTGTTGCATGCTAAGGAAGTGCAAGAGTGTAAGCTCCCTGCAGGTTCCTTACGGGAATGACATGCACAGGTACTGGAATGCAGAAATTTGAGATGTTCAGTCACATTTTCCACGAAAAATAAACAAAACAAGAAATCGTATCAAGTGTGAGAATGCGGTGACCCTCATCTGTCTGCTAAAGCCAGAGCAGACAAAAAAGGCACAGAAGATTGTGCCATATCACTCTGAAATCAGAGATGGATTGAGATAATTATGGATTTAAAGCTATATCCTGACAGGAAGGTAAGCAGACAAATAAAAATAGGGAGACTGAGTGCTGAAGAGCACAAAAGAGCAAGCAAGCTACCCTCACCAGCAGAGACCAAGCAGCTCGTAGCATGCAGAAACCTCAGACAGCTGGCGAGCTAAAGCAGCTGTCCAGAAAGCAAAATAGCCGTCTCGGGTGTTTATTGGTATTAGCTCTCCGAATTGTCAAGGATATGGAAAATATTTTTCTCCACCCCAACTATCAAGCTTAGTACAGTCACGGAACTAAAAGCATTCAGTTGATTTCAAACCACAATCTTGAGTCCTATCAGATGTGGATCGAGGGAATGGACGAGTTCTTACATCAGGCTTTCAAACAACTGGCTTTTCGCGCAACAATAACACAACTCACAGGGTTAGGCTGCATATTCTAGGTGATGAAACACATGCAAATTACAGGGAAGTCCAAGTACTATATGAAGAACCACAAATGAAAACAAGCCATTAAGCCAAATGAGGAGCATCTCCTTTGCAATAATCTCAGGAAAGTAAGTGTCATTTGCCAGCTGACACCTTTTGGCTCCCAAACGAAGAATCCTATCATTTCAACTGAAGATGAGCAGGAGAGAAAAAAAAAAAAAAGGGGGTTCTTGGAGGAACAACAGTTTTATAAAGAAACTACAAGTTAAAAGCATTTAAACAAATTCACTTTACCAAGCCTGCAAGAGGTAAACTTTACACAGTTTTAAGTGCAAGATGCATCTGTGAAATAAAGATCAACTTAATTTGAAACTGAGTGAAGCTACGATAACATAAACTACATGCTAACATACACTGGTACATTTCTTGCCATGAAAGGCTAATTCTTATTGCAGAGGTATTTTCCATGGAATTCCAGAACTCTTATTAGGCTTTAACAAATAAGATTCTTTTTTAAAAAAAAAATACGCAATACACAGAGAAAAAAAGCTGCATTCAATATCTATTTTGCTTGATAGCGGTTGTTGTTTAATAGCTTTTCCCAAGAGACTTCACGAATGTGCACATGTCCTGGAGGAGGAGAGAGGGGAAGGGCAGGGACAGCCCCAGAAATAGTCTTGGAGCCTCCCAGCACCTTCTCTTTTGACACAGAGCTCAGCAGCTGCTTGCTGAGTATGTACAGCCAGTGAACCACGTTGCTTCACTTCAAAAACTGCTACTAGGGCAAACCCAACAGCAACACTTAGAACTATTCATTTCAGTAACCCTGACATCAGTTTTTCCGAAGATTACTGCTGCGGTGAGCTGGAGAGCTAAATGGTAAAGACACTATTTCTAATTAAAGCAACAGCAATTTAAGCAAAAATGTACTAAAGGAAAAGTGCAACCACCCTCACAATTCAGGGCAAAAAAATAAAATACAAAAATCCCTGCCAGGACGACGTCTTTCATACAGGGAGGCTGCCATGCTGAAGGAAGGCATCTGGACACAATGCGTGATCCGGCCTTTTTCCTCCGCGGTGGCTGCCGGAGGGTAGGAGTTACTGTCTTCTTCCTTCTTGGCTTAAGCAAGTAGTAAAGCAGTGTCTAATAAGATGGCAGCACCCAGAGGTACTAAGCAGGTTTACTTAAACAATAAATTAGTATGTTCAGTACTGTGTTGAGTCTCTGGATTAGGTTTAAAATACTATTTACGTATGGTGAAGCAAGAATATACTTTGGAGAATTAATAAGTATCAGATAAAATATACAGACCATCTGCATTTTAACAGTTGATTGCAGAATTAAACACTATTTTAGTATTGAACACTATTTTACTGTTTTGGTTTGTTTTTTAAAGATGAACATCATCTAGCCGTAAACAATTTGTGGCAAAAGGTTTTTGTACTCCAAGTCTTCTGCTTTCTTCCAAGTACTAAAAAGCTGCTTTCTATATCCATATCCCTTCGTATTTCATTCCTATGTTCACTTTTCCCTTGTTTTCAAAAAGCAAAATAGAATGAGAGAAGGTTGAGGGAGACCAAGTTTGTTCTTTTTCAAATAATTCTTTTTCTTGAAAAACGCCTAGCTCCTTCTGAAGGATTCTAACAAAGACCTGAGAAAGAAATATTACTACAACATAGACAGACGCTTCCTTTGACTGCACTTTCTAAGAGACATGTCCCAAACACAAAATCAGGAAGAAAAATGGAAATTCGAAGATGTGTTTTGCGAACAGATACCAATCTAACAAAAACATCCATCTCCAGGATCCCCGTCACAGAAATTGCCATAGAATTCAATGCATCCTTTTAGATGTCTTCAAAGTAATCTCACAGTGGAAGTCATTTTTTCATTTAGCTGCACATTTGGGAAGTATGTTTTAGTTTATGATCAAACAAGGCAGACTTCCTGGTGAGTAAATACCTGTAGGTCCACGATACATATCTGGGTATATTCCTGCCACATCCTTTCTTCCATGACTGCCTTTAGAAGAATGACTGTATGTCCTGAACAATATACAGACATGTAAAATGCACATAAACCAAGCTTTTAAAAAGGCAATAAATGGAAATTGCCAAGCATATTATCATCTCTTAGGGCCCATCTCTATGGTAATAGATTTGGGCTAAACTTAAATGTAAACTTACACTCAGAAAATACATAAATCTACAGAGTTCTGTTTGTGAATGCCCTTATTCCAATATTGATTTTTCCCCTTCTCTATTTAGAATAACTCCATGTGAAAAGGTTTAAGCTAAATAAAAGCAGCAAATCATTATATAATCAGAGTGGTTTTACTGGCATTGCTAGTAAAACCTTTCTAAGTAGACAAACTCCTATAAAAAGCAACTACAACAGAGAGCTACTGTGCCAAGAGAAGTTCACCTTCCTCTCTCAAAAGTGAAAGATTAAATCAAATAGTCTGAGAAATTCAGATAGGGACACAAACAACCTACATCCCGAAAGCCTTCACTTGGATGAGCGGGACTGTGCAGGCAGGAGGCACAGGCGACAAGCAGGGAAGAAGAAGGGAGGAGAGAGGAGGACGGGTCCTTTCAGGGGTTGGATTAAAGCATTTTGGAAACTGCTCCCCAAAGGCAAGGCACATCCCAGTGACAGGTACAGCTGCCACACTGACCTACCTACAAGCGGTACCAAATTTAAACCATCAGAAAAACCCATCTCTGCATTCTCAAAGCTTCCTTCATAAAAGGAATTATAAATTCTGCAACTCCTAGAGCTAATGAAGACTGAGTTAGCAACATGGCCTGATACCGTATTAAAAACTACAAGTGCCTAATTCATGCATTAAATTTAGCATCACCATAAATCAATCATTGAAACAATTCTCTCCAAAAGAAAGAAAAATATGAAACCTGACAGCTTCCTAATGCCATTTCAAAACCTTATCAGACCCCATAACATGCTCAAGGTTTTCACATCAGAAAAGACGTGTAGCTTTACCATTAAAAATATGTACATATTGCAACATAAAAGCTTTCATAACCAGCTTTCACAACATCGAAAGCTCTATTTTACATCTGTAGAAGCTTGTAAAGTAAAAAATACCCAAGTTAATAAAGAATATTAAGGATATTTGCTAGCTGTTCTCCATTCTTGGAAAATAAGACCTTGAAATTACCATGCAGGTATAAAGCATCATTTGTAAGAATGAATAGTGAGTGCCGACTTACAAAATAGAAATTAACTGAGCATAAATCACTGTAAAAACGATCTCAGATCACAACACAACCTAAAATGCAACACAGGATACAAGCGCTCCTGAGACTTATGGTACCGTTATTTCCAGATGCTCCGTGTTGCTCAACACGTGCCAGGGTGAGACCTGATCCTGCAAAGATTTACGCTTATACTGAGCTGTGAATAGTCCTATTACAATCAACAGGATTACTCACAGAAAATCTACTTATTGAGCATAAAATTATCCATGCACGAAAATCTTTGCCACCTTGTTTATTCTAAATTCAGTATTAGATCATCACCACAGCGTGACATCTAAAACACGCACCTCAAAGCTTTCAATATTACATCACCAAAGCCACAGTCACTTGTTAAAACCCAAAAACAATGCTAGTGCAGCACACATACTTTAACTATGAGAAAAATCATACACAATATTATTTTTCTCTTCAAAAAGCTCACCAATTGTGTTATACTACATGATCAGCTGCTGCAAAACAGTTAATTTGGAGCATTTCTATTAGAATTTCTAACATTATACTGTTACTGCAAGAGGAGCAAAGCAGGATCCTTACCCTATGAAATACTGACATTCAGATGATTTTCATAGGCAAGGAAGACAGTAGTGCATATAGCTATGGTTACCTACCATTTTCAAAATGCTTTTAACAGTTTTAAAACTTTAGTTATTTAATATTTGATGAAATCTCACATATCATGGGCATACCTCAAGATGGTTTTTGGAAAAAAAATATTTGCAGATAAAATATATCTTTATCTATATCAATATATATTTGCCAGGCTGGTGGACTATATATGTATAATTTATTTGTTATTTATTTATTATTACATATATATATATGTTTAGTTATTAGCTAACTTTTCCACTAGGTTAACTCACTAAAGGACAGTGTGTCAGAAGCAGCTCAAAAAAGGATCTGGGCCCTTTCCGATTCAGCAATCACAGGGTAACTGGCTTAGCTCATCCCATGCAATTGCACCTTGAAAATAAACAGAAAAGAAAAATATGTTGCTTTAAAAACACTGTGATTTTTTTTGACAAGCCCTCAGATTTCTTGGATAAATTCCTGAGGCTCACCACTCTGCTATCAGCAAATCTGTGCAGCATCTCCTTTCGTCACTAGCACCATGAGGTGCTGTTTTAGTAGAGATGACAACCTACTGTTGCTCTCAGTGCCCCTCACTGGCTCCAGTGGCCAAGGTCAGTCTCTCGTTACATATGACAGAATTGCTGGTGGCTTTTCCAGACTGCTCTTGAAAAAAAATCCCTCGAAGGCTACGCACAAACCCTAGAAAAACACAAGAAATTCCACGGATGCACAAAAAAATCTAGGGACTGGTTGTATAAAGGTAGCTTGATTTACTATAGTTTGCTTCTCCAGCCAATCTTGTCAGAGGTAGTATGATTTTTACTTTTTTTTTTAAGCAGGTGATCAATAATTACACTTCCCTCATCTTCTGGGTGCCTACCATACTTAGGTCAGATTTACAGTAAATGTGGAATATTCAAGGCTGCAATGCTATCAATGACAGCAATACTTTTAAAATACAGAGGGATACAATGCCTTATTCTTTAAAAAGAAAACAAAACAAAACAAAACAAAACAAACAAAAGACAGATCTTAAAGATCTCCACCAGCAACACGACCAAAACTCTTTTTGGAACTTACTCCTTGACATTGATTCTCTAACCATAAATATGAATAAAAGTATCCATTTCATTTCCCTGAGGCATAGTGAAATACTTATAAGAATAAGCCATGCTCAACACAGGTCACAAGGGTGAACTAATCAGTTTATATTACTCTTGTTCCTGCAGCAAACAGTTCAGGAGGGGAGGTGGCATATTTAAGATGTCCTGCATCCGTCACTTGGGTAAATGCCACAAGAAGGCAAGCAAGCGACTCAAGCCTCTGTTGGGATGTAGCCTCTGATCACGAAGCACACAAGCAAGTTTCCAGGAATGCTCAACAGAGAATCACTAGAAGAATTTGGGATCACAGACTCAAGACCGTCACTAGAAAAAAATACGTGGGACATTATGACTGAAGAGAAAACACAGGTTACAACCACGATGATGTAAAAAAACAGTAAGAGATTTGGCTTCTTTTCGCAAGTCTGCCACTGCTGTTGAGCAAATCTGTTACCTTGGCAAGACATTTTTCCCCACCATGTATTTTCTTTCCCTCTTCTCTAAAATGGGGGCAAGGATTCACCTAAAATTTAGGTCTGAAAAGAGTAGTAGGAGCTATCTATGAGGCCCTCACTAGCCTGGTGATGAGCATTGCAAGAGTCCACAAAGGAATATGGTTATGCTGTCTTCAAAGGAAGGTTAAATAGAGCACAAGAATGACATCCTAGGCAATGTAGAAAAAAAAAAAAAAGGCAAAAAAAAGCAGTTGCTGATTCAATAATCACCACATACCTTGTGCATCCATAGGCGAAAATAGTGGTCAGGGGTCATTAAAGACTACAATGTAATATTCATGTACAATATATGAGCAACACAATAATGTAGATATGAATATAGAAAATGAAGGTGGTATACATGAATATAGAAAATGAAGGTGGTATACATAAATGCAATGCTGCAGTTTTAATGTTTCAGTGGGCCTAAAAATGTTCTTAAGACATGCTTTTTTAATATAATGTCTTTATTTCAGCTTAATTGTTTTCTAAAAGGCCAGCTACAGGCATTAAAAGAAGTAAAATAATATTAAAGAAAATTTCAAGATAATTACTTCCTAAGTCCAAGTAAGCTAAATAACATTGGGCAATGTGCTAAGGAAAGTAAAATCAAGAAGATTGATCCCAAAACCTTTTCATATCAGCAGATTTTCTTTCAGAGATTCTGGAAAACACCCCTCATTTTATACACATGACACCAAAAGAAAAACTTCAGGAAAATACCAGCAGTAATATGGTCCACAGGTGAGAAAGACATGAATAACTGAGACAAAATAAATCTTAAACAGCACAGATGATAGTATCTGAAAGTATTATCTCAACAGTGTCTCTCAGGCTAGGAAGGCAATGCAAACGCCTTACAATTTAAGAATTACTCTCATGAGCAGGAATTTTGACTCTAGGACAGAGGTGTGCACTAACTACACATATTTTTCTAGCTTCATTACAGTAACCTTATTCAGGATAAGGTTACACTCTGTGTAACCTGTAGAAGAAAGCTCGGAGAGAGATCATTACCTCTCCATAGTCTAACTTTTCACATGGCAGTACTGACAAGAAACGCATTCTCATTTAAAACTGTCAGGGAGGCTGTGTCATATCCTAATGCAACTTTATTTTTATGCATATTTACTGCTTTCCAGTGGCGTTTCAACCTTATCCTTCTCCCACACATGAAACTGTAACCTCAGAGAGTCCAATTAGTTCAAAATCCTGTAAAAACCTCTTCACACCCTACCTTGTCTTTCAACACCACAGGGCTACCTTGAACAGATGTCTTTCCAAGCTATCAGTGGTTAGGACCAGTTGGCTGGTCCTCTCCTCCAGCTTCGTATTTACAACATACCTATAACTTCCACTCTATCTACATTTAAAATAAAGCCCTTTCAGGGACCTCTTATATAAAGCTGGTTCACTTAAGAACAAATGGAAAATTTACACTAAACATAAAACTGTAGGGGAAAAAAAAACTATTTTGAAGAATGAAACAAGTTTATCTACCTCACTTTCTGCTCATGTTGGCACCCAGCAACATAGATACGTGCAGCAGTCAAAGGAAAAAAAATATGCCCATATAAAGGGAGAGAGAAACACAAGTGACAGCAACTAATCATAATACCCAAGACACGTCCATAAGGCTTTTGGATGCTTCAGTGATGACAGTTGTGTAAGAATATGAAAATCGTAAAAGAGTAACGTGAAAAAGATTTAAGTATCATTAAAAGCATTGCCTCTGACAGGATGATGAGTGGCCTTCCCTTGTTATGCATGAAGAAAAGAGGGGAGTAAAAGATCTTGCAATACAGCACAGGCCAACAGCAAACAACCATCTAGGACCCTTCTTCAAAGTACCCAACTAGTCACAAACTGGACACTAAAGTGCAATTTCCTTTACAAAAATCAGGAGTTGCAGCTGCAACAGCATTAGAATGGTACCAAATGTCTTCATCAAGAAGAAGCAGAAGAGTCAGCACATAAACGAGCCTCTGTTAGTATTAAAAGACAGTGTGAAATCAGCCACAGGGGGAAGCAATAGAAATAAACTGAATTTGCAGAACTGAGCAGCAACTAGGTCACTTTCTCAAAACACGCCCATAGAACATAAACATATTATAGAGTGGGTAAATTTGCCAACACAACACAGGCTTTTTAAACAGTACCCTTCTGTACAGTTTGGTTTTTGCTTCATGTTGTAGCAACAAGTCCATCACCACGTTCCTGATAATCAACATTTGTGGTCATACTAAATCAACTAAAAACTATTCTTGTCCTACTTGCACAAAATACCAGAATTCTAAGTCACCTTAAAAAAAGAAAATTATCCTCACTCCAAAGAACTGCCAAAACAAGTAACCACTAAATTCATTGCCCTTCTGTAGTATATTGTCTTCATGAGACTATTAACAACCCCAACTAGATTACTCTTCATCAGCATTTTA
Source organism: Crypturellus tataupa (assembly GCA_034781795.1). Lineage (NCBI taxonomy): Eukaryota > Metazoa > Chordata > Aves > Tinamiformes > Tinamidae > Crypturellus > Crypturellus tataupa. Next base: position 134,179 of record JAWLRI010001031.1, read on the forward strand.
CACATCTCAATTTTAAAATGCAAGTTGATTTTTAGATCAAGGCAAGCCAAAACTTGAAATGCCTAGAAGCCATTAAATAATAACACAGAAATCCTAGCCCATTAACTAATATTGAAAATGGTCCAAATATGAATCTCCAATTTCTCAGGATTATGCCCTCCTGTAGGAAGAGACTGCGGAAATCAGATTCGACCTCAATGACTTTGGCACCCTAAAGCTAATTCTCACTAATTAAGTACTAGAATACACTAAAACAGGAATTCAGCTTGATCAAAAGATATGATTCATCTTTATAATAACTCCTTAACTATTAGCAACAGAAATCTTGAAATTTCTTGATGTCATTAACTCACAAGCCAACAGTTAAAAGTTATCACCCTAAACAGGTCGTAAGTATCTTAGACTCCATATGCAAGTAACTTAATGATGAAGCCAGGTCTTACACACTCAGTACAATCAATACTACTATGCAAGCAAAAAAAAGGAAGACCCTACAGAAGAGGAAAATATAACTTGCAGCATTTTTATAAGGAAAATTCCATTGTGTCCTGTTTTCAGACTATTTTCCAGGTACCCCTTTAACATGAAGCCCCAGGAAGAGTCCAAGTGCTCAAACCCACATCCTGCTTCCCACCAGACACAGCCAGGTCACATAAGCAACACAGAACAAACTGAGGAGAAGCCCACAATGCCAGGCCCAAACACACCTGAGCCAAGACTGCTGTGCCAAACTTGTGCCTAAAGAACACTGAAAAACAAGTTGTTGTTCTGTCTGATAGTAAATTTCACGCATTTAAAATATGTGCAATTACAACAGATCCCATCCTTTTTGCATATGTAGCCTCACTGCTCACAGGATTGCAATGGAGAAAAGCTCCATACCTGTTCTGGGACCTATAGGGAAGATAAGCAGTGCAAAGCCCCACTGGACAGTAAAATGCAGCATCAAGCAAGAGACAAAGAGATTAATTTTTAATATGAATTTGTTCTTTTATATTTTTGTTCCTTGAAAATTGACAGTAACTTTACACTTCGAGTAGCCTTGTATTTGTTCCAACAGACTATAGGTTCCTAAGAGGCACCAGAAAAGCCTGAACAAACCTGGTTTGCATGACCCACTTTTAAATGTCAGGCAACAAGCACACTGGTTTTTATCTACAAGTTGCCAGCTATTCTACATATTCAACCATTATGTGATGAGACTGGACAAACCCTAGGCATGTTCCTTTCATATAAACAGTTTTATTCCTAACCAAAACTTCCTTTATTTTAAAATATTAAGATTATATATATATATATATATATAGGTACATAAAAATTATGATCTTCAAGTTATTTAAGAAGATATTACAAGCAAACTTTGTAATCTCTAGAGGGAAAAGTAACTTTAAAATAATCAATTTCCCCTTACTCTTTCACACCCCCTTATAATAAAAGTGTTCCAGATCCCTAGAAGACAATTATGCAACTTTCACATCTTTTTTCTGAACCAGACAAGAATTCGTCATGGAGTACAACTGACAGGTTCACCAGGGACACAGGCAGCACCTGAGAACGGCAGCATAATAAAGCTTTCTTCCTTGAGGGATGTAAACACTCTTCCTCCCTCCCATGTGAGATTCATTTTTGACACTTAAAAGCAGTATTCACGTAGCCACCTTCACACTAGATTTGACCAAAAAAAGCGTGCACAAGGTCAAAACACAAGTTGAAAATCAGTATTCCACAGACAACTCTACAGAACATGCAAATGCATGTTACCTAAAATAATTTTATCTCATCCTGGTACTCTGAGAATTGACCAACTTCCTCTCAAGTTGATCTACCGTGGTCATTACAAAATTCTTCTTCACAGTAAGAAAAGTAAGATTACTTTAGAGAGAAGTGCCACCTTCAGTTTACCAATTTTTTATGAATTCCTTGGTTAAAAGATACTTTAAGGACACAAAATGGGAAGATCATTTTATTTATATAGCTACTGCTGTATCTAGAAATACTCATCGCTATAAATGACCAAATTAAAAGCTTGACAGTTGTCATCCATCTCATATATGCAAGTCCCTGGCAGACAAAATGTAACAGTGACCTATGTCAGGAACCACTCTGTAAGTGGTTAAAACTAGGGGAGAATCATATTTCAGGTCAGCAGAAGAGAAGATAACTTGCTTTAGAGTATTCTTTTTTGAAAAACTCTGAAATCATTAACTGCATCTGGAAATATTGACTGTTACATTGCTCACAGACTAAAACTTCATCCTCCAGGAACACCAGATCCCGTGAAAATGTACTCATTTCTTGGCTTTAAGTTTAATTTTGCTCCCTCCCCCCAGCTCTGCAAAACTGAAAAATGCTTCCAAAGTAAGAGCGCAAATTCATCTATCAAAGGCACGGCTAAATTTTCTTCACTACCAAAGGGAACTTGCAGAGAGCTGCAGAGTACACAAGTTGCTTTCTCGCTTTGCCCCTTCGCAGCAAATGGAAGATCACAGCTACTTGCTGGGCAGTTACCCCACACAACGGACCACTTGTGGTGTTGGAAAACAGATTTCAGTTTATGCTAAACTTCTGTCCTACACAAAGCTTTTGGCCAGAGATCACCAAAAGGCAGGTTAAAAGCATCTCATACATACAAACATACATATGTACACACATTTTTTTAGAAGTTTACTATCCTGTTTTTTTGTTTTTCCAAATTCCATCTCAGCAAAAGCACAAACACACTGGAGAAATTTTCGGGGCAATGATGCAGAGGTTAAAATTCAGACAGTGTGAAAGCACATTTGTCTCCCCTTTCTTAAGCACTGCTAGCAAAGGTACAGCTATGTCAGAGCTGCCAGCATCAATCCTTCTCATTCCACCTCTTGAACTAAGGTAACATGACCTGATCATGACGTAACTGGCACTGTAAACTCTTGTAACAATGTCTTTTATGTCCTATTTTGGGTCACAAAAATAGTAAAAGTTAATAGACACATAATAGAATACGATTACAAAAACATTTAGATATTTGGTGGTTTTTTTGTTTTGTTTTTTACAAATGGGCATCTTTTTACTTTATTGATAAAGCCTCCATTTGAAGGCTCCTGCTATAAAACTGTTTTTCAGTCTCCTATCTGAGTTCATTTACACAGATATCGCTACAACTTTGTGCATGTTTAGTATCACATGTTAATAAAGCAATTATTTTGTTTTGCAGGGCCCTTGTATGTGGGGTGAGAGATCTAGCCAGTTTATAGTTGATAAGCTGATCACAAATTATACTCCACTGCTGTTTGCAGGTTGGAACTTCTTCCCACACAGATTTCATTTTATCATCAGACTGTTTAATTCTGCACTTATAAAAATGTCATCCTAGTCATAAAGGAAGAATTAGACAGCACTGTCTTAAAAGTTTTCTGTACAAACTGTGACAAGACTCCGAGTAATAGCAATATCTCAGTAGGGTATAACAATTTTAGGATCAGGCCAACATATACACCATGCACTGTTAAAAAGCAATCTCACTGTTTTCTGAAATGCAATGAAATTATCAAGTAATATAAATTAGTAATACATTAACTTTATTACATTATCATTGCAAACTGTTAACTTCTTGATATCGCCTTGAATGCACTAACTGATAATCTCACAAGCAGACACTAAAAAGTTATTTCCAAGCAGCAGTAACATCCGTTTCTGTATTATTTCCCCAATACAAACTTCTGATTGCGCGGATGTGGTTACCAGGCGACTCCAGTCCTTTTGCATTTTGTACTTTACACAGTGTTTCCAAAGACACTCCTTTTCCCCTTAGGACACACTTACTATCCAGATATGCACCAAGTTCTACAAGAACATATTTTGAATTTTTTCAGATACATCATCTAACATGCTGAGTATCTGAATGACATATAAGAAAAATCTCTATAAACAAACAATAGCAGACACCGTAACCACAAATAAAATTGAAATATTTGTATATGTTATGGTATTTTAATTTCTCTGTTAATTTGTAAATTAAATAGGTTCAACCTGTGTCATTTGTACAATTTATGGCATTATTGCTGATGTATAAAATACTCTGTACTACGTAAGAACATGAAAAAAGAAAATAACAATATATTTAGAATGTATATAGAGCACTAATGAACTAAACAGATGGAGCTGTGTTTTCAACTTTACTGAAATGAAGTAACTAACAGCATCTGTGTGACTGAAAATAAATTCCATGCAAACCTGAATAGGTTTTCTTTTGTTAGAGAGAAGTTTGGTAAGTAACGATGCACTACAGCCAACATCTCTGTTTTTGCTGATATGTCATGTCCTGTCAATAGCCCTGTCATGTCTCAGCTCTTAAAGGACAGTAAATTAATTTGAATGTATAGAGTCAATAATAATTCAAGGGTTTCTCCATACATTCCAATATACAGGAGTGGAAAAAAGTACATCATCCATCTTGTGAATCTCAGTACTCCAAGAAAGACTATTTGTCAACAGAAAGTACTTCTGTCAAAAACAAACAAATTCAAATGCAGCTCAGTCACAGTATTGATCTTTTCAAATGCTCTGCAACCTGATAAACACAGGCAGACACTCGTTGTCACCGTCACCTACAGAGACTTGGTAGAACTTTTTTGTCCCAAAGCCTTCAGTTACACAGATCAGACTACAAGCTGAGGGCTTGAATCAATTTCATCAGAAATTATGGTGGTTTGAAAGGCAGTCAGTATTAAAATGATAGCCAAGTGTTCAAAAAAATACTGAGCTTTAAATTAAATTATCTGCTGAAATTAAATACTACGAATACTAAAATATTTCTGTTTTCCATTATAATCACTTAAGAGTCTTTAAAATAAAAATACTTCCAATGGCATTTACTTTTCATTCCCTGTCCAGTTCATTTTATATAAAATGCATTGCTCAGTTCAGACAACAAAATTAAACACCTCACTCACATGCTTTGGATCCCCAGAGCATCATCAGTGTGTTTATACATCCAAGATGCCACACCAACAGCACTATTTACTACTTAGCTTTGCTACTTCACTTTTTTTTCCTTGCATAGTAGAATCAAAATTATATAAAACTTAATTCCTAGTTACTTTAAAAAAAATAAAGTTTTTTTTGGTAGACTAAAGCCTTATTTCATCAAGCTGCTCCCTACAGACAGGCCTCCATTTGCAGTACTTACAAGGGGACAACACAAGACTTCACAAAGCTCTTAGTAACCAAAGACATCCCTAATTTCCAGCTGCAGATACCAGTCCCACTCTGCCTCTCCCAAAACACTGGAATACAACAATCCTTTCATTAGTAACTTTTCAAACATTTTATCTAAATCAGTAATTTAACAATCAACACCCTGAACTTAACTATTTCCAAATATACATTATCAATGTATATTATACAATGCATATTATTCTTTATATTTCACTAGAGTAACATATTCTTAAAATTCTCCTAATTTCACTCTAACATTACTGGTGTGCAGAGGTTCTCCACTGGAAGTAAGATTTTCCAACCTCAGGGGTTTTAGAGTGCCAACTCCTTTTCGAGAATGCAGAAATGCTCTGCAGAGCTTTACATATTAATACCATACACTGGAATAAGAGAAAAATCATCTTTTGAAAGGCTACATAATAATTTCACAGAATTACGTGTTTATTCAATGAACAGTTTAGCCTGCAATGTATTTTTCTGTGTTCCAAGTAATTTTTTTTCTTACAGTCAATAGAAGTTTTTTTGACCATTATGCTCTTCAAGTAGCTACTTACCTACTTATGAATTAATTTCCTAATCCATTATGTTAGGGATTTTCCATAAATAGAATACACTCATAATTCAGTAGAAATTAAAACACATATGAGCAAGAGGAGCAATAACAGAAATATAAACTGCACATACATCAGGCCTGAGGAGCAAACACAGGAAGAGTAGATGCACACATAGGAGGTAAATAGAGGCCAACCTCTTCTTTTTTAGTTTTATTCAGTTAAAGTCAAAGTGAAGGTATATCTGAGGAAGAACAGTGTGCAGATATCCAGAAACAACTGCAAAGAAAACACTTTTGGAAACTGAATAGACGCAAACATGTTATATTCCTCAAGAAAGGCCATGAGACGCTTTGCAGGGTAAGGGCACCATCTAAACGTGAGTTTTGTGGAGTTTTCCTTAATGCCAGCAGCGAGACCGGCGTTGGCTCCGCTGGGAAGGCGGCTGCGCCCCGTGGGCAGTGCATACAGCTCCTGCAGGACAGCGGCCCCGCAGGTGACGGCTGTCACAGGAAGCAGCGGGAATCCCAAGCAGGGGAAGCGCAACGCGGTGAAACGGGCACTGCGCGAAGGAACGCAAACGTCTGACACAGCAGGATGGCTCTGAAGCCTCGTGTGGACCATGGGGTTACGCACTGCACCGTGGTGCTGGGTGCACAACATCTGCAACACCTGACAGGGGCCGGTGCCATCTCCCACCTCCGCTCTCCACACATGTGCACCACTGCGCGTGGGCACCACTGCGAGCGCCGCTCCACGCACAGGGAAACAAGCCAGCGAGCGCCATCCAACATGCGTAACGGATACCCCTGGCGAGCTTGGGAAGCAGCTCTGCGGTCTGCGGGGACGCACAGGTAGCGAGCAAAGCGGCCCTGCTCCAGGGACAGCTGCAGTCCTCGGCTGTCTGTCCTTCGCGTGTCGAAGACGAGCAGTCAGCGGAACAGAGGTAAAACATCTCTGCCCTCTAAAACTTCCTTTATCGGCCTGCAAAGTCTGCACAGACACACGGGGACAGGTCGCGTGCCGACTACGAAGCAAAACTAAAACCGCCTGCGCCGGGTACTTTTTCCTACTGCTGTTGCTGGGTGAAAATCCCCCCGTGGCTGCTGCGAGCGGCTTGTGGACACGACTGACGTCCCCTCGCAGCAGCCGTGGCAGCGACTCCGGCACGTCCATCCCGGCCACGCTCCAGGGCTCGGCGGCGCCTGGCGCCCAGCTCCGTGTCCCCCCCTCGCCCCCGGCTGGCACTTGTTCGCGCGGGCCCCTGGCCGCCGCCGAGGGGGAGGCCCGCGCGCGGCCCCGCGGGCGGATCCCGGCTCCGTGTGGGAGGGGGAAGGACGCCGGCCCAACCAGGGCTCGGCCGCTCGTGCACGCTGGGCTCTTTTTTTTTTTTTTTTTCCCCCCCCTTCCAGGACGTAAGTCCACCACAAAGGAACTGAGGCTCAAATAAGGCTGCTATAGTCGTGCATGAAGCGATGGATTCAGAACTTTAGAAATGGAATGCTGAAGTCTCCTCTTTCGCTGAAAGAAAGTCTTACTGTACCTCCACGCGTACACTGTGGGGATGGGCGGCTTAGACTAGGTAGCCAAGCTGTGAAAAGTCTTAAAAACGGAAAAGAGGGGAAAAAGGAAAATAATTTTATAGAACATCTAGTTATTTACTTTGCTAATTACGGTACAGCATACAGAGCTCTTCAGCTTTAAATTTTAGGTCACATTCACTGGAGAGAGATTCTTCTGATAGAGTCAACGAAGCGAGATGTCCCAGCTCTTACGGACAAGCTGCTCAGTTACCTTCTGCTGAAAGCACGCTAAGGACCGAAGAAAGAAGCCGAAGGAGACAGGGTAAGAACGCTGCTGCAGTCCAGCTCGCTGTATTTAAAACATACTTCTTTTTTTGGTTAATGTGCAGGGTCCAAAAACTGGTTTGCAAAGCCAGCCTTTGGTAACAGATGTATTTTCTTGCAGAGGAGATGTCATAAAATGCAAAGATTACCACATGACTGAATATAAGATTTTCAAAGCCATTACTATTCCCTAGTACCTGCAGCAAGACTGTTGTTATTGGGGATTTTTTTAAAGCATATTAGCATATTTTTTTAGCATATTAAAATATGGTTGTTAAAATAGTTGAGACACTTTATGATGTCATATAGTAAGGAATATGAAAACTATTTTAACTTATTTAAATCTGCATGCTTCATGCTTCCTCAAACTGACTGCAAAACTGTATGAGTAACATATACCCTCCAACAAAATTTCTATGGCAAACTAATTTCTACAATAACATTCCAAAAGGACTACCTGTATTAAAAAATTATCTTCAGCTTTTCTTACATTCATGATTAATCAAGGAGATACAAAAATTCCTTGGACTTTAATAGGTCCTAATAAAACAAACGTTTGAAAATTTTTACAGAACTTTCATTTTAAAAAGGAAGACAGCATTTTTGAGTACCTTTATATGAATACCTTTATGTAAGCATAAAATATTTACTTTCTGATCTAACCACAATTTTTGAGCTAAATGAGTCACATTTATTAGAATGTGAGACCTAGGTTTAAGGGCAGTTATGTACTAAGTGCGCGTGCGTATATGCACATACACGTACACACAGAACACACACTTTTAGGTAGTGACTGAGTTAACAGAAAATAAGGTAAGGCCGCTGTTAGGGGAAGTAAGAGCAAAAGCTGCGCTCTCTTTCAGTAATTACATTCTCAGTCTTTGACAGAACTTTAGTAAAGCCTAAAGAACAATGCACTAGCAAGGTTAAAAACCAACCAAACAAAAAAACAAAACCAAAAAACCTTGACAATCCAGAAAGAAAACTGGTAATTCTTGTAACAAAAGGCTACATTATTTTGCCAAAAACTTGAAAATGAAAGATGTGCTGCAATAAAGAATATGCAATCCTTTGAAGTGGCTTGCAGTACTTGGTACCATTTCAAAACAAAAGTTCTCCAAGAACTAGTTAACATATCCTCATTCTTAAGGGTTTCATCCGTCATCTCCTCAGTAAAACAAAATCTTTACTTAAAGGGATAGATTAATTCTGAAATTAGATCTACCACAATTTGAAATGGACAGAAAAAGCACTGTATGGAATGCAATATAACAACAGTATGTGAAGAAAATCACTGATGTCTGTCGAAGGTGTTGCACTGCTTACAGTGGAATCGAGTAAGCAGTGGCAAGAATGCAAATATAACTCCATCCAATAAGCTTGAAATTAAGCTTTGCCTTTCGTTATCTTTTCTTAAGTAAAACTGCATGCTGCGGGTCAGCCCTTCCTCATTTCCTATTTACTTTAGTAGTTTAAGCAAAATATTAAAGGTCTTCCTAATACTTGTGATATGCATACTATTATACAGTATTTTCCTTGTGAATTGCTGTTTTTCCTTATCCATCCCCCAAAATAAAAAGGCTTAGTTTAGCAACAGTACGCTTTACCTCAAGTCAAACTACATGACTTGAACTCTAGAAGAAAATCCCAAACAACTTAAGTCCTTCCATTCAGAGAAGATAGCAAGAATTAACTAACCACAAATCACTATGAAGGCTCAATGAAAAGTTGTGATAACGGGTTAATAGAAATCTAGGCAAAAGAACAGCTGGAAAGAGGAGGAAGAATAGTTGAGTGAATGTTTTGAGAAAAGAGGCAGGCAATCAGAAAGCAAGCAGCTTCGGAAAATTCATGCATATCTTCCTTATTACAATGGTGTTGTGAAATCCAGATCAAATTACTGGCCTAATGCCTGGAACATGCCAGCCAACTGTAAGTCCACAAACACCGACTGTCAAAGGACTCTGCCGAGGTAAAACTTAATGTTTATCTACAAAATAAAACAAAGCAAATCCTCTGATCTTTTTACAGATAGTTTTACATTTTCAACACCTTTGCTCCATCTGCTCAATCTAATTAAAATTGTGCACTAACTAATCTTAAAGCACTGTTCAAATTTTATAGCTCTTATTGTAGATAGTCCTAAAAAGATAAACAGGTTTATTTGATCATATATTCATATTTCATTTGATAATTTGTTCTTAAGAAACAGCACTGGAAAAATGTACAGGAAATCCTCAGTGAACAAATAATGAAGTTGAGAATAAACTTTGTGTGTTGGACCTTGCCTGTCCACTCTTCAATGAAAAGAAAACCATCTATTACCAAAAAGATGCAAATGTGACATATAAATCAAACCACATACACAAGACAGAATGAAACAGTAAATAATAAACCAAATAAGTCAAAACTGTCAGGAATTAGTTCTCTTACAGGTATAACACTATGAGTGCCTTTTAGGGAGTCTGAGTAATAGTAACAGAGGAGGACAGCAATTTATTTTCTAAATAGTAGCAGTTATTTCAAAAGATATAATGAGTTAAATGGAGCATCATAGTTTATTTGGGGAGTTTTACTGAGTGCTCACTTAGAAAAATGCCTTCATCCTGCTTTATAAAAACCATCATAATCTGAAGCCTAACAGAGACTAAAAATACTCCCCAGTTCCTAAAACCGCATCACACAAACCACTTAAAATCTACTTTAACAGTTTAATGAGAATTGCTGCCATCTTAATCACATAGCTGATTTTGAAGTATGAGCTCCTCAAATCATTTTTTTTTTAGTTAGACTCTCTCTTTTGTAGAGTTACCTATACTGAAACTCAAATGGTCACTGAGGTCCAAATTCCCCTTGGTTTTAGCATGGAAAAATGCCTTCTCCGTAAAGCAGTCTCCAAGGGCAGGTATAGTTTCACACATCATTTGTACAAAAGCTGCATTTATATAGGTCAATGCATAAGCTTTTATACCTATGGTCCTCTAGTTTAGTAACAGTTTATTACATATATAGAAAAACAAGAGCAGCAACAACCAATTTTACTACATTTACCTACTACTTTTATTTAATGTACAAGGACTTGTATTTTTAATATGAAATCCAGACATTTCCTTTTATATATTTATGTCATGGTTACAATTTTCCAGACAAGATCTACAGAGGTCATTATTTTGTTTTTGTATATCCTTGTAATGCTACAGATATCTTACATGTCAAAATGTTTCCTCCTTGAAGTGATTTGTAAACTCAAATAAAACATAATAAAGACCACTGCTTCGCTACCAAACAATGATCTTCATATGGTCTCAGCTCTTTTTAGCAGAACATGAACACGTAAACTGTAGAGAGAACAGAGCATAATTTGCAAAGACTAAATATCAAAATCTCACTGGTTGAAATCTACAACATTGCAAAATCTCTTCAGATTGAAGTGCAGCAGTGGTCATAAAATACAGCAAAACTTTTGTGAACACCTTTCTTTTCAATCTAATATGGCAAATGTCTCAAGTTACTAAAAATGTTTGACAAAAGATAACCAAGGACTAAAGGGTTCCTGGTGGCATTTTCAAAACAACTTCATGATACACTAGTATGTTATTATAAGTCACATTTCTAATTGACGGAGATGTACCTTTTTGTCCTCATTTGCACAGAAAAATCCCATGAAAATGTAAAATATTTTACAAAACCCCAAAAAGGTAGTTAATACAAATGTCTGCCTGTCAATTTTGTGAATATGAGGTCTTCTAAAGTACAGCATCAAAATAAACAAATTCTGGAAAAAAAAAAAGTATACCTGTTGGAATATCCACAGAAAGTGTATATTTTGCTATGAGTAGCTTAAAACAACTTGGAACTACTGCCATTGCTACATTTAATATTTCTTAAGATAAGCTGATAAAACAACTCTCTGAATATGCATCAGCAAAATTATTTTACACATAGGAATATTTCTTAACTTCACAAGATTATGACAGCCATAAATTATAGGTGAAAGATCTGTATTATTTCAGATGATAAAATACGATAAATTTTAAAATACTGTTGAAATACCACTTGTAAGTCTTAAGATACTTTTAACAATATAAAAGGCAATATTTTCTGACAGAACAAAAGTCATGTATAAGTGCTCTACAGTATAGGATAGCAAAGTAATTCCAAGTAACAGTCAAAGAAAGATTTTATTTAATTTTCATTTTAAGGGCACAGGAAAATACCGCCAGATTCTAAAACAACTGATATTCCTTTAATAAGCTTATTTCCCTTCTTTTCCACCACGAATGGAACGTCCACAGTTGAGCAGTCAGTGAAGGAGTAAAACAACTCATTATTACCTACTTGCAGTCGTATAGATAGATAAGTGAACACTTGGTCTACAATTTGAAATTTTACCAGAGCACATACTAACTAGGCCTATGAAGAATGTTCTATTTAATGTTTTCTGTTATATGTTTATGCCATATGTATGTTAAATATTTATATCTGATATATATATTTATGTTTTATATATATAACATAAACATGATATGGGTTATAACCCTTAGATTGGTGTTGCCAAGTATCTTCACACAGAGTTTTACTAGCAACAGATTTTTAAAAAAGATCTTCTACATGAGTAAGTTACGATACACTAACAAGCAGTGTTAATTCATACAAAATGAAATAACCTTTGTTTTAGTAACTTTTGACCTTCAGGGAGTTTAGCAATATATCTGTACCAGCTCAACTCCCATGAAAAATCCTTTTAAATGTGTGCAAGCCTTCAACAACTAGAACCTAAACACAGGAGCCACTTAAAATTTTAAAACTTTTCTAATTAAAAAAATCTGTTTGATATGTAAACTCACACTTATATTCTCTTTTTGAGTGCACTTCTTGCATTGCTACTGTTTTGTTGGCATGCTTATTTGTTGAATTTTTTCAGTGTGCACAAAAATAAGATTGGCATGCTGTACTTCCACTAATTAAGAAAAGTTGCAGCAACCTGCAAGTATGTCTTTATAAAACGTGGCTATATGGAAAGCAAAGGTAGGAGTTGAAAGATCTGCAGATACTTAAGAGGAATGTTGCACTAAAGACAAACATGGCCAAAGTAACACAGCTTCCAGTCCACAAGAGCTCGGAAGAGCTGAGGGGAGGTGGGCAGGGGAGGACTGAGGAGGCAGAGATAGAGAAACAAAGAGGAATGAGCGACCAGCAAGAAGCACCACTATTTAAGGACAAAGTATGAGCAATTACTTGGCACAAATTCATCAGAAGAAAACTGAAAACTGAGTGTGCAAGAGACCTATTACATAAGATCCTCTCTCATGGGAAGGAAATCTTATGTCTTAAGAATTCGATGTACTCCTGCTTAAAACTGAAGAGCAAGATATTCAAAAGTACTAAAGAATGTTAGCTTGCCTTAAATGAGCTTCTGCGGCTTCCTTCCACACTTCTGCCAGCAACACTGTTTCTCTCCTTGCAAGATTAATTACGCAAAAGGGCTGGTCTAACATTCATGTTGGTTTATAAAAGTCCCTTTAATCCAACTACAGAAGAGAAGGAATGCCATTTATCTTCTGTGGACAGTCACAATAGTCCCCATTCTGAACTATTTATTTTAACTGAACAAGTGCAGGACAATAAAAGGTAGAAAAGAGATCACTTCACAAACAGACTTTGCAGGAGAAAAGACATCTTGAAGATAGTATGGTTCTTGCTATAGGTATATGGAACACCTTCCTTCCAATATTTTTTCTTACAGAAGTAACAATCTAGGCTATGTTACACACAAAAGGTTATGAGAAAAAGCAGCATTTCAGCACGGTCTAGGCATACTAATATCCTTCATTGACAGTTTACCTTCTGCATTTTCAAGTATGTTAAATAGCCATATTAAGATAAGGGTGATGAACCTGATTTTCTATTTTTAATTAGCAATTACTTTAAAAATATTGGATAAACTCAAACTATTACATATTCCTCTGTAAATCTTCAGGCTGGAAAAAACAATTTTCACCCCAAATTCTGTGACGAGATGCAGTAACAAGGACAAAAGTGAACTTTGAGAAAAAAAATAGTAGTTTATTTTCAGTGGTCATCATAAATGTAGTTTTTGAGGTGAAGAAAAGTACTTCAATTAAAATATTGAAATAAAACCCATTTTACACCCACAATGCCAGCAACATTTGCAAGAACAGTTCATCTGTGTAGAAATATGAGCCCTGGAAAACTGCCAGGGCCTCCAAGTATGACCTGCTGTGCAAATGCTGATTATGCAAGTTAAAGCTGTCTGGGGCAAATTTAATTTATGTTCTCTGTTTTCCAGGATTCCAGATAACTTTGCTTTATTTGTAGCAACCATGTCAAATTCCAGATTTGTATTTGACAAGTTTTCAGGATTCTCGCCAAGTCTATAAAGCACAATCCTTTTCTACTTGCAAAATGAAAATAAGTTTATTCCAAACTGCAAAAGAAACTGAGGCACAAAAACACTTTTGAAAGCATTCAGAAGGATCATTCCTACTCACTTTTGTTCAAAACATTTATAGAAAGAGCTATAACACTTCTATGATTTATTTCAGAACAACAGAAAAATGTGTCTGACTGACAATCATACTCTGCTCACTAAGAATAAACAAACATATACATCCAGCTTATTTTGAAACTCTTGAAAAAAAAAAAAAAGGCCAGATGTGGCTTGGAATTAGAGAATCCTCAGGTAATTTGGTCCAATGTTTTTCTTACAAAGCAAGGCTAACATCTATACTGCATCAGATTGCTCGGGGCCTTGCCCAAGCCAAAAGTTTGCCTATTTCCACGAATGAAGATTTAAAAGTCTCTCTGGATGACCTGTTTCAGTTCTTGCCTCTCTTGCCTCCCCGTTGGGATATATATATATATTTTTTAACATCCTAAAAGAATTTTCCTTGTGGATTTGTATCCTCTGCCCCTTACATGCTTTTTCTTTGCACTTTGGAGAAGAATGTCCATCTTCTCTATAAATACCCACTAAGCAGCTTAAGACTGCAGTAAGATCTCCTTTTCATCTTCCCTTCTGGAGGGTAAACAAATCCAGTTCTTCAAGCCACTCCTCATACTGCATGTCTGCCTCCCCTTGCCATGTTAGTGGCACTCAGCTGGACTCACTCCAGTTTCTCAACAGCTGTTAGAATCATCATTTCATGTCATTAAAAAATTTCATTGTACTGAATGAATACAACCAAGTGGTAAGATGACAGTTATTTAAATTATAAGCAGAGATTCCATGTCAAATGTTTTACAAGCATAAAATGTGATAACATTATCTAGATTTAAAAAAATATCCAAATGCTAAACAGACTCCCTGCTCTATATTAAAAAAAAAAAAAATTACATTAACATTCAACAATAAAGAGTTAGTAAACATACATGATATCTAAGTGTTGTTAATGCAGCTGATTCAGAAAATATTTTCTCACAAGGACATGCATGGCAAGAGTGCCAATGCTGAGCTCATGTTTCCTAGAAGACTGCTGCTTTTAAATGACTGGTATTAAGGTCATTGCAAGCTTAAAAGATAAGTCAAATTTACAGCACAAATATGCATATGCTCCAAGGAGTAAATTAAATTAATTTCAGCAAAATGGTACTCTTGCAGGATGTCAATAAACACTAATAGCTAATTTTAATGGGTGGGGGATTTTCTTTGTTCCCTGGACTTGTCTTCTGTGCATTTCCCCTTCCCGAATGACAGACTATTAAATTAATGGAAATGATTAGGGTGACTGCAAAAGGAATGGAATGTTTCCATGGAAAGTCACAATAAATATTCAAGTGAGAAGTTCTCCTACACTGGAAAAACAAGAGATTTCACTGCCCATGATATTTGGGGGGTCTTCTTTGTTCGTGCATTTGCCTTTATAATTAAGGACAAAAGTGTAGCCCACCTAAGAAACAAAACAAACAAAGAAAAAAAAAAAAAACACTTGTACTGCTCAAAAGTGCTGACCAAAATAAAACTGTTTTGTTTCATACACGCCACACCTCCTGCAATGTACAGCTTTTACTACACACAGTTACAACATATTGCAAAACAACAATTAAATACTTTCACAGCTTTAAATAACACAGATTTAGTAACATTTTGTTCACTTTTAAAGGATGTCTTACTGATTTTAAGAATTGAAAATGTAATTTTATTTAAATGAAACATCAGTGTTGGAAACTTTTGTGGCATTTAACTAGAAAAAAAAACGTATTTTTTCCCCTCCCCTTTAAGTTCTGCTATTTATTCCTTTATTTCCTGTGGTTTTTGGCAAGCTTTAGATAAGCCAGCAACTATCAACTGCAGTTCTGGTTATAGAATGACATAATTAATCCTGCTAGATAAGTGTCTTATTTATTCACATACATATCAACTGCTATGCAATATTATTTTGTAAGCTTTAGAACAGATTCCCCAGTTTTAAGTTATAACTGATTTCCTATTTGTTACTTACTGTTAAATTTATTTTAAAACAGATATTAAACATACTTCATAGAAGAAAATTTGTCCAGAAGTAAAGAAACATGATGACAACAAGATTCATCTGTTTAATGTTAATAGCAGTTCTGGGAGCTACTGCAAGTAAAACAGAGGAATTTGAAAGCAATGATGAGGAAACAGAGCAAGAATTCATTTATACCAACAGGTATAAGCGTTCCAGTGACACACAGGACAAGTGCACTTATACCTTTATTGTACCTCAACAGAGAGTGACAGGTGCCATTTGTGTTAATTCGAAGGAACCTGAAGTCCTACTTGAAAACAGGGTAAATAAACAAGAATTACAGTTACTTAACAATGAACTTCTTAAACAAAAAAGACAAATAGAAACTCTGCAGCAATTGGTAGAGGTGGATGGTGGAATTGTTAATGAGGTTAAACTTTTACGAAAAGAAAGCAGAAATATGAACTCTCGTGTCACACAACTATATATGCAACTACTACATGAAATTATCCGAAAACGGGACAACGCCTTAGAACTTTCCCAACTTGAGAATAAGATTTTGAACCAAACTGCAGATATGTTGCAGCTTGCAAACAAATACAAAGACTTAGAGCACAAATACCAGCATCTGATGTCAATTGCCAATAATCAGTCAACAATAATAGCCCAACTGGAAGAACACTGCCAAAGAATGCCAGCCATAAAGCCATTGCCACAGACTCCACAACCACCTAACAAAGTGTATCAGCCTCCCGCTTACAATCGAATTATTAATCAGATATCTACTAATGAGATTCAGAGTGATCAGAACTTAAAGGTTTTGCCACCTACCTTGCCAACCATGCCTGCAGTTACTAGCATTCCAACTGGAACTGATAAGCCATCTGGTAAGTAGTATTATTGGCATGTCTACGTTAACTTATGCTAATATGTACTGATTAATGTATCAAAAATGCAGATAGAATTTTTTTATGTAGCAGAATGAATGCAAAAAAATGAGTTTGAACTGATGGAGATTCAGTTAAGACCACTGGAATTGTGGTTGCTACTGTATGTTTAAGTGCTTTAACAATGCTTGCCACAAGGTTATAATCTTCTTCTTTCAAATATAAAAGAATTAATTACAGTGACTGCGAAGTTCTTCAGACATTGTGTTACTGCCATATGCTCAGTTAAGGTTATTATAGGTTTCAGCTACTGCAACAACTTTTAAGGGTGGGTGTGTGTGGAAAAAAAGCAAAGTTCCATGGAAACCGTAAGCTATACCAGTTCCAAATTTGTCACTGGTACAAATTAAGGATTAAAAAAGAACAGCAACAAAAAAATGGTAATGTGTGAATGGATTCTTCAGAAACTGACATCTTTGAAAAAGACAAAGCACAAGTGTAACTGAGGACTGTCTAGAATATTTAAAAAATGTCTCAGCTCACTGTAGTTTGGACAGAGTTCAGAGAATGGTATTTCAAAGCATGGAATATGCATTAATTACAGCTTGTTTCATCCCAGATTTAACAACTTTAGGATATTATTACTAATCTGACTTTTTTCCAAAGCTTTTTTTTGAGTGTGTGACAGAAGATAGGAAAATGAAAATATGAGTAGTTGAGTGAAATGATAAAAGATATTGAGAATAATTAAATCTAAATAGGGAAGTTAAATCATGATTTTCAGACTTCAGTCCCAGTTTAAACCACATTTGGTATTCAGATGGATGTGAATGTCCATCATTAGCTCTAAATACACTGCACCATTTGAAAATAGACCTGAAGTTAATAAAAATCAATAGAAAGATGCTCCATGAAGCCAATGGGACTTTGGACCCAACCACTTAAATAATCAATTGACATTCTAGTATTATTTTAACTCTTTTATGCCTTGTTGTACTTTTGCCTTGAGAATATAAAGGGTAATAGGTTCAGTTCAGTTGTTTTATTGATGCCTCAGATTTTGTTACTGATTACTGATCTGAATAGTTTAGAACGGACAAATAGGCCTCAGCTTTAGCTCTTCTCTTCTTAGTTAGAAGTTATTCTCTTTTTAGCCCTGAAGAGAATAAAACTAATAATTTTCTTTTTCTTATGTGGATAAATCCTCATTTCTAGTCACTTTCTGAATCTTTGGCCCTTTGTTCTTTCTCAAAATAGGAAGCAGCTTTACTTTTGCTCTCAAGTTTTTAGGTCCTTAATTTGAAGTCAGAGTTATTTTGAGATTCTGCATTTTTACTAATGAGATAATTGTTATGACTATGGTTATGCAGTCAGTTTTCTTTAATATCAAATAGAAAGGAAAATAGTTCATGTCCCAGGTATTTTTGATTTTTTTAGAATATATATAGATAAAATGCATCTCAGCAGCTTTACTCAGGCTAATGAAAAATTACAGTCAGTCTAAAACAATCTGAAAAACAAAACCACAGTAACACCGCAAAGCCTTCCACAGTAAGGGACATTCTATGGTGTTCATTAGTATCTTTAAACTAGTTCTGCATTATATATGCAGGCATATATAATCATATTAGACATTAGTTGAACTAGATGATTAGAAAATAAAGAATCTAGATTCACTTCTAGCTTCACATATTTCCAAAAACGCTATACCTATTATTAGTCCAGATCTATGAATACAAAAGTAGGATGTTTTTCAGTGTGTGTGGGCAACATGCACTTGCTTCCAAAGTAAAAAGAGGGGCCTCAGACATCTAAAAAAGGAACTGAAATAGTTAGTCACATAAGCTGCACACAGCACATTTACCAGGCTACTTGCAACATCTTCCAAATGACAGTGTCAAGTGCTTTAAGATTTCCACATACTGTACCTGTCAAGTTAAACACAGATCTGTTTCTGATTGGAAATACCTACAATAACAAAAAGCTTGAACAGTTGTTTTGGTCTAAAGCACAGCCTTCAACACACTTTCTTACAAAGCACTTGTTTCACTATATTGCCAAAGAATTGGCCTAAGTTTGCATTGCAAAATGCAAGATCTTAGCCAAAACATAAAGATTCTAATGTTCTATGTAAAACGACATTTTGAACAAAGCCCTCCCACAGGTAATACTGCAAAAGTTCCTTCAGCTAATTCGTCACAGGTGTCTGGAACAAGTTTAAAAAACCCTGCTTAGGCCCAGCCACTGAAAATGATCAACATATGATTTTATCCAGTCATTTCTGTACTGTTTCTTGAGTTCTCAACTTGCACCATTGCTCCTGGCTATTCACTTGATTATATAAAATATCCATCTGTTATATAAAAACTGAAGCAAAAAAAACGTATTTAATGCCTTCTCTGTTTCATCAGTCTGCAATTTGCCTTTGTCACTCAGTAGCAGCCCAATACTTTCCTCTGGATCGCACACTTAATTCTCTCACTAGTTTTATTTTGTCCTCACTGCACACATTAGCCCACAATTTGATACAACTAGTATTTCAACATTAGCGAATAATTTGAAGTAGGTTCTACTTAGTCTGAGTTTCTTTACATTTTCAGAGCTATTGAAAAGCTCGTGATTTAAGCAGGTCAGTTTCTTATCATTGTCCATATTCTTCCACATTAGTGAAATCCATTACAAGGTCTAGGAAACTGGTAGACTCTTCCAACACACTAATCTCCTACAGAATCCTCGCTACCCATTCTCTGAATTTGCTGAATTCTGTTTTAGTCAAGTCTATCAGATGTGTTTTGTTTTCCTGTTTGCTTTCCCTTCTTAAGAATTGTGGATACCATTACTTCTCAGTCAAAATCACCTACACTGATTTCCATTCTACATTTTCAAACATTTCTTCTCTATTTATTAGGTTCCAAACTAGTATATCCTGTTCTGTATTTGCTCTTGCCATTTTATGTATTTATTAAATAAATCCATAAACTTGCTATATATTCTTTATCTGCTGTATTCTTCTCCCAAGCAGCTAATTAGATAAATAGAAGTTAGCAATTCAAAAAGTAAAAAGTTAGTAAGACCAATTTTTATCATCATAGAGTAAAAATTTGTGGACCACAGAACATATATTTTCCAGGCTAGAATGGTCAAGTGGAACATAAATATTTAAGATTTCTTATAGATGGCTACGAATTGTAGTATTTTTATTAACTATTCTACTGACTAAATCTACTGACTTTCCTTATTTTTGTCTACCTAAACTGCTTTTATTACTAGGATTATTTAACATGCAAATGGAGAGTAGAAAGGTTGCTCTGAAAAAAAAAAAAACAAAGCAAATGCTCAGTAAACAAATAACAATAATATAGAAAATACCCATGAAATGACAAATGCATGTAGATAGATGCAATTTTGCAAGTAAAATGTCAGCATGCATAGGTGCAGCCTGTATGGTATAGATAGATGATTGAAGAGATGGATGGTAGCATGTGTAACAGTTCTTTTAAGTTTAGTAACGATTGTATCACAGCTTGAAAAAAGAAGAGCATACTGAAGAAATGCTTCCATCAAGATGCATGAAAAAGGCTTATATACCATGGATGTTTCAAAGATTACCAACATCAAAAAAAAAAAAAAAAAAGACAATAAACACTGAACAAAGCATTGTGATTTGTATTTGTAGAGTACTTGGGAGTATTCTGATCTCTTCTGGGTAACAAGTATCTGAGCAAATATCAATATAGTTCACTTAAAAAAAAACTTAAAAAAAATTGTTAAAAACAGCTGTTTGAGATTTCTAGTATGCAAACTTGGTATTTCAAATGTAGCAATTCACAAATTGTTTATTTCCCATTCTTATTTCTTCATTCTTTCTTTCCACTCATGTTCCAAAATGCAGACAAGCAACTGTTGAATAACAGAACTAGACAGCTGGACCTTAACTAAAGTTATCAGCATAGTAGCCGATCAGAAAGCCTAATGCAGAAAGAGCTCTGTATCATGATGTATGTGAATCATGTAAGCCCTACAGAGGTCTGTGCTGGGGCCAGTGTTTCTCAGTACATTTCCTTGCATTTCCAATATCTAGCATATCATACTGCAAGCCTTGGTCAAAGTTTAACCTTCCAAATGTCTGAAAAAACACCTAATAGAAAAGTAGTTGCAAACTCTGCTTTAAAGTTTTTGTAATAGCTCATCTTAAACCACTTTAATGGAAGATTCATGTGCAGTACAGCATTGTTATAAGATGTTCTAGAAATAAACTGCAATATTAAAAATCTGTATGTATTAAATCATAAATTGCTGTGTATTTATTTTTATGAAGACAAAATGAAATACTTGTAGTTGATTATTTCAGGAGTTGCTTCCATGATGACTCAGAACTGATCTGTTCTTTTTTATTGTTTTAAGTAAGTTATGCTACATAGCTATTGTAGTAAAATAAACAAAACCACTTTAAATTATGAGAGTTATGTCTGTCTCCTTTCATGATAAATCATACAATTATGTCACAGAATACTGTGTCTACACCTTAGTTGCTAGAAATCTGAGCAGCCAACCATAACAAATGAAGAGGGTGTTAGAAGCAGCACTCTATTCACAGTCTAAGAAAGCCAGAACACAACATGGACACAGACCAGAAAACCTGAATCACCTCCTGCAGACTAACTTCTTAAAGTAGTTAAAGAAATAAAGAAATCACAGAATCCCCAAATGGTTGAGGTTAAAGGGACCTCTAGAGAACATCTAGTCCAAATCTGCTGCTCAAGCAGGGACACCTAGAGCACGTGGCACAGGGTCTCCTCTAGGCCGGGGGTTTGGAAGATCTCCAGGGACGGAGCCTCCACAACCTCTCTGGGCAGCCTGTGCCAGTGCTCCATCACCTTCACAGTGACATAAAATAAAAAGAATCCAAAACTAAAAACAAAACAAAACAAAACAACTGAGCTTCTTGCTACAGAACTGTTTAATTAATACTCATTTACTGAATACAGATATAGCCCTACTTCAAAGCTGAATAATGAATTATGGAAAAGGATAGATGAATGTACATTATTTAAAATGGAAGCTACTCTTTAACAGTCACAATATGCTTCAGTATGCATACTGGTAGAGAAGATCTGACGCGTCTCATTCCCTCAGCAGGGAATCTCTGCAGGGGTCTCTGACCTCAAGGATTCATCAACTCCTTTCGCTTGGCAGGCATATAAGCACAGCAGCAAAGCAAATGGAGGAGTCTATCTGCAGATACCAATACAAACAGATACCAATACAAACTATTTCTCAGAATCATTAACATGCAACCTAACGAGCTTCCCATCAGAGAAAAATTCTTTTAAAATCATGAAAAATAATTCCAGAAGATTAAGATCTTCTTTATGGAGCTATGAAACTCAATAAATAAGTATGTGTTCTCTTTTGCCAAAACAGGACAGTATTATTTGTAAATTCTGTAAACATAAAATATTATAGAAGTCTCCTTATTTACCTATCTCCCTCACTGTATAACAGACACTCCATATATTACAAATCTGAATTCTTATTTTGTGTTTAGTTTGCCATAATTTATTAAGAGTGACAACAATAATGTTTAATTAATTTTTGTAGCCAATTCCATAGTTCTTAATATTCTTGCCATTGATAATATTGATAATCTAAAAAGCTGAAAATCCCCAAGAAAGAAACTAAGTCAAATTTATAATTTCATTTTCTAAGGGAAAAATATTACTATTCATCCTTAGAATAATCCATGTCTATTTTCCTTATAAATATAAATCAATGTTCTTACACTTCAGCAACCTTAAAAATAATAAAAATAATAATATAAAAACCCTATTTCTATTATTTATTCACTGGTAACTGTGATGTGCTCCAGAAGTTTAAAAATGCAGACTATACCTTCAGAAGATAAAAAAATGCAGTTCTCAACAAAAGCAACTCTACTGTAAAAAGAAAAAAACCCAGCAAGTTAAATATTGTTCTGTATTAAAGATATGCTCAATTACTTTTGACTGCAAATCACTCCTGTTTTGACACAGGGCCCTGGAGAGATTGTCTGCAGGCATTAGAAGATGGCCATGACACCAGCTCCATCTATCTTGTAAAACCAGAAAACACAAACCGACTTATGCAGGTCTGGTGTGACCAACGGCATGACCCTGGTGGCTGGACAGTCATTCAGAGACGGCTGGATGGGTCTGTCAACTTTTTCAGGAACTGGGAGACATACAAGGTTAGGACAAGTGAGGAGTTTAACATCTTCTACCCTTTAAAATCTACTGGGAAATTTAATGTAAAGGATGTTGATTTTAGAAGCTGGTCAACAGTACATTTGAAAGAGAAGAGAAACTTTTATGAAAATAAGCTATTTTGATTTGATGTTTAGGAATGCACTAGGACTTACTAATGAACAGACACAATGTTTAAACATGCTTCTCTCTCTTCTTCTACAGCAAGGATTTGGTAACATAGATGGAGAGTATTGGCTTGGTTTAGAAAACATTTATTGGTTAACAAATCAAGCCAACTACAAACTGCTCATAACAATGGAAGACTGGTCAGGTCGAAAAGTATTTGCCGAGTATGCTAGCTTCAGACTGGAGCCAGAAAGTGAATATTTCAAGTTGAGATTGGGACGCTACAATGGCAATGCTGGAGACTCCTTCACTTGGCACAATGGAAAACAGTTCACCACTCTGGATCGGGACCATGATGTATACACTGGTAGGAAGCTCCTTTTTGTCTCTATTTTTAAAAGGAAAAACTTATGACTTTATTATTTTTTTTTGTGCGTGAGTGTAATTATGCTTCTAGAGAGTTTACCATTTGAAACCTAAAAAGCACAAACTTCTCAAACCTTATAAGAATACTAAAACAAAAATTCTTACCAAAATATTTAATATTTGAACTAATGTAGGAGTCTATAAAATATACTACTGCATATTATTTGAGACAGTAATGCAAAAAATTTGAATTTGGGTCTAGTGATGGAAAGAAACAGTAATGAGGAGAACTACAGTTTCTGCAGAAATTACGTAGAGCTGGGGCCTAAACCCACCCATTTTTACCATATGGAATCTGTGTGCTAAACACACAACCAAAATTTTTGTTTTGCACTTAAGCTAGTTTATTGTAAAAATTTTCATTTGCTCCCAGGATTGACTCAGAACTTTCTTTTGTAGGTAACTGTGCTCATTACCAGAAGGGAGGATGGTGGTATAATGCATGTGCTCATTCAAATCTCAATGGAGTCTGGTATCGGGGAGGACATTACCGCAGTCGGTATCAAGATGGTGTTTACTGGGCTGAATTCCGGGGGGGATCATATTCACTAAAGAAAGTTGTTATGATGATAAGACCTAATCCCAACACATTCCACTGAAATTCTTCTTCTATTGACTTGTCTTCCTGTTCTTTTCAAGAAGCATGTGAAGCTATACTGTTATCTGAAATTATTTTTTCAGAAACAAGACATGTAAGATATTGTACATTTAGTCCTAAGATATGAGGGCTTGTATATTGTATTTTCAAGAAACATTCCAGGATAAAAAAAAAAAAAAAAAAAAACAACAACATAACATTCAGAATTCTTATTTGTGCTAAAGGCAAATATTAAACCTTTTATAACTGGCAGTTGAGAGTGACTGTAGATAAGCTTTGGGTTTTTTTATTCCCTGTAAATTAAGTTAGATCATAAAAATACTGCCATGACATTTAAATATTTTTGTATGTTATGATATGTATAAATATTCTCAAATATAGGAAATATTACCAACTGTACAGCAAGAGTTTTATTATTATTATTATTAGCAATCATTTGACACAGGAAATCATATCCTTTGAACTACGTAGCTGGTATATGTACATTGGTGAGATTATTCTAATTTAATCTTTGTTAACTGCCATTAATAAAAGTTAGCATTATCTGCTCACAAACTCAAATTATACACTCAAGCACTACTGTCACGACAAATTCATTCTGTCCCCTTCACTTTAAGCCTCTTAATAACTCTACTCCTTTTACTATTCACTTTTGATTACAATATTTTAGATAGAAAATTAAGTCTTTTATACCAAAATGAACTGGCTACTTATATATGGAAATTGAGTCAGATGTACAAGGGCTACAGTATGTTGCAGAGCCAACAAATTATACTGAACAACAAATGTCAAGTTATTTTGCATCCAACTTCCGCCACTACCTTTATATAACCTCAGTAGTCAGAATGGCTGGACATAAATTAAAGGGACTATCCAACATTGCAGGCAAATGATGGATACCAGTATATATTCTATTTAACCCCCTCAGCCAGTAGGTGAAAATTATATAAAGAAGTTATCTGTAGTCAAAAGCAGTTATATTTACCACATTTCACAATTATAACATGTTATTGTCTGTCAATTTCTTAAGCAGATTTACTCACCTATTTTTAGAGGTCAGTAACAACTGAGATACTGAGTAGGATAGATCTAATATTCTGTAGAGGTCAGTTTATGGAACAGATTTTTGTAATGTCCATTTCAATGACAAGAAATGAGTAGTTAGAGAAAGCGTAGATGATGATGGCCAAAGGCTTTGGTGGTTCAATGTATTTTTCAGTAAGCCTGTGAGATTCTGAATGCGTGCGTAACTGTGCGTGCACATGTGTGTATGTGCATGTGTACTCATGCACGCTTTTTCCCTTATTACCTCAATCACTTCTTTACAAACGTATGATGCGCATTAAAGTGATGCCTGATGTAGCATGTGATGTATATTAGCTGAAGGTAGTTTTAATATATTAGATTATTCCTGTAACACTGCATTCCTTTGATAAAGCAACATTATTTTGACATATTTAGATTTCATCCTGTTTCAGTGCAGATTACCTAGAGAAAAGAATAATTATCTAATTGCACATAGCTCTTCTTTGTAATTCAAATCACCTCTGATTTGCAATTATTATTAATCTATGTAAAGTTTATGGTCTAAAATTGCAATATCAAAAGCAAAGTCATTCCCAATTGAGAAAATACTGAACTTCCAGACATCTCAAAGGTGGATGAAATTTCTGTAGTTCAAATTTTCAAACAGTATTGAATATTCATCTTTGACTGATTTATCCACTGGACTTTGGCAAACAACTGAGTGTTTAATGTTAAGATAAAAAAAACCACTAAATATGTGTATTCCTTCTGCAGCCTGGCCAACATTCTTACAACTAGGATTATTCCATTAAGATAAGATAACTCCGAATAACATTGACATCAACTGCTAAT
This sequence comes from Crypturellus tataupa, assembly GCA_034781795.1. Classification (NCBI taxonomy): domain Eukaryota; kingdom Metazoa; phylum Chordata; class Aves; order Tinamiformes; family Tinamidae; genus Crypturellus; species Crypturellus tataupa. Next base: position 160,368 of record JAWLRI010001031.1, read on the forward strand.
TCTGTTAGAAGCAAACACACATATTTGACTGATGTCCACATTAGAAGAATCACTTATCAGGAAGCTCTTTCAAATGCATGTTTTGTATGCATATTCAACGTGCATGATCAAACATCTAAGACTTCTTGAAAATGCTTTAGCCTTAGGTAGTGTGCATACTCCACCGTGCTCCCTCCGTAATGTCCTACCAAAGTATGTCTGGTTAGACCACGAAGCACACCTCTTAGCTTCTCACAACACACAATCCACAGAGAAACTAAGATAGAGTGGCAAAACAAAACAACACACAGCAACATATCATCCATACGTCATATATGCAGTAGTTTGGAAGAACTCATTACTGGTAAATAACTATGCTAGAGTGTTTGCCCACTCTTATTGTTTGTAGTGAAAAGTACCTCTCTACATGCACAGGTTACATGAAGGTCTCTGTCAGAAGCTTTATGGAGATGGCAAATGAAAGATGGTATTCCAAGTGCCCCCTGATGCTTGAAAATACCTGCACCTAGAAGTGCTTAGCAAAACACAGAAGTTGTTAGCTTTGTCAAGGAATGCACAGAGCTTCACGTATCCATTTGCACATCTCAGTGATGGGGCATATCATCAGAAAAGATATTAGTTTCTTTTCTGTAGCAACCTCCACAGCTACAGATATATCTCCATAAAACACACTCCTGGTCCACATCATGAATGAAGATATTAAGCTGTACTGGACCCAACATCAATCCCTGTGGTATAACACTAGTGACTGGCTTTCAACTCGACTTCATGCCACTTCTAATACTGACATTGCTGTTCTGATATTTTAAGATATCCTTGTCAAAATACTGAAGTAAATACCTTAATAAATACCTGAAAGTATTTACTATAAATACCTTAATAAATTAGCAGTATATCAAGAAATGAACAGTTTTTCCTATAGCATTTAGACAAAAGGCTATCTTACAATATTTAAGCCATTTGAGTAGACAATGCTTTATTCAGTTATGCACAAATTTCACAAAGGTTCATTCCAGGGACTCTTTTGTTATTAAAGTCTTATCTCCACTGTTACAGGTATATATTTACACTATTATAGATTGTAGCAGCACATTCCCGCATTTTTTTTTTAAATGATATACAGATATAGCATAAAAGATCACCTGCAACGAACACTGGAAAAGACTCCATCCGTAAATTTTCGAAACCTGACTGCTACTATTTCTCAGACCAAACTGTGGCTAAATGATTTCAGCATTCAAGGCCACAAGTCTTGCTGATCTCAATCTCTGTCTCTGTCTCTCTCTCTCTCTCAAAAAAAAAAAAAGAGTTTTAAAATAAGAACAAACTCATTTCACCAATTAGGGCTTGAGGTTATGAACACACCATTTGTTTCCTGTATTTGCCTACTTACACAAAGGGGCAACTGCACATCTTGGGAAGTTGAGAAACATTTCAAAAGAGCAGGGACATAGTCTCATCTTTGCTATCATAAGAGAGTGGTGCTCTGTGGTGGATGAATCCTCAGGTGTAATTAATCTAATCCTTAGATTAAGGAAGCTTTCCCATATCTATTATTGTCTTTACCCAAAAGGTATTTATGTACCATACTCAGTTCTACTTGAACATTCTCTTTTGATTAGTTAAGCAATCCTTCAGACCTTAAACTCTTTCCATGCTTTCCATGGAATTTTCAGTACCTCTAATCAGTTTGTCAACCTTTTTTTTTTTTTTTTTTTTTTTTTTTTTTTTTGAGTGTGACCATTAGGAATAGCTGTCAAATTTATTTAATATGAAATATTTTACATAAACAGTACTGACTATTATTCACAGGGATTTGTACTGGGACTCATGCTGTTCAATATATTCATAAGTGACCTGCAAAAAGGGGGTGAGCAACAGAGCAAAAAGCTGCTGCTGATGTTAACCAATTCAGGTAACATAGAGAAGGGCTCACTGTGGAACTGCAGAAGGACTTTTAAGACAGAACCTAGACAATCAGACAGCAGATGAAAATCTACTGAAATAGACACAGTAACACAAATGCAAAAGAAAAATTCCTGATTTTCTGTAGAAAATGAAAGGAACTAATAACTGCCAGTAAAAGCAAGTTCTTGGGATTACAATGAGTAGTTCTTTAAAACAACTCATTTATTTGCTTGTTAATAAATGCTGAGCTAACAGGATGTTAGGAATTATTAAATAGAACACAAAGAATTTGAAGTCATTGTATACATTTAAGGTACACTTTCATCTTGAATACCATGTGCAGTCCATGTCCACTCTCTACAGACCTGTTAAAGGAGATTGCTATGGATGGTCAAATACAGAGAGGCAGGTGTATAAGGAATCATTGGTTTGGAAGAGAAATGACTAAAGACAGAGTACAAAAGTGTTTGTATATACCATTTCTAGGTTTTAATTTTACAAAAAGTTGTGTTTCATACTGTTAGATTCTCTTGATCCAGTAGGTAATCTAAAGATTTCACGTAGCATAGTAGAAAAAAGCATGAGTGAAAGTATCATTTAGGCAGATTCTCAAAAATGCAAGTCTTGTATATACTTTCTGAACACTGTTAAACATTTATGTGCCTATATTCTCAGGGTCCTTTGTCAGAGATTCGGCTTGGCCATACACTGAAACTTTAAATTAAAAAAAAAAAATACAGCTCATTCCTATTACTGCTGCCAAAAATTGTTTCCAGGACTGCAAACAGCAATCAACCATATTTCTTTTTAATTCTTAACTATACTTATTTGAAACTAAAGACAAATGTCAAGCAATAATTCAAATTTCTGCAGGTAAAATGATATGCTTTAATATTCCCCCATTATACACTCATATTGTGCAATAAACTTCTTGGATAACATGGGACTTAAGATCTAGTTTGGCTACTATATTTTTGTATTTTCGATTACACCACAGCATCCCCAAATATGTGTCTTGAAATCCTCAGGGATCCAAAAGTTAGAAATTTACAGGACTTGTTTACATACTAGGATTGCATAATCTAAACAGAAGACAAGTGACAGCTAAATGACTAATACTCCTAGCACCACTACATCTGATGCTAAAGCACATGAATACAGGGAAGCTGGACAGTTCATATGTAGGCACATACCCCAGCAATGCAGAACATAAGGTCACTCTTCTTATATAACCATATGAATTCACTTAGGATCATCAGAAAAAGCAGGAGCTTGTTTCCCCTTGAACTTTCAGTTAGACGTGCTCTCCAGCCATATTATTCATTACAAATTCAAGTAACAAATACACACTTTTTGAATATTTAGTGAGAAAGTCCTGTTGGGAGCACAGATGGGAAGAGACAAACAAAATCGTACTTATAGTGACTCTAAAAGCCATCAAGACCTCTTCTACTCTACTATCTATACTTCTACTCTACTATCCTCTAGAGAGGAGAGAGCATAAATTGACAAATACACAGTGGACCATCAGTTGTACAACAGTAGATAGCATTTTATGATTACAACTTCTAAACAGATATAAAAGCAGTACACAAAAAAAAGCATTAAAATATGACAGTCATGAATCTGCACAAGTCTTTCTCTTTACAAGCACAAATATCCAAAGCAAAATATTTCCAGCAATTATTCACATTGTTTAAGTGCCAATCTACTACACTCCGCTATCATCTTTTAAGTCAGGCTGTCCATACTAACCTATTTGTCAACAAGGCTCTGTTCATTACACTTGGCATCAGTTTGTTTCTCTAACAGTCTCTTGGTAAAATAAGAAAAGCATTTCTGCAAATCACAATTTTGGAAGGATCTTAGCCTGATGGATTTATAGGGCTATTACTTTCAAATTATTTAAGTAAGTACAATATGCGTCACAAATTGCTTCCAACAAATACGCAATAAACAGCATCAACAGTGGAAAACTAAGCAGATGAAGATACTACAAAAACATACTCCAAATTAAATCAAACTACTAACCAGTTTGAAGAGCTTATGCATTCGTAAGTCCTTTTGTTTCCCCTAAGAGTCCTTTAAATGCTTTAAGACTATAAGCAAGTTTGTGAAGCATATGCAAAAAAAAGAGAAAAAAATCCCTTATATATCCTTTTGAAATCTGATGAACAGTGTCACAAAGATAAGAAGCCATTCTAAAAACTGTGGTATCATTCTTAGAATATCTACGTTTGCTTTTCATACATGTGGCTGTAACTAGAGCATTAACTGGAATTTCTGTGTCAGTAATAACATGTATGGGAAAGTAGGATTTTAGGTGAAGACTTATTTCGTATCTCACTTTGGATCAATTCATATGGTTGAAGCGCAAGGTAAAATGATGTTAGATGAGCGCAAAGCTGCGTTAAAAGTGAAGTCTGTGGTTACATCAATAGTTAAAAATAATTAAGATAATTCTTTATGGCATATTCTGTTGCTTGCAACTTTACCAAACATTAATGATTTGTGCTGAACATCTGAGATAAAAATAAAAATTGATTCAGGAATTTCTTTTTTTTCCCCTGAGGGTCATATTTAGAGAATGCTCAAAATAGTTACTTCAACAGGATTATGCTTTATACACATACACGGCTGTAGAAAAAGAACTGTATTTATCTTCTTTAAGCACTAGAAAATAATTTCAATAAACAATCTTACTGTTTCTATTATACTATATATTGCTTACAGAAGACATGATTAAATACTACTTAGACTAAATTCTTGCTTCTAAAATCCCTACCAATGGAAAAATATTCCAGTACAACAAATGGCCTTTCTTAGCAAGTATTTGACCACAGTATTCAAAAATGCTACTACAGTTTAGTGATGTGAAGGGACAGTGAGCTAAAAGTTAGGAAAATAAGGATTTAGTGCACCCACACAAACAATAAAAAGGAAATACTGAAAATAAGTCGGTAAACGGAACTATCTTTTCAGCTTGTACCTCTTTTCACTGTAGTCACAAGAACTTGTCACTAAACAATTACAGTTTTAAGATTCTGAGTCATGGGATATCTAAAGCACCAGTCTAGCAAGCCACAGCTGCAAGGTCTCAAATCACGTTGTAACTGAAGACATTTCTGAAACTCTGCTCTTGCAAATCCTAATAAATTTAAATACAAGGTAGACAGGAAACACATGTATAGCTTGGGAGTTCAGTACAATATGAAACTTTCACGAGTTAGTGTGACCCTAGACAGCATTACATCTTGAACATGTCCACCAGATTTAATTCTTCTGTATATCAAATGAAGTGAATCATGTGTCCTATATTTAGTGTTCTTCGGGTGCACAACATGTTATATAAGTGATCGTCAAAATGAACTACAGTTTCTTGTATATTTACACACATAAATGAGCCAAATGTTCACACTCACCTAAATATGGAATAGCAGGAACCATTTTTAAGCTTCTGATGTACTCGCGTGTCCTTTTATAATTATCTTCCTTAGACAGCAAATAGTCTAGCTTCTCAAAGTTGGCCTTATCTTTGCGATTCAGAAGCTACATAGAAAGTAAAATAAAGGAAATCACTAAAAGTTGAAGCTATACAAAGACAACAATAAATTCTAATTTATTGAATTTCTCACTGCAAAGGAAGACATGCTCAAGTTAAGATTAAATTCACAGCATTTGAAGAAGTGCTGCCAGTTAAGGAAAAAATGCACTTTCAGCTTAAATCTTAACTTAAGAATAATTATGATTACTACTCTATGAAGAATCCACCTATCACTACTTCAGAGTTTTGAACAACATCAGCAGTATGAAGTATTTAAAGGAAAAATGTGTAATACTATACAGCCATCAATGTTCTCAGGACTCACCACCACTGCTAAACGGCTTTATGAATTTGGAAACAGAAATAGCACTCGTGATAGAAGGTGGAAGCATAAACACACAGCACGCAACTGTAGCTATGAAAATATCTTCCTTCTTTCAGCTGCTTTCAGATACACCAGTAATCTTTTAAATATTATTTTAAAAAATATTTGAGCCAGACTGAAGGAACCATTATGACACTATACACTGACTTTTTGCAGTTTATATTCTGACCGCAGATAGCTGTGTCCCAGTAAATTTCTTAACAAACCTCTTCCTCTCTAAAATTTCATCTCTTTTACTACAGAGCTCATAAACCGTGTTCTTCAGTTAAATAACACCTGTTAATAAACTAACGTAATAGGTACAAAAGTGAAATGATTCCAGTTAATTACACTGTTTACTTTTTAAATAGCACTGAGAATTCCTTAGGTCCTAATTCTGTACTGTAGCATACATTTGGACTACTGTGTCTTCAAAAAGCCTTTGTTTTTGAAGCCTCCATATGGATGCGACAGGATGAACACTCGGACCAAGATCTACTTGAAAACACCAGGAAAAAAAATCAAGCTAATGTCAGCACATGTAGCACAATGTCAGCATTGCAGAATTTCAGAATTTTACCCTTTGTAGCTGAAAGAAAAATAATTCCTCACCACAAACACAAGAGGGAAAAAAAAAAAAAAAAAAAAAGAGAGAAGTTGTTTGGTTTCTAATCAATGCACAGACTAGGCATACACTTTTCACAGGCGTGACAAATACTGAAATTTCACTAGGATCAGCAGTAAGCTTCAGAAAGAAAACATTCTTCTCCCTTAGAAGAAAAAAAATACGCATTTGAAGTAGAAGAGTAGCTTTTGAATTCCGAATTCACTTTGGTATACGTCACACTTCTCCACTGTCATATTGTCACGTATTGTCATATTTTATTTTATTTTCTTCTCACATGACATTCTAAATTCCTGAAATATGTTACATAGATGCTTTGAAAAAAAGTGTTAATGAGTGTACTACATTACATACTGATGCACAATGCATCACGGACTTAGTTTCACACACAAGTGGTTTTCTCTCCTTAAGTTCCAATGTCATATTTACCTCAAGCAAGCTGCTCATCAGCTACTTGCACTTCTATTATATCAGAACCTAATTTTCTACTTTCAAAACACAAAAAGTTACAGGCATTTAAAAAGTGTTATAAACTAAGATAGAAACTTAAGTATTCGTATATATTCATCAGTTCTTAGTCGTGTTATTCATTTTGAGTGAAATATAGAATTAATGAGAATTAACTAATCCTCTGTATATTTAACAATTATGTAGCGTTACAATCCTATATTCCAGTTTAGAAAAACAGACAAAACATTTTGCATAGGTAATTTATACAATTGTTAAACTTAAATGAGAAATTGTTATGAAGAGGCTATTTCTGAAAATCAGATTATTGATGCTTTTAATTTCCAAAATAAATAAAAACTGAAATGCATTATACAATAAACAGAATGATTACTTCCATATTTGTAAGTTTTTTTTTCCCTTTCCTATTATGGAGTTTATTAATGATACAATGATTTGCATAACAGGGTAGAGATACATGCTCTCATATTGAAGTCTAAGACTATTTATCAACCAAAATCCTTTTGAGCACATATAAGTAGCTTCCTATGACTTCTTCAAGAAAACAGATTATTTAAAACATGTAGCCATTTAAGCTCTGCTTTAATAAAACATGCATGGGATCACTTTTCCTGCTATGATGGTATAACATAAGCAATTGGTAAGAGTTCAGATAACGTCAAAATTCAAACAACAAAACACAAGACAATGCTCAAAAGCAAACTTACAGCCCAGGTTTTTGTCAGCCGGAAAATAGGTGCACTTTGCAGAGCTGATACCACTGACATAAGAGAATGGAGGTTATTCAGTTCTAGAAGCTTCTGGAGAAAAAAAAAAAAAAAAAAAAAAAAAAAGGCGAGAGATATAAATATATTTTAGAATGCCTAAAAGGGAAGTAAGATGAATCTACAGTTTGCACTGATAAAATACAAAATTTTCATCAATAATTGGGGAAAAAAAGCTCAATTCTTTCAACATGTGAAATTCTTAAATCTGCTTTAAAAATTGTATATTTTCCTAATATACATCAAAACAATAGTTTGGGGGTTTGGTTTGTTTGTTTGTTTTAAGTTTTGAGAATGCTAATTGCATCTAACTTGAATGTGTTATTTTGTAAGGCTGTCTGTTTTGGAACATAAAATATGAAATAATTATTTTCAAGAAGAATGTACCAAAATAAATTAAAATATTAACTATTGTTTTGGAAGTAGAGCATTTAATCAGGCTAAAAATACCAACAAAAGATGCTGATGACAGTTTCATAATTAATATAATTGTGTTTTTAATTTATTTTACTAGGCCAACTTTCTCATTTCATCATGCCTTAAAATAACTCGCTGCTGAGAAACACTTAGAACTTGTTGCTCTCTCTCAAAAAAATCAAATATTATCTAAAAAAGGAATATTATCTCATAATAGTTAGTACTTTGAAATAAAACTGGCTGAGTTGATAAGTTTCTTACAATATAGGTCCAGGAATACTGGAAAAAAAAAATTAAAAAAAAAAAACATAAACACAAAAAGTTGTATATTTCTTCTTCCAGCTTTGGTTACTAAGAACAGTAGCTTGTTATTGAAGACTTTGATAATATCAGCTTGCCTCTGCAGAGTGTAAATGCCTAAGAATTCCTTCATTTCGAACTCCAACTATATGTTGGCAGCACTCAAAACTGGAATTATGGTGACCAAGGTAACAAAAGTCTGTTTGCTAATAATTTGTAATTTTATTCAAACACATTGTATTCCTAGGTCCTCACTTGCTGAATAGGGCAAGAGACCAAGCATGATGGAAAAAGTTCTGTAAGTGATTTTGCAGGCAACCTTCCAAAGTGTAGGAAATCTTTAAGTGCAAATAACATAGGTTTGATAAATAAGTAAATGCCTAGACATGCTTCTTTTAAAAGGAATGATACATCAAATATTCAGCCAACATACTGTTAAAATGCTTGAGTAAAACACACTCCATCTCCCTGAGCAATAGATTTACTCCTTGCTCAGGACCACGAGAAAAATTTTGCTTTTTATTGGGGAAAAAAAAAAAGGAAGACAAGGAAAAAAGGGCTGTTTGTTCTTTTTTGCACAAGACAAAAAAAAAAAAAAAAAGGCAAAAAACCCAACAACAACCCACTCTGCTATTTCTAAGACTACTCGAACATCTCTGAGTGTCCCTTTCTTCAGGAACCAGTTTAGGTATGTTCTTTTTTGCAGAAAACTTCTACATGAACTAGTGGAACATGTTCACCATATGTAACAAAATTGTACTGTATGGAAAATGCTATTCTAATTATTTTTGCACATTTTGCACTGATATTCATTCCCCAGACTAAATAGCATGAGCTGTTTGGAAAGTTAAAAAAATACAGCACAAACACTGACCCACTGTTATACATGTACAAGATTAGCACTCAGGCCTTTGATCTAAACGCTGTCTTCTTATGAACATCGGTGCATATCAAAGATGCTCACACACAACAGAAGGACTGTAGGTTTTGAGCAGGCAAGCGTTTTTCCTACAATAGTATCCTCAGCGATAAATCAGTTGTCCCAGATTCTTCCTTGAAACATCTATTATATTTTAGAGAACAATATCCATTTCTGTGATACAGATTTGATACAAAAAAATACTGAAAAACATCGAAATTAAGCAACATCCACAGATTTACTGCAGGAAATTTTTAAATATTTAAAAAGTGTTACAAGTGGCTTCTAAAAAGCAACGCTCAAGTTCATTAAGATAAAATGTTTGAATGGCGGTAATTATTTGATACTTCACAAAGTTCATTTTAGAAGCAAAAAAAAATTTCAGAGATTTCTTTTATAAAAAGATAAATCTGAATGGGGGGACAAAACAAAAGAGTTTACAACTATTTTCAGTGTTGACAAAACAGTTGCGTTTATCAGTATATTGTTTTTATTTTTATGCAGTTCAGAAAGTGGCCAGCAACAACTGATTTTTTAATCTTGTTAGGCAAGAATGTAAGAACTATAGCATTGATCAGTAACACTGAATACTTTCACTGAGCTAAGAGAAAACAGTAGATGACATACTTTTGTCTTAGTCACAGGGTACAACACAGTAGATGAGCTAAAAAGAATGTTACCCTTTGTAATCCAGTAACAGATGATAGTAGTGCAGAAACAAACAGAAAGGAAGTAGGATTTTGCATAACAGTATAACAAATATGTACTTACTTTAGCTATTTTCACAAAATGGCTCAATATTTCTGCCCTTATTTTTAAGGTCTGTGCTGTTAAAATTTCTCGTACAACCCAAAAACTGACCTATAAAGTAAACATATGAATTTAGTTACAGAAAAAGGACTTTATTAAAAATTTGTGCACTTCCATGATGTTCCACGGAAAACATAAGGTAGGAAAAGAGAGAAGATATGATCTCATGAATTCTCATCTGTATAATCACCCCAAAGCAGTACCACTGGACTTACGAACTAGGAAGAAAAGTGGGATGGCACTTTGGTAACCAAAGGAATAGGAAGAGCAGAGAATAAGAAAGGAAAGAAAGGCTCATGCAGTATCATGACACACCAGCAAAGAACATTAGGAACTCTAGAGTCTAGCAGAAAACCAGAGAAAAAAAATGTGAACAAAAATTGGAAAGAAGAACTGTCATTTTAAGATCTTAAACCTCATCAGTAAAATATTTAAACAGATTCTTAAGCTTTAGTTCTTAAGAGTAGATCTATTTAACCTTTTACGCCAAAGCAAACAGTACCTATTTATCGCATGAATTAGATCATTTACCTGGTTAAATCTCCTAGTAAAGGCAACAATATTTGGAGCAAGGACATGTTTCTCTTTCTTATTCCATCCACAGCTGGCTAGTTCCTAGTAAAAAATAAAGATAATCTTAAAGGTCAGTGATGCTCAAAAACATTAAGTGTAGAAACTGATACACAAGCAAAACGTTTACCAGATACTTCTAATACCAAATGCACTCATTCCATGGTAACCAGTCTAACTGAAGAGTTCCTTAACATATTTGATGCAATTCATATATTATCCTGATATTAGAAAATTATTTTTCCAATTATCATTAAAAAATACCATTATTTATATATATATATTATTTAGAATACAAAATTGAGACATACAGTTAGAGGTGGGAAATTAATTATGGTGACATTTAGAATTAATCATTTTGTTTAGTACTATATTGTATTAGAAAATGTGTACACCACAGTATAGCATATTTGATATCTGAATTTGATTTGTTTATTTAAACGTAAGGTCTAAACATTTGAAGCACACCATTTCACAGCTGTGGTAGTATTAATCTTTACAGGAGTAGAAATTAAAGTGAGAATTATTTTATTGAAATGTCACAGAATGGTTTAGGCTGGAAGGGACGTCTAGTCCAACCTCCTAACTCTAGCAGGGACACCTAGAGCGCATTGTACAGGGTGTCATCCAGGTGGGTTTTGAACATCTCCAAAGAAGGAGGCTCCACAACTTCTCAAGGCAGCCTCTTCCAGCGTTGTCACACAAACAGTAAAGAAGTTCTTCCTCATATGAAGATGGAACTTCCCATGTTATAATTTATACCCCTCGTCCTGTCACTGGTCACCACCAAGAGTGTGGCCCCATCCTCTCTACCTTCTCCCCACACGTATTTACACGTATTGATAATCCCCTCTCAATTTTGTCTTCTCCAGACTAAACAGGCCCAGTTTGCTTACTCTTTCCTCATGTGACAATGCTCCAGTCCTTTAATCATCTTTGTGGCGCTCCGCTGGAGCCTCTCTAGAAGCTCCATGTCCCTCTTGTCCTGG
>JAWLRI010001031.1:172145-192660 GCA_034781795.1 Crypturellus tataupa
TTGGTGCCTGGGGTTATTCCTCCCCAGGCAAAGGATCCTGCACTTGTCCTTGTTGCACCTCATGAGGTTCCTCTCTGCCCCGATTTCCAACCTGTCTAGTTCCCTCTGAAAAAGTCCTTAGGTGATACTTGAACTGCAACAGGTTACCATCTGTAAAAGGCTGGACAGTAACGGTCCTAAGTCAGAAGGTCTTCTGGAGGATAGAAGTTTGGGGTTAGGGCTTTTTGTTTTATCTTTCAATTTTTCACTGTTGTTTTTAAGCATTTAGTCATACTTTGCCAAAGCTGGGCATGTACTTGAAAATTATCACTTTGGTGCTAATACGGGGAAAAAAAAGAAAAAGTTGCCAATAAGTGGCATGATCTAGTCAAAATATACGGAATATATTTGTGAAAACTCTTTTGTTCCAGTGACTACTTCAAAAAATCACTGCTGTTCAACATAGTATACTTGTAACTACAATTAATTAATTCCAATACATAAGGAAACCTTCTGTTTTTTTTTTTTTTTTTAACTGTAAGGAGGTTGAAGAATCCATTGCAGCAATAAATAATTAAGTGCTCTACAGCAAAAAATATCTTCACTTAAACTGCAAAACAAATACAGTAAGTTCCTCTTAGAACTATAAAATTAGAAAAACATAATTAATGATTTCTTCTTAAATTAACTGTATTAAATAATGCATCAAAGGAAATTTGAAGCAGTACCTGCAGATTTGATTCGGTCAGAAAGAAAATATCCATTTCAAATGGTTATTTTAGGCAGTTCCAAATATATTTAGACAGTCTGGCTCCTTTTAATTACAGATTTAAACTTCTATGCATCTATGCAGTCTTTATATTCTTTATGTATCCAACAAGTGGTGGATATGTACATACTGGAAATGAGTTTACCATAATACCAACTAAAATTACGCTGTTTTTAGCACCACAATTTCAATCAGAATGTTGTTTAACTTTCCAAATGATTGCTATTAACCTCAGAGGATGTCAGTTCAAAAAGCAGAGTCAGCCAAAGAGAATTCTGCTCCAAAAAGCACTTTATATTCACTCTGATAAACGGAACACTTTCTCCAGAAATGGAAGGCTGTATGTTGCTGTTTGAGTACTAGGAAAAGCATTTCTAGTTCCAAACACGTTTCATGTTGCAGTCTTCCAACATTTAAGCCTTCTGAATGTAACTATGGCAGTTTGCACACATCAAGACAGATTCATGATCAGTACATATTACATCTTAGAGCCTGGAAATTACATACTCATGCAGAAAAATCTCAGTCACTCTACTAGGGATAGCAAAATTCGTTCCTAGAAAAATGGAAGAGGAACCTAAGGATCTTAAATAGTTGTTACAGGGTTAGTGAGTAACAAGTGAAAATCCTGTACATGTTAGATTATTTTTACTAGCTTTAAAATCTGGACTAAATAGAGAAGTTGATGATATGAGTGAATGATCCAACTTCTGTTGAACTCCTCCACCCTTCAATCCCCCTCTCCCAACTGGTAAAATGCACTATTCCCAGTATTAAACTTTATCCTGTTACATGGAAGGATACAGATAATTTATTTAATGTAAACAGTTACAAGAAACTTTCATACAACAAATATGCAGAGACTGCCATTTCCAGGATGTTAAAAAAAATCTCTAAATAAAGCTAAATAGAAGGCTACAATATTAGCATAGTTATTTCTACCAGATTACAAGGAATTGTTAATCCAAGGTCTCTTACTGAGCTGTTATAAAGTAGCATGCAAACATATTTTTTAGTGATAGCACAACAGAAAAACAAACAAAAAGCCTCAGCAAGTGCCAAGTTTAAAGGATATTTGTGCACTTGACAACTCTAAAAATCTTAGTCCATACACAAATCCATGTTAAAGACAGTTAAACCTGAAGAAAACAACATAACACTCTTCCAAAGTAAAAATTCAACAGTAGGTAACTCATTAATGTTACTCAGCCCAGTAGCTGAAAACTCAGAAGTACTGCTGTGTAAAGTTCTCCCACTGAACTAAGCAAGTTGAGTAAAATAAAATACTTTGTCTCCACGCTTTTGTCATTTCCTCTTTCTGGCAGAGGAAACAAAGTGCAATTCCCTTCTTATTTCCATATGTCAGTATATTTACCATTACCTACTGCATTCCAAGGAAGCTTGTTCTGCAGAACACTCCTGACCACCTTGCACAAGCGAGCACCAAAGAAAAAGAAAGCATTGTGTTCTTACTGGCAGAATTGAAATACAATGGCAGCAGTTCCACAGCAGTTTTGTTACATTTTCTCTTGTCCTCAAAGTAGACAGTTAATATCAATTATAACACCACTGAAAAGGCTATTACAAGAAAAGCTTTCTCCTAGCAAGGATTTTCAATAATGGGGGGAAACAGCAGATATTAATTACATGAAATATTTGGTAAACAACTCATATTTCCATCTGGTTACATTTCTTCACACACTGAAATCCAAAAATTTTAAGAGATATTTTAAGAACACCTACCTCGGGCTGTATAGCTTTAAATACTGGCATATCCATAAGAGTAATCTGGCTCTGAAATAATGAAAACATTTTATTGTAAAATTTTATTGCAAATAAAGGCTTGCTATCTACTCATATCTGTTTTGTGTGACCCTTCAGATTTGCTCAGTCCAGAATAAGGACTCTAATTTTCAGTCAGACATACCACAAGCAGAATTCCACCATTTGGAGTGTCAGCATGTCCCTACTTTCTTTTACAGTTATTTGCTACACCAACATGAAGAACTGCAGAACTCGTAGTGGTGTATTAACAAAGGAAATGGGTTTGAGAGTCTTGCTGTTTTAGAACTATATTGACATTACAGAAGTGTTAAGAAGAAGGACGTGCCTGTCACACAGAAAGCAGAACACATTTTCAAATTCACTGGACTGAAAGGCAATAAAGCGTTATGATGTGCTAGCTGGTTATTGGAATCATTGGAACACGTTTTGAAAAGATCATGCAGAAATTTTCAGATCCACTGAGGAGCACACCCTAATAAGCTTTGCAATGTTGTTTCAAAAACAATTATTTTGATAAAAATATTTATTATATATCTATTTACCTTCAGCATCACAGTGATAAGGTACTTGCCTTGCTTCTGTGACTAATTCTAAATATGTAACATATCATTAATGTAATGTAATGAATGTAATCATTAATGTAAATTATGTTTAACCATAACTTCAATTATACCGCGACTATAATCCTACTGAACTTTAAATTGTGCCATTTAAATGATGTGTTATGTAGAAAAACATGTTTGAAGAATGTTTCTTTAGATCTTTCCCAAGGAAACGTTACCTATTGTTTCCTTTTGATAAAGTCTGAAAAGCAAAATCTTGTTAACCATCTGTAACAGTGCTCCTTTTATTCTGTCAATTAAGAATGGTAACTTTCCATTTGAAGATTTTGTTTTAAAGTTTCTATTATCAGGATTAATGCTCAGATGTGAGCAAGTGTTAATGTGTAATATTTCTCAGTCAGACATCGACATTTCCTTCTATAAACAGTTCAAATAATCTAATTATATCTTGTTTTTATTTTAAGCCAAGACAAAGATTTTGCCACAAAGCTCTAGTTGACCACTCTTATATTGGTATTTATACTTCTGAGTAACGTTTGAGCATTTGCAAACTCATATGTCACTAACATCATCCACAGCTCCTACAAAACCTGAAAGTTTCTAACTTCTGTCTGCTAGTAAGACACACAGCAGATGCTCCAAAAAGCAGATTGAGCCAGATTATGCAGTTTACTAATAAAAAAAAAATCAGTAACAATTAGTAATTGTTTCAACAAGCTATTGTTAAACAATAAACACTGAGGAAGTAAACACAAAATTCAATACCATTGACAAACTGCTGGCCTTTCTGCTATAAAATTACCACCACGGATTTTCTCCTGTGCCATTTCTAAACTTAGAAAAATAAAATAACACACTAAACTTGAAGAGCTGAGCTTCACTTGACCACATTCCATTTCTCTAATTATCTATATATCAACACAAAAACTCCATCTTTCATAAACCTACTGTTCAAAATGTAGCTACTCAACGTAATACCACCACCAAGCCCAGAGCTGTTTTTTTCTCTAGCCTCCCCAACTGTACTCAAGTTGCCTGAGCCATTCAGATTACAGAGAATCGCACACAGAATGGCTGAAGTTGGAAGGGACCTCCAGAGATCGTCTAGTCCAACCTCCTGCTCCAGCAGGGACACCTAGAGCAGGTGGCACAGGGTGGCATCCAGGCAGGTTTGGAAGATCTCCGGAGAAGGAGTCTCCAGAGCCTCTCTGGGCAGCCTGTGCCAGCGTTCTGTCACACAAACAGTAAAGAAGTTCTTCCTCATGTGAAAATGGAACTTCCTGTGTTTTAATTTATATCCATTATTCATTGCCCTGTCACTGGTCACCACCAAGAAGAGTTTGGTTCCATCCTCTCTACATTCTCCCTTCACATATTTATACATATTGATTTCTATATCAATACGTATAGACTGATCTCTCTCAGTCTTCTCTTCTCCAAGCTAAACAGGCCCAGCTTGCTTCATCTTTCCTCGTATGACAAATGCTCCAGTCCCTTAATCATCTTCACTGCTCTGTGCTGGACCCTCTCTAGAAGCTCCACGTCCCTCTTGTCCTGGGAAGCCCAGAACTGCACACAATATTCCAGTTTACAAGATTACTAGTCTTGCAGTAGATAGAAAAAGACATTACATGCATTATTTACTGGTTGTTGGAATTTACTGTAAAAAAGGACAGATCTATTTCTCCAAATTGCACAGAAGCGGTAAATAGACTTGAGATGTCCTTAGAAGAGAGAGGATCAGGGTAAGCCATTGAAAATGTGGCACTAGAACTACTGTGGCTAAGATTTTTTTTGTGTATGTGTTAAAAGTTCACATGAACTGTATTAAAAATAACATAAACAATATCCTCAAAGCCCGGCTCCACCCGTTTAGTTTACATAAGGTAGCTTTCAGCCGTCACAGGAGTCCTACAGGCACAAGTTTCAATTTTGTGGGATTTTGTTAGTGGCTATAGATGACAGCTAGAATTGGATAAAGACAGAAAAGAAACCTTACAGAAGTTTGGACTTGTGTTAGATATATTACAAGCAGAAAGAGTATCTACATGTGGGGGTATTGCTTCTTGTTTATGAAGTGTACCATTAGATCAAGGCCCTCACCAATAATCTTTCACCTGAAACCAACAGTATGAGGAATATAACAGAAAATGCCTTACAAATTATAAGCAATCTAACCTCAACCATTTTATACATGTGGTTCTGAAACTGCCACTCAAACTGTGTACTCTATACCAGTGTTAAAAAGACTCATCTTAAAAATTTACTCCAAAGTCATAATATTACAGTAATACTATATTCACTTTTTTGTGAATATTAATACCAAATTTAAAAAAAAAAAAAAAAAAAAAAAAGGAACACAATTTAGAAGTCTAGAATATTAATGAAAACATTAAACTAGCTTAATTAGCTTGTAATCTCAACTCCTGTCTGCTCCCTAGCAAGTAAATGTGAAAATGTAAATTAGGAATAAAGTGGCAATTACATAGGAACTATATTTGATATTTGGCAATGCAACAGCTTTGCTTTCAAATTTAGTTGTGTTGACTCATCTCTACAAGCAGTTTCTCTCCAGGATTTAAGAAATTGATGTTTCCAAGAAGGTGATGTTTCAGCAGGAAAGCAGAGTATTTGAGGTTTCAATTAAAATACAAATAGGACTATGGATACCTAACATTATTCTTAAATGTTTGCTAGGGTTTTCTAAAATCTTGGAAAAAAAAAAATGTTTTTAAGCAGGAAAAAAAAAAAAAAAAAAGTACACTGAGTCACCTCAGTACTGAATAAGTTCCAAAGACATGTTTACACTATTGCAGTTAATTTAAGCATAAATTTGCTTTTGAGAACACTGTAAGTTTGTTCACAAAATTTCTACATTTCTACTTACAGCAAACTCCTCAGGAGTTACTTTCAATACATCAAACACAACTGCATCGTAGCTTTTATTGGCATAATCCGAACTCCGTCCTTCCAAAGAATCTGAGCTGCTACTACCCTACAAAGAAAAAAAAACAGTAGGCTTATCTGCAGAGTGATGAATTTCATGTCAAATTTTTAAAAGCCTTTTTTGAGTAAAAATGAGTAAAAAAAAAAAAAAAAAATGTACGTCGTATACTGATTCCTTCAATTTAAATCAGCATGATTCACAAAAAAAAGAGGACTTTCAAAACTGTGCTTATTATGCAAACCTATTTTTGTTAGTCTGCGGACATTTGTACTGCTTGAGAAAATGATTTTTTGCAGCCCATAGCTGCATCGTGTTTTATTATACAATTTTCAATCATCAGGACCTCTGTAAAGCTGCTTGGTTCACTCCTGAAACAGCTGACTTGTTTCATGAAAAGCGGGATCATTGTTTTGATATGATCAAATTCTGTGTGCAAACTACTAAGAAAGAGCTTGCTTTCAACAATTCTTTAGATACCTTAAGAGGTGAAGTGAAACTTTTCAAGTGGGGAAGAATTATATCAAAATGTTACCTTTCACAAACACAGCAAAATAACTCCAATTTTACATTAAAACATGTGCTTTGTATGGCAAGCCTTACTACAGTTGATTTATAAAATTTTAAATAACCAATTCCAAAGTAGCCTTCAGTTGGCTGGGCTGAAGCTACAGACAGACTGTCAGCTGCTTGCAGCAAAAGACATGAAATTCGACAGGTTTAGAAATGGCATGACAGAGCCACCTGATCTCTGAAGGACATGCAGAGGCAAAAAAATAATAAAATAAAAAAAATAATTAAAAAAAAAAAACACCTCTATAGAATACTTTCTTCCTAGTAGACTAGTAAATTTCAACAAAATTCTGATTTGCTCCATCTGGATGATATGTCACACTGCTCTTAGCTCATTAGCAATAAACTGCTACTGTATTTTCTCAAGTTTTAGTTATGGAATAAAAAGTTAGGAAATACTATTTAAAATAAATCTAAATGAGTAATCTTCAACAAAGGCAAAAAAGGAAAATTTGTGAACGCTCTGATCCACAGTTTTCTAAATTTGCTTTGTTGTGAAATACTATAATTGTTTAGAAGAAAGAGGTGTGACATGACTGGTAGTAAAAAGGATTTCTCTAACAGTCAAAGTAAGCTGTAAGTTCTATTTATATACAGGAACCAACAAAACACCAGCAGTGAACTGTACCTCTGAAGTGGCAGAGGTGATGATCACATTGGCCATGAGGTCATTCCTTTTATACATGCTCTCCCCAAGAAGCAGGAAGCTTCAGCTCTGCCAGCACTGGTGAGACAACATGATGAGAACAGAATTCCTGTAAAGCAAATACATATATGCTTACAGTATCAACTGTAAAGGAGTGTTACTGACTATCACTAAAACCATGCCACATCCTTATACTCACTTCCAATACGTCATTGACAAATGCAAAACAAAATACATATATATACATATGTACAGTTTGTCATTTATGTCCAATTAGTTTTATAGGAAGTCCATGATTGAGAGTATTTATATAGCTATACACCTTTAAAATAGGAAATCTAAGTTATAAACTGAACAAAGAAATGCTGTTTCCTTACATTTTCCTGCTCATTGTTTAAATTAGTGTCGTTACTGATGACTAAAGTCTCACTGTGTCTTCTCAATACACAAATTCTACTTGCAGCTGCTTAGGCCTACACTAATACCCATACAGACAGCTGCTTTGAAAAACATCTTATATCATGTCTCAAAGAACAGAAGTTCTCCACAGAAGAAAAGCTGCCAATATCACCTTCCGTAATTGGAAGGATGAATCTCCAGGACCTGTGCTAATCCAGAGACAGTGTGGACTGCAGTGAGACTTTTTCCAGACTGGTATAGGCAGACAGATTTGGTTCCAAATTGCCACAGAAAGTCACATGTGTAATATACCACCTCTAGCTTCCTCAAGAAATCAAAGACTGGAATGGAGAAAATAAACCAACAAACCAACAAAAAGATCATGTAGTATCACAAAGAACCTAACATCTTGAATGAAATAATCTGTTCCAGTTGAAGTTTCTGGTGAAAAGTGTGTAATGAAAGTTAAAGCTCAATAATTCAGAAATAACAAAAACGCTGATGACAACAGTAATATTCATAGATGAAAGAATGATCAGGTTTCAAAAAAAGCACAAATAATTAATTACAAGACAGCATATTCATGACCACTGAACAAAGAATCATATTCCACTGACATCAGAGAATCTCACTAGGGGAATCTTCTTGGATATATGTCAGTTGTTACAGGTTAAAAATATGCATCATGTGGATATATGTGAAGATATAATAATAATTATATAATTATAATTACTAATAATATATAATTATTATCATTATTATATACAATATATATAATTATCATGATAATAATATAATGGATCTAAATCAGTTGTGTCTCATTCAGACAAATATAATTTGTCTAATTAAGAAGGCATCATGGGTTTAACTACCACTAAAGTGATGGCAACTGACATGAATATACAGCTCAGGTCTTCATAGAAGAATTATACCCACATGTTACTCATCCACTGTCACTTATGCAATGACAATAACAGAAAATTCCAAGAACAAAGTCCCTTCCTTTTGATCAACATTTAATGTAAGGGAAAACTTAGGGAAAACCTAAGCAATTTTATTTTCAAAACTATGCAGCAAAGAAAAACACAATTTGACTGCAAGATTAGTTAATTTAGAAAATCCTTCATATCACTCAGAGCAATTTCAGTAATGATGGACACATCAGATGCAATCTCTGATTATTGATGCATCTAATAAACATTATAATCAATTCAGTGTTTCTACTGAAGCGGTTAATGGAGATAAACATTCTTTTTATTTGTTTGAAATGAAATAAACTCAAATTCAGAGTACTACTGTAAAGCTTAATTAATTAATTTCACATATCTATCTATACTTATAGCACTCAGTCCATTCTGGATATTTCCATACTCACTGCTAGCTTAATGAGCTAGCCCTGCTCTTTCATTAATGGTCCAATGACAATTGGTACAATGGCACAGTACCTGGCAAACTTCTTTACCATATTGTTCAATATAGTGCATATGGCCTTGGCCTTATCCTACCACTGGAAACTTTGTCAGCTAATGTAAAAACAATATAATTAAAACTCACATTCCTTGCATCATGAATTTATACATTCTCAAAGCTAAGACTATTCTTACCTTATAAATAGCCTTATAGGACTACATTAAAAGATTCTCAGGACTATGATGAGACAGTTGGTTGAGTGGACAGTAGAAGAACAATGGATGTTGAAGTCATCGTGTTAAACATAATGTCCCAAAGCTTATATTCTTTTATTCTTTTCAGAGAAGGCCTTAGCAGAGGACGCGCCTCTCAGTTTGTCACGTAATTGATGTTCTTGTTTGCAAGAATTTAGATCTGAAAATCCAATCTAAAAATCCAATCTGAAAATCCTAAGTAAATGCTTGTTTAGACAAGCATAAAAGCTAAAACAATCCAGATTCACAGGACTGTGCAGAAAGGAATGCTCAGTCCAACCACCTGTCTCATCAAAAGGTCATTTGACTTTTAACTTCTCTAGAAAAGGATCAACTTCCGCAACCAGATAACTTATTTCTGCTGTTGGCACAATCCTTTTAAGGACAGAAATAACAAATACAGCAAAATTTGGGTCAAAAATTGCTCAACATTCCAGAATCTGCAAAACAGACAGAAACCCCCCCACACACACACTTATCCCAAATTAAATTATCTGAGCATTTCTAATTATTATTAATTACTATTCCCAACAGCTTATTAGGAACAGGTTAAGATACATTGTGTAGTCCTGTTTCACTGTGCAAAGAACTGAAGTGCTGCAGACACTTTTACTAGCTGTTAACAGCATATAGAAAAAATTGTTTAGATATGGTGAGCACATACATACTAGCAGTGGAAGTGTGCAAGTATGCAAGCGTGCAAATACATTAAGTACAATAAGCACTCAGAGAATTCATAATGCACATCTCCATCCTCAGCCTTACCTGTAAAACATAGATCACACAAATAGGAAAACACTGAAAGAGCAAGCAGCAGCTGAGAATAAAAGGAATTGATTTTACTCTTTAAGGCAGGTGAGGTCTTCTCTATCATGCTATGAGGCATTACAGGACAAAAACTGATTTCTTCCCTACAATTTTATGAATATGCATAAGCTGGATCAGTAACTGTATTTTGAATGATGCGAGGCTCTCCTCAGAGAAATTTGCCAAAAGCAATTTCCTTTATCTTGCCTCCTGATAAAATAAACGTTTATAGTTTCTGCACTAGCGGACTACAAAGTATTTCTAAGGTCTGGAATTGCTTGTATTAATAGACCTTAGAGATACTGAAGTGGAAAGCAATTTTCATGATGTAATTTCTTTAAAATATGGCATTTATATCAGGACCACAAAAATATTCTCCCATCTCCTCCGCCTTCCTGACTAGGCTTTCCAGTGTGCGGGGGCTCAAAAATGCTCTGAAAAGGGAAAGAAAAATCCCATATGTGATCTTGCATCCTGTCCAAAATGATTTTTTCTCCATTTTAACATTCATTAAACTAAAAAGAGACAAGAATGCTCTAATATTAGAAAACAGAAGTACTAATATATTTTTCAACTACAATATTCAGCTTTTAAAAATTGCAAGGTTAGATACTTAGATATAAAAATATTTTTTTCCCTCCAATTACTTCAAGTAACAATAAAAAATGCACTACTTCTTCATACGGGCACACATTTTACCAAGATTTGCATGTCAGACAATAAACAAATATTTACCTACCCATCCACTTGAGCAAAGTCATAGGGAGTAATTGCTTTTTTCAAACAGAAGTGGAATTTTATTATTGTGAAGACTTGTAAATGTCATTTATTTCTACACCTGTTACCATGAGAGGTATTACCCTGCAAAGTAAGTAGCACTGGAGCTACTACTAGACATACTATAACAAAAATCAGTCAGGTTATGCACAGAAAGGTATTAAAAGCAACTAATATTAAAAACTACTCTCCAATATTTGCAGCAGCAATCTCTGACAGCAGCAATGCCAGTTAAAACTTCAGCAATAAGCATACAATGGCCACATGAGTTCATTCTCATTAGTACTCGCAAGACATCATTAAAGACCTTTATGCAAAGAGATACACCTCTGGCAAAGGGAGTTCCTCTGACACTGATTTGGAATGTTGAAAGAGCATTCTGGAGAAGCAGTGCTAACTGATGACTGTTCCCATATTTCCTTAGACAACTACTAATAACCAATTTTGCTGCTGGAGAAAGATATTGAGCTAGACAGACTTTTGATCAGAGCTGGCACAAATATTCTAGGCTCTGAAGTTTGTCCTTCCCAGCTGGCTTCAAAGACTACTTATTACCTTCATTAATTATGATGATTAGGTTGATTACAATTGGTTATGACATTCTCCTGACATCACTAAGTCATGAACACATGGCTGCAGCAAGAGGGGAGAAAAAAAAAAAAAAAAAAAAAAACGTTTTAAAAGGTTCTTTCTAAAAGGCTGCTGTGATTGGAAACTTGGAACTCATAAACCTAGCTGGAGCAAATTAAAGTTAACAGACTTTTCTAAATAAATTTGGTACTTAACATTAGAATGACTAGTTATTACTGAACAAGACAAAGAAATTAAGAACACTGTCTCCTTTTGCCTCTAGTAAAGCCAACAACATCCTAATATCACTTCTTTGACAACTGCCACAAACCAAGGACACCCTCATGATAGGTCAAATACAGAGTACCACTTTCAATTCTGAATTGTTTTTAACCATTGTACTCCTCATTTTCTCTTTCTTAATTCTAAAACTATTTCTCCAGATGCTTAATATTAAAGTGTTTTTTCCTTAAAGAGCAAAGAACAAAGTTGTATTCCGATGCTGTGGACATAGAGTACAAATAAGATTATGTTAGTCCAGTTAACATAGCAGAAGAGTAAAGTGAAATGAAAACAGAATGAAACAATAATGCTGTTACACTTGCACCTCTCTGCTTACATTCAGCCATCTATGTGAAACACATGTTATCAACTACATTACATCTAACTTCAGCCCACAGCCCTGGGAAAAGGGTTACTATTGCTAAATTAGATTCAAAGATTTAGCCTCAAGGTATCTAAAACGATACATATATTGGTTGCTCTAGATACATGGATAGCTATAGATGATATTTTTTTCCAAACTTCCTTTTTAATATTTAACTGTAAATATTATTAGAAGTATTTTGAAAACTTTCAAATCAGAACAATTTATACCTGCTTCATCATTGCAGTGACATAGCAAGCCAGTCTGGGAACATCTATCTAGTCAGGAAATTATCTACCTACAGACTGTAACCTTTTAGAGAAGCAGCTACAAAGTCCTTTGGGAACCTTTGCTCAATTAGAGAGAAGGTAAGGTTAAGAATGTAAGAAGGTTTGATGCATAAACCGCAGAAGCATTAAGCAACACTAGTATAAAACCATTTTACTCCTGACTGGCACTACTCTCTCTGAAATTATTTAGTACATAGCACGCACATGTAAAAGGTACAAAAATGTGTGCAAGTGTGTACACATAAACTACTTGAGTTATCTGAACAGTCACAAAGCTCTATATGAAAAAAAACGCTTTCCCTTTTGAAATAATTTAACAACAAGCAAAAAAACTGTGGCCATTTTGTACCACACACAAAAATCCAGAATATTCAAAACTCCAATTGCAAATAATTAATGCCTACTCAGTCTAGTAAGAAACAAAATAATTACGCTATAAAAGATTAAAAGTCTTTGCACTTATGTGATTAAAGATCCTCGTAAACAGTGGCTGTCCTGTGCACACATTTTCAGGATCAGTTTCATTAGAAAATCCCTAATATGTCTCATTATGCTTTAGACAACAGTACCACCTATAGATGAAATATGCTATGAACAAGTCAGTCGTAGTTTCGTGCATGTACTATTCTGAGAAACTTCCTAATATAATTAATGATGAATAACATTAATAATGGAAACCATACTTTTCCTGTATGTAAAAACCTCAACTATGCTGTGACAAGATGCAGTGAAGTTACATATTTTGAGAGGAAACACTCCAACATTCAGTGTAACAATTTATTCCAGACCCTGT
The DNA here is from genome assembly GCA_034781795.1 of Crypturellus tataupa. NCBI lineage: Eukaryota > Metazoa > Chordata > Aves > Tinamiformes > Tinamidae > Crypturellus > Crypturellus tataupa. The sequence continues at coordinate 185,351 of JAWLRI010001031.1, forward strand.
TTTACTATCAGCACGAATACAAAAACTGAGCCCAGCTAACAAAACGCATCCCAGATTTAGGATCACAGGATCTGTCAATCATCAATGAATCAATACAGAATTATAATCAAAATGACTATAAACACTGTTAACAATCTCAGGATTACTTACCAGTTTGCCTACTGCGTTAACTGATAACAACCTGAAACTGCTGAACTAAACAAAGTATTCATCGCTAACTTACATTAATCCTAAGCAAAAAGTCTGGGCAAGTTCATTGTTACAGCATCTCCCAACTGTTGCCAAGGAATCACAATCTAATTCAAGAAAAAAAGGCACTCCAAAGTTGACTCTGAAGTACTAAATATCACCTAAGTCCTCCTACTTCCATCTCCAGCGTATGTACCTGCAAATGAACTCAACCATAAGCAATGAGGCAGTATTCCAGTTGCCAGTAGCTGCTCTGACGCATTTAAGAAACAACTTCAAACACTAGGCCCCAGCCTTACTGGGCTTTACGTGCACAACTGATTTGAATTTTACCTCAAAGCAGGTTAAAAGCAACACTCATATCTCAGTTGTGGTACCAGGATATACCCTACTTTATTAGTCACATTTCATAGTAGAGCACTTTTCAAAGAATTTTCCAAAAAACTTACTGTTCCAGGGCAACCCACATACATGAAAAGAATCTGAAACAATCAACACACCAAAGAGGCAAGCTGGCCCGTGGAAACAGCTGAACAAAAATAAGTCTTTTATAATTATCTTTAAAGGATAATGAACTGTCCTCTTCATAATGCTCTTAAGTCAAAAATTTATTTAAAAATTATTAAATGACCTACAGTATCCTTAGTTGGTAAAACCATGAAGAAGTACGAGCCTCAAAAAGGTTTGTATAGAATACAATATATACAATTCTATATATAGAATACTATTTGTATTCTGATTATACCCCATAGCTACACTATACCTACTGGTGATTCGGTTCACTCTAGCCACTATTTATTATACTTACAAGTTCATTATTAAGTGTTCTCTTACTCCCCCACCCCCTTCTGCTGCGTCTCCCATTATTTGCTGTGTCAAAAATGTAATGACACAATTGAAGCTATCTTAAGGAATTAAACATAGTAAACTGCTGTTCTACTACATCAAGATATTAGCATTAACTAATAAGTTTGGATACCTAAACAAGTTAAGGGTTTCTTACTGACATGACATGCATTGCCATATCACCACATCGCAGATTCTTCTCCCCAAGTTAGATAAATGCTGAATCTGCTCTTCCTGTGTCCACTAGACTATGCTGTCAGAATACAAAAAAAAGGAAGAAAAAGCATGCTGTTTAAAAAAAACAAAGGAAAAAAGGTCAACTCTCACTAATGTAATCTCACTGTTCTATGGAGATACCAAAAAGGATGAATAGTCTAAAAACTGATGCCACTGCTTCCAATCTCAGCAAAAAAAAAAAAAAAAAAGACAAAGACAAAGGCAGTTATCAGCTTTAGAAAACATTTTCTGCCTCTGGATGAAAGAGCTTTTCATTTGTTTCATGAAACTAATAATGCCTCACAACTGAAGCAATAATTCCCAGTCGTTACACTCCGATTTCAGCTGGGTTGGCAAAACCAGTTGAAGCTTCCTATTTTATTGCCATTCTCAAGATTTGAGGATGCACTGTCACATTAAACATCATGAATATATTCTGAAACAGCAAATTGCTGTATGCTACAAATAGCAGCTAGTAAGAACTAACCTTTGCAGTACTGACTAATGTCAAACAGCCTTTGTGATATTTAAGTGTGATATTTAATGCTAAAAGCTGGTTTAGTATTCAAATGTCCAGAATCAGCAGGAACATCTCACATAGTCTACTGCTATTGAAAAAGTGGGCATTTCTTAAATTAGGGAAATGACTACTAAAACAAAACAGAAGAAAGAAAAATCGAGTATCTTTTGCTGGAAGCTGCCTGAACAGCTTCATGCCTCTAATTTAGAATTTATCATGAGGTGTCAATCATAAAAATCTCTAGGTTCTCCCCTCCAAATCCAATTCAAGACTTTTAGAACATGGGAAGCTTTTTAACATTCCACTAGGTGGCACTGATTCTTAACTTATTAATGACCTCTTTTCAAAATGTCTCAACTCTCTCATGCTTTATAAAGTAAGCATAACTCAAAGTCTACCAAAGTACACATTCTTGTAGGAAAGTGGGAGGAAATGCTTTATTGTTTTTTCTTTTTAATATACAATTATCTGGAGAAATTGTTTTACAGCAACCTTTTAAAAATGTTTATCTTAGATACTGTCAAACATTACACGGTGTAAATGTCTGCTTGCTTGAACTAACACACACTGCAGAACTGAACTGTCAATCTGAGGCTCCTGCATCAGAGAACTCTGGAGGGGGATGTGCCTCTACCCTACGAGAGCAGCTCAAGGATCTCTCCTGACTGCAGGACCCAGGATTCCCAAGAAGGGGAACATGCAAAGCCTCTACCATGAAAGGCTGACAGAAAGAATGAACAGATGATTGTGCTCCTCATCTGCAAGTTCATAAGAACGAGCAAGTTCGTAGGAACCCTTCTGTATTCTTTTCCTTCACTGCTAGGACTAGGTAGGAAAAAAATACCTATTGAAAGAACAGAAAGGACAGGACAGGGAAGAAAAAAGACCTACACGGCAGAAAATGTAAATCATTTTACTCAAGCAGGTATGACAAAAACTGCATGTGTTCTTTTACAAATGAAAAGCTCTAAAGTCAAGAAAGTTACTCAGGAACATGTATGGATGTCAATTAAAAAACATTCATGAGAACAAAATATTTTATAGAAAAATTCAAAGACTGTAGAAATCTGCTGAATCTGAAGGTCACAAAAATCAACAAAGAAAATACATGGGAATATGACCATGTGAAAAAGAGGAGAGGAAGTAATAATACACTATTGGGAAAAATTAAAAGAAAACCTGCCTGTGCTATAGAGCAAGAATTGTCAGTGACAGAATGGCCAGTAGGTATGAAATTAATCCCAGCAAAAGAGCCAGGGAAATCAAATGGACTGACTGCTAGAGTTCAAATGCACCAAGTGTTCAGGATTTCTACAAAGTCATCTGGAATTTCCACCAGGTAGTACGGGAGCGGGGAAGAAGAATTCAATAATGAGCTAATAACCACCTCAAAAAGGGTACTATAATAAAATATTGATAGCTAACAGGGGAAAAAAATGGTAAAAAAGCCACATAGTAGAAAGCAGAAAATAAACCGAGAAGAGTTAAAAGCCAATCTGATATAGAGCCTGCATTAGATATTTACGATATTAAAATACATGGAGTAAATCTGTGACTCTGTAATTCTTTTATCGTGTAAATGATTGCACACTGTGGAAATGTTTAGAAATTAATAAATTATACACAGTCCAGAATTATATTAGCAGCCCATACGTAAAAAAAAAAAAAAGAGAGACAAATGTGAAAGTACAGTATTGTTACCACATGAGGAAGCAGAAACCACTACATCCAACATAGTAAACTTAGTAACTTCAGTGAATGTTTATATATACATATATACATACACATCTCAGCTCTAGTGTATATATACATACTAGAGCTGGTAATCCAGACAGGTGTAGAATTTCCCATCACTTTAGACTAACATTTCAATGCAATAATAATTCAATCTACTTGAAGATTTTTCATAAAGCAAGGAAAAGCAAGGCTGCTATCTCCGCAAAACCATGAAGTGTGTGTGTGTATAGAAGGAAGGAACAATGGCACAGCAGAGCCATGCTTTTGACCTTGATGAGGTTAAAGAAAAACAATCAAGTTTTAATATTTTGATCAAAGAAATCCTTTAACACCTTTATGATGTATTATTAAGTTTGAAAATCAGATATAGGTGTCAGCTATCCACACAATATAGTGAAAATTAATGCAAAACAGATATAGTGCAGAAAGAGGTGTTTCAAAACATTAAATTAACAGGTGAAGAATTCTGATACCAGAGCTGATAACTCAGCTAGCTAAGACACTTTCTAGAACATGAGACTACAAGTTTCAATTTTCTCAGAATACCTCTGATTTTTACAATAACCCTGACGTAGGAATCCAGGTTAAAGACTGGTTGAAAATTCAGTGAAATGGAATGAAGGACAAAATTCTCATTACAACAGAGTGTTGTGTGAAGACAACTTACACATCAGTTAAAGTAGGTTACCAGACCAGATTCTCCAGATCACTCTCTTGCTGACACTTTTTTAAAGGAATGTTCTGGAACTGTTGCTGTCAATTTTCTGGCAAAGGAAGAGAACATTATACTGCTACTCTAGTTGTCACTTCTTTGTAAAAATGCAGCCGCTGTATTGCAGCTCCCTGTTGTGATGTTTATGTCTTAATCCATACAAGTCAGTTAATAGTCTGCAGGAATCAACTTCACAAGTGCAGCTCAAGGAGGTTGCCTGCTGGTACTTATACTCTCTTAGGAGCCAAAGGGACAGATCTGCAAGAACAAAAACGCCATTCTGGGATTGTTTACATCTCGAAATTGCAGGGTATGTTGGGTTTTCCAGTGGTTTGGATGTCACTCTTTGATCAATAAAGAAGAAAACAAACAAACTAACAACAATAACAACAACAAAAACACACAAATATTTGGTCCTGAAACAAAATAAACATTTACAACTATGTAAACATAATTATCTCTGTTTTAATGGGCAGTTACTTAATTCAAATGAAACCACCAGCAACTCTCACAATTCTAGGAAAGTCTCAAAAAAAGCATTCACAGAAGAAGAAAAATCTATACACAGTATTACAACATAATATTGACATATCATCACAACTCTAGTTCTCCTCTTGTCGAGAGGTCTAACAGACACTTCTGTAACCTTTGGTATCAAATATAAATGGAAAAAAAAAAGACACCTGCTACTTTAAGCAGGTACAGTTGCATACTTACAGTGGAATAAGGTTATTCTGCCTGCACTCAACCCATTTTGCTTCATCAATCTGTCACTGGGTCTACCTCTGGCTGTTGAGGCTTATCTCTTGCTTAAAAGCATGACATGCCTGTAAATTAATAGGAAACAGAATTATGGTAATATTTATAACATAACTCAGTTCTTCCCAAAATGTGCATTCCTCACCTGAAACATGCACTCTTACTATTATTATTATTAGCTCTCCCTCACAGTTTTGAATGGCTGTGATGACAGCTCCATATTCTAGTTGTTTGTTATGTGAGAAATTCCAAAGCTTAAGGAACTAAAGAATCTATTAGTGAGGAAAAAGCAATATATTAAGAATTTTGTAATTAAATATCTCCCAAATATGTACCTATAACTTTCTCACTCTGTCAAGCTATACGATTTCCAGATTAATATAGGTGTACGTATTGGTTTCAATCACTTCTTTCAAGACAGTTTATGAACAGTAACTTGTTCTTCCCTTGTTTTTCTCCAGACTTAACATTCAATATAAGAGAAAGAAATTCAAATACAATTATACTTCCATCTATATTAGCAAATTCAGTCTCTTCTCTTCTAGCAGAGTCAGCAAATTTCAGAAAATACTGTTTAGATAATTTGTCACAGTGATACTTAGACAGCCTTTCTCAGTCAGCTCTTGCAGGTTATGGCAGGTTACTGTTTAGTCCTTATAGGGCAACCACATCCTTGTCTTTGTACTTATCACCTTTCTCCACAGCTTTCCTAATTTTGAAATATCCTTGGGAGGTGGGTATAGAAGGACTGCGCACACGACTCAAGGTATGCGCACACTATGATGTTGCACACTATCGGACCTCTTGCAACTCCTAGTAGATACATTCTTAATTAATAAGTTTCTTCAATTAGCCACTAGTAGAGATGTATCTGATACAGTAATTAAACTATGTATGGTGTTTCTTATTGAAAGGATAATGCATTAGTTTTTTAGTTGGAGTGTCACAGCAATAGAGTGTATGATTAAGAATATCTACAGCTATCAAATTACTTTAGTCAGTTTCTACAAACACAACCAAGAGCAATGTTAGGTTTGGCTGATGGAACCAATCTTTCATAGAATCATAGACTCTGACTACACAATTTTGGTTTTAAATATTCTATGATATTAATCTAATCTCATTTTCCCCATTTATTTTATTCAGATATTCAATGTTAAGGAATAAGTTTGATGAAGCATTTGCCTTTTGCTAGGACTACACAAGCACTCTTCCAGACTTCAACATCTGGACTAACAGCCAGAGATCTTAACTTACATTCAGTAGTTTTAGAAGAAATCCATAATCTGTTTCTTGGATGTTAAAATAAAATTGTATACAAACTGCTGTTTTTTTTTTTTTAAACTTCTAAATATTGTTAAATATCACGGGAACAGAAGACAAGATAGATAAACTGGATGATCTTTCCACTGAACTTTTTCTCCTCAGTCCACTCAGGCTAATCTCCCAAGCCTGACCAAAAAAAAAAAAAAAAAAAAAGTGAAAATAGATTTTAGAAAAAAAGGAAGAAAAGGTTTAGACAGAGAAGCATAGTTAAAATTGAATTAAAGCTGAAGTATAGTAAGAGAATCACATTTTTGGTCTGATAAGAGAAAAAAAAACATGATAAATATAGTTAAAAGGCATGTACAAAATTTGCATAGATTGCAAGATAAATAGAAAAAAATTTGATTTCCTAAAGTTCTCATTACAAATGCTTCTAAGTATACTATCACTTCACCATGCAGGGTTTGATGCTGAAGAGTGCTATAGATGTGGAAATAAAGTTTAAATGGAACAAAACAAAACATCATGACAACTGCTTGTCTCGATTTCTAGATGTCTCCTGAGTAAATAAAAAATAAATCTAGAACACATGCATACAGTATATAACCAAAAAAAAGTTAAAATAAGAGCTTACAACATATTTGTTCAAAGTCGTGCCATTGCACAGGCTGAAAACCATCCAGACAACAAACACAGAACACAGTTTGGTCCTCATCACATATTCTTTCCGTCCTTTTTAACACAAAAAGAAGGACTGCTGGTCACAGCACGACCGTTCAGCTTGAAAAAGAAGTGCTAGGAAGATCGCCCGAACAATACGGCTTGCTACGGGCAGCTACAGCGCCCGCAGGCAAGGGCTGTCGTTCTCCACCTGGACGGGGCCGGCTGATTTCACGCTATTTCCAGCGCAGACAGGGCGGCGGCTCCGCCGGGTCCGACCTGCAGGCAGGACAACCCCGCACCACGGGCCAGGCCGGGAACTTCGCGGGCAGCTCCGGCTGCCCCTGCGCAGCGCCCGCCCCGCGGCCCCGCGCGCGCGCCCCGACACCCTCCTGCCCGCCCGGC
>JAWLRI010001031.1:193169-215971 GCA_034781795.1 Crypturellus tataupa
CGCAGCTCGAGTCGTTGCTTTTAACGCGTCGCCCCGCCGCCGCGCGGGAGGTGAGGGCAGGAGCGAGCCGGGCTCGAGCCGTTCTGCGGCTCTTGTTCCGCGTTGGCCTGGTCAAATAGTCTGATTTTAACAATAAAACCTCGAGCTTTATAATTTCCCCCAGACTTCATGAGCGGTTTCCATCTATTCTGCCGATGCATCGAATGCTCAGTTTAAATCCTTCTTAAATCAATGCACAGTAAATTGGAAGGTCCTATTTGATATGTGTAATGAAATGAAGCATCTGTGGGATCAGATTCCATTTTTTCCCATGATAATTACTGCAAGAAAATAAACTCTACAGTGCCATGTTCTTTGGCTGTTCTAGTTTTCCCTCAAGCTGTTTCAAGTTTACGCTGATTAAAACATATTTAGTGGAGTATTAGCAGGTGCACACAGCACAGCTGAATGTATTTTTTTTAGCATAAAACAAACTTTCTCATTAGCTCTCCTAAATGGTGCTTTACATGATCTTTGCCTTTGGACTCCCAGATGGCCGAGAGAAGCGGTTTACAGCAGTTTACAGCCCGGCTTCTCCATGCGGGCAGGCTAGGACCTGCGCTGAATTCAGAGGGCCCTAGACAAGAGCCAAGAGGAGAAAAGTTGAAGATCACAGAGCATTTTACAGAACGAATCATTAGAAGGGCATCAAAAAAAAAAAAAAAAATACTGGCATTGAGCAAAGAAGTACAAATTGACTTTGAATTTATCCATAGTGTGTTCCAGAATTAGTATTTCATTCAGTGCAACACAAAACTTTCCATCTCCTAAGGGGTTTTGACAGAATCGCTGTCAAAATTTCTAGTGCTAATTTTAAATAAACCCTTTCTCTGCTCTCTATCTCATCCCCACTTAAGGCTTTGTATGGAAATGGCCACATCTTTCCTTTTGCTGATTCTAGGACACTATGGAGGCTTCCAGCACGGCACCTCCTTGCTGACCGTAGGCAACAGTAAATCCTGTAAATCTTTACGCTGAAGAACATTGATACCCGCCAGCTAGAACCAGAGCTTCACAACAGAGGACGCGGTTTACAGTGTGATTCTACTAAAACTTACAGGGAAGATTTAAGGAAACAAGACATACTGAGTATGTCTAAAAGTAGGAGAAATGAACCAAATTAAATCAGTTCTGACGAGCAGTTCAGGCCTGGTGTTATCTGAGACCTAGAAGTCTTACTCACTCTTAAAATGATGAAACGTTGTAATTTTGGTAACCATGACTTTTTTTTTATGCAACTCTGTCAACTTTACCAAATTAGCACTTTGGAAATAATGTTTTGATTTGTACAACATTGTTCTTTCATTGGATACCTTGGCTGAAATAGGCCGGAGTGTTTTCCAAGTTATTAGGGACAAACTAAAAAGAGCAGATGAGTTGAAGTTTAACCATACATACTGTACTCTGGCACTGTAATTATTGCCATGGATTGCAACTTTAAACAAACCTGAACTGTCCAAGGTCAATGGGGTATCCCTGCATACAGCTAGTTGAAGGTGGAATCCTATGGAGCAAAATGTTAGCTAGGAAAGAATAGAACTGCAGAGAATCCCTCACAGTGATCCCGTAAGTGTTAAATCCAAAATGTCTGCATTGTTCTATTAAACCCAGAGATATTTTTAAATCTTAAAGCAGTCTGATATGCACCCTCACAACTTCTCCTGTTTCGCGTGTCAGTAATAGGCAAGGAAGGGCTCCGTTACCTGAAGCCACCAGCCGGTTTGCATAGACAATTGAGCTATTCATGCTCAATCCCGTGCTCCGTGCGCTGCGGAACCCGCCGTCCTTGTACTGCAAAGAATTTTCTTCTGTGACAAAGGAAGGGAAACTAATTTTAAAGTCTGCATTCAGATACCACAGTATCTAAATCTACTGATATGTTGTACACTTGAATATGCCTTGAATGGATACTGTTGTACACAGTATGAAAATTTGACTTCAATGTCATAATTTCAATGTCATTCTGACTAGCTTGACTAGTTTTGACTTATTAATCCTATACAGATAGTTTTCTAAGCTTGTTGCTTTGGTCGTGTCAGCTCTCTCTTTTTGGATCTCTACCTTCACTGTTTTCCCCAGTTTTATTTTCAAAAAACCAATTGTTAGTCTTCCCTTTTAAGATCTTATCCATTCACCCTCAATGTAGCTATTTTCTCATCATCACATTTCACTTATGTCTAGTCAGGGTCATTATCCTTTCCCTGCTTATTACGTTTTCAAACAAGCACCTTTGTACCATCTCTAGTACTGCCTCACACCAGTGAATTCAACAGCCTTGCGAAGTTTCCTCACTGTCACCTACTCTGAGCAGCACCTTTATTTTTCTTCCTCTCCTACCCACATCTGTCATCTGTTGTCTTTTGTTACATGCAGCAAAAGATCTTTGGAAAAAACAAATTTATATATGAAAATGTCTTACTCAACATGAGTATGGTTCACAATTAAAAATGTTATAGTACTATGGCAGCATAGAAAGGCACTTTATCAGAGCACGGCACTACATTTGTAAGCCTTCTGTAGAGCATCAGGATTTTCCCTGATGATATTCTATTTTTTTTCTTAATGCCAGAAATTAAGATGTGTTTGGCAGGAAGCGAGATCTCATATTTGATCTTCTGCCCACTCAGCATTGTTGGCTTCCAAACATGTAGCACTTGTGTAACTAGGAGAAGCTCAGTTTGCATTGGGTGGTCAGAAGAACGAGCTCTCATTAAAGCACGAGGTTTGCTCTAATGACCTTGACCAAACTCCAGGGACAAGCGATCACTATGGGCCGTAATAAACGTTCTTTTGAAAAGCACCAAACTGTAGCACTATCAAAATGCAAAACTCTTTTAAAAAGAACATCCTTTAAAATTTTAATGGGAAGGGTGCGCTTTAGAGGAGTGTTGCATTTCAGTACTAACTCAAAATATTTTTAATCATTTATGGCATCATTTGTGCTACAGGACACACTATCCGGCTGTTCTTGAGCATATTATGCAAGATAACGATTGCTCTGATGTTCTGCATTCCATTCTTACCAAAACAACGCATTTCCAGAAACTTTATTAGTTCTGTGTGAAAGAAGTTCCTACCTGGCTGTTTGTTGGCTGTTTGTTCCCCAACTTCCTCTTCTCTCCCTCTTCTCTCTCCCTTTCCCCACCCCACTCCAAAAACAAACAAACAAACAAAAAAACCCCCAAACTCCCCCACTTCAGTACCCTAAAGAACATTCTGCTCCAAAGGGAAAATTTATTAGGGATTCTGTAACTTGAACATGCCTACCATGGTCTTAAAAAACACGTTGTATTTTGTTTCTAAAAGCAAGTAGAAGGCAGCCAGTCAGACCAAGGAGGGAACTCGTCTACCGTTGCCTTCCAACGGGAGTACCCAACAGACGGGGCGGCTGTGAGCGCCGCTGTGCGGCAGCCCTTTCTGCACACACACATCCTAAAAACCATTCCCACGAGGGGGCCGGCATCTGGAAACACCTTCACCAGCATCCATGGTGCCGACTGCCTCCCGTAAACCAGTCTGCAGTGTTCGTAAGGCAGTTGTTGAGGTGTATTTCAGCCTACATCGTTTCCACCTCACAGCCCTACACAGGTAACATGTAAAGCTGCTTGTATTACTGTCCTCTGGATAGTAGCTTACAATGAAGGACACCAAGTGTTTTCTGAAGGAACTGAATCTTGACCAGATGAAACAATTCTGCCAAATGGAAAAAAAAAAAGGGTGGGGACAGAAATAGACTGTAGCTAAAGTTTGCTGAGTTCTACTTCCCTTCTCTCCTCAGCTAAAAGCAACATTAATTCCACTTTTCACAAGTAATACTGAGTGGAAAAAGAGAGACATGACTGTCCTTTCAGCATAGGGGATTTGAGCAATGTTTTTCTTGGATAGTTATTAATTCTGAAGATGAAGGCAATAAGGTCTACGGAAGAAAAGCAGGGAGGAGCCACCCAAGAGAACTATATCCTTCAGCTGCATTAAGTCTATGTAAGCATACCTCTTGCTGCCACGTAAGTTTACAACTCATTCAAACTTTATTACAAGAACAGAAGATTTTGCTACATACATCTCATACAGAATGAAAAAGTGGCCACAATGCCAGTAAATGTTAACGAAATAGTAACAGATGTGTATCTATAAATTATAAAGCAAAAATGCCTTCTGCAAGATTCTAGTTGTTCCAGGCAGGATTAATGTATCTCAGCAAATCAGTGCTAGCACATTTAGTACTTGGGGTAGGATGCATTTAGCTAGTACTAGAAGTTGCTTGTTACAAAGGCACTTAGGGAGTTGTCAGCTCTCCCACGGACAGCTGGAAGTACCCAGGGAGCTGCTGGCTACCTGCGCTAAGCCGAGCTTGTTGTCCAGGAAGGGTATCCGGGACTTGCCGAGAGCAGCATCAGTTCTACTCATACACGCGGCACGCGTAACAAGCTGCGGTGAAAGCAAACCATACCTCCCATCCCAGCTGATCTGCATCTAGCTTGGCGTTCAGCACACTGCCGCCACCACTCCAGGATTTTCATTTTGCTTTAAGGGCCAGACAAGTTTTTGCGGCACCACCAAAACAACTACCTGTTTGGAACTAAACAAACAAGGCTGTCAAAAAAGAAACTTCAGTGTCATTTGTCTCTAAGGGCCTTTTAATTCTCAACCGATACGTGGGTATCTGTATTAAACTGCAATTTTTTAAAGACGTTTTTCCTGAAGTGTTAAAAACACAAGTCCTCTACCAATTAAATACCTGAATTTAGACACTGACACCACAGATATGCTCTAGAAGCATTTTAATTTACAAACAGCAATTCCCATTGACTTTATACCATTAAAAAAAGCAATTTACAAGCAAGAAGCATATTCATCAGAACAAAATAAAGCAGCACTGAAATATTCATGTCACAAATTTAAAAACAAATTGAATACAAGAGTAAAATATTGTTTGAATAAATATTTTAAAATTCATGCTATAAAATAATCCTTAATGGCAAGTTATTAATTGTTACAGCATCAGCTTAGCTAGCTTCATTTACTTCACATGGTGATGAAGTGTGGAGTTGTGAGGTTACCAGTTTATATTGCAAGATAATGACATCAAGTCAAGTCATTCAAGCTGTTCAAATATTTATAATGAAAAATAACCATACAAAAATCATCTTAAAATACCATTTCTCAATCAGAAACAAAACAGTTCTAAAATTGTGCATGATTTCTATTTCTAATCAGATATTCAACCAAAGACTTGCAATACAAGTTCAAAGGTTGAATTCATAGCATATGTAAATTGGAAAAACAGCAGTTTATTGTATCTACCATAGCAGGAATTACTTATAGAAACTACAAGCAAACCTGCTCAGTTATTGACACTTAGCTTCACATCCCCTGAAGGAAAACAGGAACACATGTCCCAAGCTTATTTGTTTAGCATTTTTTAAATGTAAACTTGCATAACTAACTTAACGCTTACAGGGATGTGCAAGTAATATTAAAACTAAAATATTAAATACAACTATTCTGGCACTTGTTAAAAGATATGTAAAATGCACAAAGGTTATACAATTTGAACATTTTGAATGACTTCACTAAAATTTTGATTCAGTCACTGAGTATTATGAAATTTACAATTCATGAACTAAACAGTTTCATATAAAGAATTTACACAATTCCCCAAATATTTTCAAATATAAAATTTAATAAATAACCCTGACCAGCCTAAAAGCACCATTCAAGGGTAAAATTCCCTTGCAAAATAATTAGGTGTTGCATATTTGAGTCCCTTTCAATGGTTTTATGTGAAAACCATTTAGAAAAATGACAATAAATCACAGTAAGCTAATACAAAATCAATTAAGATATATATTTTTGTAGATAAAGCTCATACAATCTTTTCCCAGCCCTTGATATTCTTGTTGTTCCTTCCTAAATATCAGTCTAAACATATTACGAGGCCTCATTGTTTTGTCTAAAAGTCAACCAAAGGCTGCAGCATATACATGAATTTATGCTTGGGAAGATTGCATTAAAAATTACCTATTTTGGCCTACAGTATATTCTGCTGAACAGTGAATTGACAGTATCCTTTATATGCAATTGAAAGAATTCACACTAAAATGCAGAGCCAATCTTGAGGCTGTATTGACCAAAATTAACTTCTAATGTACTCTAAATATTTACATAGCTATTTACTAAATGTATTTACAAATTTAATAGAAATTATATGGAAGATAACTGATTAAGAAAACTAAAATAAGTGTTTGAAACCACAAACACTATCAAAGATATAAAATCCTTTATTTTCACAGTTTGTGATGGGTTATACATCTAGAGGAAAGGACACTGTCACTGTTTTCACATTTGTCTATAATTAAAAAGGTAGATTAAGAAGAGACTCAATTATGAACAAGCCTATATGATTTCATGATTTTGTTGTCAAACATTTCTTCATATTTTTGACTTCTGCATTTATTGTAAATGAAATGTATAACAGCTCTGTGCTAACCTAAAACTGTACAGAAACAAGATGCCGTACAGTACTTCCATCATTTGTTTATAGTAACACAGCATACTTCGTCTTCGTGGACTAGTGAAATGAACTTCAATTAGATAATGTTTCATGTTTCATGGCAATGTTAATCCTGGCATACCATTATGTGACAAGGCACAATTTTATTCCCGTTGCCAGGTTTGAAGTTCGTTTTCTACCAGAGTCACACTTTCTAAGTGTAAATATAATGCTCAATTATGTTTTATGTATGCATCCTTTGAAGCACTGCTCAACTTTACAGTACTGTGTTATGGCTTGATCATTCTTAACACTGCTAGCAGTGGAAAAGGTAAATGGCATATAAACATGAATCTGTGCAAGCAGAATTTGCACACTGTTGGATCATGATATTGTAGAAAAAGTGATAATTTCCTGCCACTTAACAGTCCTGTTACAAAATTTTAAACCTGAACCTGTACAATCAAAGTGGTGTGTTTTTTGTTTGTTTTTATTTATTTTTGTCAGAGACAATTTTGGATAAGTCACTCTTTGGTAAACTCAAACCAGTTATAACAACTTTACAAATACAAAGAACTAGATTTAAATAACTTTAAGATTGTGATGCACAAAATTTAAAGAAATACATTATTAGTAGCCTATATCCTGCTATCCTCAACTTAAACTACTGTGAAAATAGTCATGCCAAAGGCATCACAGCGCAAGTACAAGATGAGGGTTTAAGAATAACTGAATTTCTTGGATTTTGCATATCTCAATCTTAATTTTTTAAAACACATTTTTTTTGCATTGAATTACTTTAAAAACATAAAAAACACAGGAAAAAAAAACAAAAACAAACAACAACAACAAAACAGTATCAGAAACACTAGCATGTGTTTAAGAGGGTAAACATATAGACATCCTATTTCCCCCAGACAGACATATAATATCCTTTATTGGAAACAAAAAATTTATTATTACTTCAAGGAGAAAACACCCTTCCCACCCACCCACCCACCCCCTAATTTAGGCAGTTTTAGGAGAAAAAGGCAAATTAGATACTCAGTTTAACTGAAACTGCTCCTATGGAGCAAGTTGGGTTTATACCCTAAATCTTTATTTAGTAAGATTAATCCTTGTTGCAGACTGTCACAATGTAAAGAAATAGTGTATTTTAAAAAGCAACTGCACAAAATATGCCCCAATTTCATGGGCAAAGGGCCTGAAAAGTGTTTTTAAATCTACATAGAGCAATTTGAGCTACAGGAGCCCAAAAAATATTACAAGATAGCAAACCTACCTTTTTCCTTTCATGTAACTTAGGAATGAACTTTTACTTTCCAAATTTCAGGAGTTAAATAACATATTCAAATACAAGGACTGATTATATAAAGCATAATTCCTCTGTATTTTAAAGAATGTGATTAATCAAATTCTGCTTATCAGGTAGAATTTTACACAGTAGTGTTTGCCAGCTCTTGTTTTTGAGGTCTCTTAAGTTATTCTTTTTCTTTTGTTTCACTGTTACCATTAGGTTTCACATTTTATATATTATACTGACCTAAACGATGAAGTTAGCACCATGTTAAAAAAAGAGAAGAAAAAAAAGGAAAAAAGTGAAACAAAAAGATTTAGAGTACTTTTAAAGTTATTGGTGATTTCTTTATGCAGAAAGCAACCACTGAAATAATTAGGAAGCCATAACAACTCTCTGTAATACTAACACACGAAATAACAGACATATTGCTCACAATTCCCATAGAGTATTTGTTTTTATACAAAAAAGTACAAATTCCAAGTGCTAACATATCACTTGGAGCTGTAAGCAGGAAGTCAATGTGCACCTGAAAACAGTTCTCTGCGAAGAGACCCATTACAACACTGCTTGGAAGTACTGTAGTTTAAACTACACCATCCCTTTCAGTTGGTATTAGCCAACCACAGAGAATGATGAAGTTAAATTCAGTTACCTGGTATGTTTCTACAGTACAAAATAAAGGTAGATTCTGAGGCCAGTAAAAACACATTTAAAACCACAATGCTACTTTTGGGTTTGCTAATGTTTTTTTTTCTTTTTTTCTTTTTTCTTTTTTTTACATATATATATATAGATCTATATCTATCTCTATATATAAAAAAGGTCAGCACCACAGGTTGTCCAGCTTGTGTTCTAGACAACTAACAAAAACCCAAACAACTTAATAGATTTATGGCATTTGGTTTACATATGTTATAAAGCAAAGCTATTAAAACAATGTAATATACTTTGCTCACTTTTGCACACAAAATAATAGTTTAATAAGATAAAAACCAAACATTGTTCTAAAAACCAAAAACATCTTCCCAAAGTCCAGAGTCCTAATTCCTAAGCAGGGAAAAGACCCAGCATTTGAAAAACTGGTACACAGTATAAACCTTGACATACTTTTACATTCACCTCAACCTGAATAGGAAAAGTGAAAGCATTTTATATATATAAAGCAATTTTATATATATAAACAGAATAACTACCTGCATAATCCTCATTACCAGCAACAGGATTTAGGAAACAAAGGGAGACTAAAGCTTCTTGGTATATCCAGCAGAGCTGCCATCTTATTTTAAAATCTTTCTCTGCTGTAAATTGTGTCTTGCCAGATCAAGCAATAGGGACACTTTAGCAGACTCCTCCTACCCTTTCCCCAGTACACTGTCTTATATATTTTGAGCATCTTCACAAGAAAAACGGAAAACAAAACCAAAAACAGCCTCCTTCACAAACAATGAACATTTATGTAGTCTTCTCCAGGTTGTTATACTTGTACTGAAGATTACTGAAAGAATAAAAAAAAATAAAAATGTATTATTAATGTGCTTGTTTGGGTTGCATTTAGAATGTAGGATTTTAATCAGATGTATTAGACAGTGAATGAATTTCCATACTAGAATCCATAACTTCAGAAACTGAAGCATCATTATCTACTTTCTGTTCTACAAATGCCTCTGTTCTGTCTGGAGACTCTACCCGATTTCGTACTTCTGTTACCCCAGGGTGATTCTTTCGCAAATGCTGGTTTAGAGTACCCTGAAAAGGAAAACATTTTCCGCAGATCTCACAGCGAAAGGGCTTGTCATCTGTGTGACCACGAATATGATACTCAAGTTGGTCCTTACGGGTATATTTCTTCCCACAAAACTTGCACACAAAAGGAGTTATTCCCATATGCAATCTCATGTGTCGATCAAGGCTCCCTTTCTGGTTGAAAGACTTTCCACAGTAGATACAAATTAGCCTCTCATTGTATGGATACCAATGACCTCTTGCACCTCTTTCCCGTGGACTATTTTCATATCCTGGGTTACTCGCCATGGCTTCACTGTCAGCTCCTTGCACCAGGCTCTGAACATCACTATGCAAGTGACCACTGGACACCCGTTTTTGGCGTGCACGCCCCCCTCTGAAACAGCTCAGCATAGACCTTGAAGGACTTGAATTGCTTAGGCTTCCAAAGGTTTCAGACACACCTGTAGCCTGTGATGAGGCATGGGTAAATGAATAAACATGCTGTAACACAGACCCATAGGGACCAACATTGACTGCCACCACTTGCTCTCCATCCACCATTTCAGTATGATATCCATCATCACCAAGGGAAGAGCTATCGGAGCAGCTTGGTCTGTCAGCCTTTTCCATTTTAACCTTCACCTCTGCAATCTGACTTTCCCTTACTATTAGGTCTCCTTGCTCATGATCACCTTCAATCTGAATCTCATACTCAGACATACTCCCACTGCTTCCTCGATCCGAATGCCCTTCTTCTTGCAGACGACTGCGTAGAGTTTTGCCTGGAGTAGTTTCCATCCTAAGATCACTGCCTGCTGTTGACTGTCGCACCTGAGAGCAATAGGGGGGAGATATCTCAATAGGACTGGCAAAATAGTTGCTGTCTTTAACTCCGTTGCGATTTTCTGAATTTTCTTCAGCACCAACAGTGACAGAGTCAACATCACCAACACTGATCTTTGAATGAATACTCTCCAGTATTTGTGTGCATTTATCAATGACACATTGCATTTGTAGAAAGCTAGCTGCAGTTAGAAAACTGACAACATCCTTTAGCTGTAAGGACATCCTTCCAGTGTAACAAAATGAAAGCAACTGTTCAAAAACATTGGGATTTTTAATAACTGATATTGATAAGCCACTCATGGTACTTAATGCTGAATGGTCACGGAAATATGGAGAACTGGCAGCTAGGACTGCTTTATGGGCTCGAAATGGCTGACCCTGAATATGCACAATTATGTCACATAGCTTTCCTTGCAAGCGGAGTTCATTTAATTGGCTCAGAACAGTGTTGCTGTACTCAGGCACATCAAACTGAATGAAACTGCTGCTGTCCATTTCTACTGATGTAAAGTGTAATCTGAAAGGAAAAAAAAAGGAGGATTTACTACTGAGGATGGATACACAAATTTTAATTTAAAAATCAATGCTTACACACGATGAATTTAAATCATCACAATGAACTATGTAAGTTGTTAAAATAGAAGAGTTGGTATAAATATTTGATATAATACAAAGAGTAGGATCTCAGTTTTTCATGTTTCTATCATTCAAATTATGCCTCTGCAATCTTTGCAATCCAATTACTTATTATATATCACAGGTTCCCTGGGTGTTTCTAGGTCTAACCAAAAAGAAACTTTCTAATTTTACTCCCTGGTAAAAGCTGCAGAACAATATTCCCACCATCCCAGAAGATTAATAAAGTTGCTAAGCAGGTCAAAATCTTCAGAATTGTTACTGGATCTTTAAGAGACTATATTCATAATCACAGGGAACTACATTGTTAAACTGCCTAAGAATGACTTCTGAAAAGTATTTCATTAAGTCTGGCAAACCTATTAAAGGAAAGCCCAAGATTCATTCACTGCTTACTGTATATATTTATAGTATTTGGTTTGTTTGTTTTAGGACTTCAGCATGCAAACATATATTTCATTATGAAATTTGTTTGTCAGTAGTAAATAACACCCTTTGACAAATAAATTTTCAGTCACAAATATTTTTAAAAAGTATTCCATAGAACTACAGAGATCAAGTTTATTTCAGAGGAATTGAATGTACTACATCAATGACACTTCTGGTCTAGACAAAAAAAAATTACTTCCTTAGAAAATAACCTAAATAATTTATTTATACACACACACACACTCAATACTGGCATCATAGAACAAGGACATTTAAATCTATCCAGGACCTTACAATTTTTTATTTTTCTATAATTTCATTACATATATATATATGCAGATTTACAAGTTCACAACATTCAGTAACTAATTGTTCCATATTTGTCGACCTCCTCCCCTTTTTAAGTAAACTATGATCTGAGCAATTCAAGTCTTATTACATATTCTTATGAAGCTTATTATAGATCTTTCTGACACTGTGGTAACTTCCTAGCCTCAAAGATTTGCTATTTAAAGTCTAAACCAACACCAGATCTGTAAGTTCCCAAACTTTCCTCATACACTGGGAATTGTGGTTTCAAGAGGCTTTCTAAAGAAAAGCACTTCAGCAATTTTTTCATAAAGTATTATCACATAAGCCAATGTACACTCCTCCTCTTCAACAGGCAACATCTTACTTCCAGGACTGTACTCCTAATCATTTGCCCAAGAATTTTCAGTCTTTTATTACTATTCTTCTAATATTAACGTAGAAGTCTAATCATATTACATAACAACCATATTGAGCAAACAGGTCTCATCATCTACTGACTCTGGATACAGGAAGCATATCCAGTGTATCACAACTTACCACAGGATTTTTTTTTTTTAACCTTCATTTATGTCTTACGTTACATAGGACACATACAATTTAAATCAACAAACTATGAAAATTCAAGAACTCTGCTAAAACATCATTAACAATCAGGAATATGATAAGAAGTCTACAAGGAAGAATTCAATATACATCAGCTGGCTGGGACTTAAAACTAGGATCTATTATCTTCAAAAACAGAGCCTCTGCTTAGCTGTAAAATAAGACAGCCAGCTTCCTAAATCAAGATATAATGTTAGTCAAGTGTGAGAACCATCAGAAACTCCCACACTGCATCCTAAATCAGATTATTAGAATTGTTGAACATGCTTTGTAAACTACCGCTTTGTCACAGAGCACAACAGAATAGGTAAACTAGACTTTCATTTGAGTTTTTGCAATTGTTATTTAAAAGCAGGGAAGAAGATATTTCAGATGCTCTTATATCGATAAGGGAAATAAGGACTAAGAGAAGGTTATCAGAAGTGATACAATCACAGTTTTGCAAAGAGCTTTGCTTTCTGAATGAACTACCCTGCCAAAGCTACTTAAAGTGAGAAGTAGATCAGAAAACAAACATCAAAGCAAGGAACTAAAACCAAACAAACACTGATGTAGTTAATAAATGGACAGAATAACTTGGTTATTCTGAGCACACTCTTCAAGGCCTTATTGGATGTGTCTACTCTCTTGTGAAGAATGAAGGCTCAGCAGTTAGGATATGTATTTGGCAACATCCCTTTCCTTTTTACAGGGCAGTAAGCTTCCTAATTAACCTAATTAACATAGGTCACTGTCTTTTAATGTATGGGGCTTATGAAATGTTTACAGCATCATCAGTAGGATATCCTTGATTGAACTTCTTTCTGCTACACTGAGGAAGAGCTTTTGGACCTGAAATGACATGGATTTATGCCACTTTATACCTTTCTGGGGACAGAGCAATTACTTTCTTTTGATTAAGGTATCTCAGCACTTGCAAATGTGTTCAGATTCCTGGAATATGGAAGACAAACGGACTGCAAGCATATGCTAGAGAAAGCATGAGTGCCACGAAGAAGAGGTCATAGATAGAAGAGGAACCCTTAACAACCCTTGCGCAACACTCTTAGAACTTCTAGTCTTCTTTCCATAAGCAAATCTACATCATTGTTCTTGGAGTTTGTCTCTTGAGAAAAAGAAAAGTTTGCCATTAACATCTTCATTGGATTAAGTGGCACATGGATCCTGGTAGTGAACAGAGAGGATTATGGAATTGAAGATCAATAAGCCTGAGGTGTGGATAAGCAGCAAAAAAACCAAACCCAGATCAGGGGAAACACACCACATTGCTTTGAAAGTAATGGAAAACAGATCAAGTGCACAAAACACAGTGACAAAAGCAGAACACAATAAGCTTCTATACCCATATGTTCTTAAAAAGCGCAAGTGAACAAGGTACAGCAATGCAATTGTTGCAATTTTTCCACCTCAGTTTCCTCCTTTCAAAACTTGTGATTTTGAAAACATATGAAGAAAGTGTTAGGTAAAACAAACAAACAAATAAATAAATATTAAAAAGCAACAGTGCTTGACAGAAGAGAATCCCTCCACTGCTTTCAGACAGTCAAGCTCTCAAGCTCTTAAATCTCTCTCACAGAAGAGATCCTGATGAGGTTCCCAGTAAACAGAAACTTTATGAGCAGGCAGGACCGTAGCAGTAACTGCACTGAGCCTGCAGTTATATTGCTGGATTAATACCAGGGCACCTCAACTTTCTCACATGGATATAGACAGACAAGACCCATGCAAAAATCTCTGCATTACACACCTTATCAGAAACGCAGTCACCACTGAATGTAATGCAATGTTTTATTGATGGACAATGCTTAGAAAAGAATGATGATCTTTATTCATAAGAATCCTCAATATTACTATCTAGGAAATAATGTTCATCTTCAGATAATATTTCCATAAACAAAAAAGTATCATTTTATTTGTCTACACAGTGAAATCAGTGACAGCATAAACCAACTACAGTAAAATTAACCAAAATGTTCTTCTGGAGGGTACCATACCATAATAATAATAACAATTAATTACCAACACTGGCAAGCTGGTAGCTCTTTTAAGACAAAGTGATTTATTCTTGAAATAACCTCTAAGATTTTTACACTTTGAAAAGACTAATATAAAACCTTTCATCATTTTTTTAAACAGCTTCCTCCAAGTGGAAACATCTAACTGAACTGTCCTGGGGGTGAGGCAAGTCATTTGAAGCAGAAAGATACTCTGCAAGGCAAATTGACTTCGGTCATATCCACAGCACGCTCTGACATTCCTCTCCACAGTTAACCAGACAATCATAAGAAAGTTTTAAGACGATCATCACAAGAAAGTAACATAGAAGTCATTTAAAAAAAAAATACACACTTATAATAAATATCATAAAAGCAGTACTATGTAAATATGAAGTATCAATTTTTGTATCGATTCTTCCTAAATTTAAGACGTCATTTTCTTGAGAATTCTCCAGTCTTTAGAAATCATGAAATGCAACTAATTTATAAACCTCAAATGAAATAATATAACAGTATTGTTTTTATGGATTTTTTAAAATATTACACTAAAGAGATTTTCACAATAAATGGTAAAAGTAGAGTATTGTCTGCTTTTGGCTCATACATATGGGCTATTTTGAGGTCAATACAACATGCTGTCAAAAACAGCCTCCTAGTGACTGAAAATATACACAATAATACACTTCTCCATCCAGCTTACACTCTTTATTATCTATGCATACATATTTATACATGCATACCTACATACATAAAACAACTTCAGGCAACAGAAAGGATGATTATAGGTGCTTCCTCCGATAGCTGAGAGAACACTTAGAGCTTGGGGGAAGGAATGTCTAAAGTAAGTCTTTGTGTACCAACCAGACTTTTCAAGCTTTGATTGCACTATATAAAATTAACATTAAAAGCTGTTTAACATTTATTACATAAGTCATAACACTACAGTATGCAGAAATAACTGTTGAAATTCTCACTGATTTTTGAAATTAGTTATCCAGAGGTTACATAATAGCCATCGATCATGAGCACATGACAACTAAAAGCGAGATTTTTGTAAGAAAAGGCAACAAGGCCTGAAGAACAGTTTAAAAGAAACTGTCTTGTGCCAAATGCCTCAAAAACCCTGTAAAACATTTATGATACAGAGGCAGTAATATGATACATGTATGCAACACTTTCTTTCACTTTTCTTTCAAAGGTTTAATATACCATTGAAAAAAAAAGTATAGACTTACTTTCCCAAGTATCCAGGAGTTCAAGCATGATCATTCCTTATCACTCTTACTTATGTTTTGGGTACTCTGGATCCCCTCTGGGTTTTAAGAAATTCACAAAGTTGAATTCTAGAAGTATTATTAACCCTAAAAAAATAATCAAACAACAATCTTTTCTTGGATCGATTTTGTTCTTTGTTTTGAAACTTACTCAAATGTATTTAAACTTAAACACATTGAAAAGTACAGAAAGGGATTTCACTGTATGTAAATAAGGAATCTTGATTTCTCAGAATATAAGTCACTCTTAGTGACCCAGATAAAATATCAACGAGTTGAAACACAGATCTCAAAATATGCAACAGCACAGCAGAAAATTCTGCACATTTCTGTTGTGGCATAGTTTCATTTTCTTTGCAGCATCCCTAGTGGCATAAAACACACTTCTAGTATGGCATCTTTTACAACTAAAGTGATGTCATAAACCTTTTCAGTTCATTAAAGTTGCTTACTTGTTGAATTTGCCACTAACAGATGCAAAAAGATCCTGCAAGTATGATTAAAAACAGCTAATACAATCCCCTGTTTAGGTAAACTTCCTAGCTATACTTTTATATACTTTTGTTAAGCTTCCTATTGTTTTAGACAATCTACAATACTCTTGATTCCACTCCGCCCCTAAAAGAAAATCCCCCTCCACCCAAAACATGCAGAAACTAAGATGTCTTTATAATAATCTAAAGACACTGTAACACAGAAATTATGGAGAAGATAATTTCTCACAAAAATAGAGGGATATGGAAGCAGTTAGTGCCGTCTTTAACAAATCTTGATCTCAAGTGAGGGCTTGAGACACTTGAGGACTTGAGATCTCAAGGGGGGACATTTCATCCAAATGCTAACCATTCATGAATCATTCTGCAAACTTAATTCACAAGGTACACTAAATTCTAGGACACTCTGACCCAAGCTTAAAAATATCTGCTTCTTGGGATATTTATATATTATTTACCATATTATATTACAATGCGTGTGTTATATTTATAAAATATATAATATAAATACAATCACTTTGGTCACCTAAAGTGAGGAATTATGTATTAAGTTGTGTAATAAACAGTGAGTATATCTTTGCATACATCTGAAAATGAAAATAAGTCTGCATCAGTGCTATTTTGGACCACTATACAGTTTCTTATAACTGTGGTGACTCTTCAAGAACACTTTTCTTCAGCAAGTATTAAATAAAAGTGTCTTAAAACATAAAAGTCACTATTCCTCTTCTGTAACTAGAGATCCAATACTCTGATCAAAAATATTAAACAATAAAATACAAAATCAAGAGCAAAACTCACATCACGGGAAATCAGTCCCATGCTCCAATGTCCCAGAACATAATTCCATCATTTTATGGGTAAGCAAAACATTAAACTCATACCTGTATTTCAAAAAAAAAAAAAAAAAACAAAAAAAAACTTATTAATTATTAAATAGCTGCAATCTGACAGAATTTGAAGTAGATTCATTTTCACACTAACACATTCACAAAAAGATGAATGTGCTGCTAAAAAGTACTTCAGAGAGGTAATAACAACAGCTGTCAGAGAAAGTGGAAAATTGTCACTTTTGCCATCCTGTGAAGCTTCCTTTTAGGAATGGGCATTTTTGACACTCAACTCTATAAACATAGACAGTGCTTTATACATACACATACAAAACTCAAAACAGCAAAAACTCTGCAGGGCAATTATTAGACTTGTCTATTCAGCATTTTATATATTAAAACAAACAAACAACAACAAACAAACACTTTTATCTGAGCAAACAACTCCAAGGAATGGAATCCAGAAACAGAAGTCACAAAGACCACTTTCCTCCTTTATTCCTGAACTGTCCTCACGATTGCTTACCAATACAGAATTACAAGAATGAAACCAACAGCTATCTATCCATAAATAAAATATCATCTAGTAATTAGACTTGGCTATAGAAATACATTCATTTTGGCTCCAGAAGTCAAGACACTATAAAACATATGAACCTATTTCTGAGGAAAAAAGAGGTTATTAGAAGACAAAGTGCAAGCAGTCTACATCAGAAGAACTATTAAGCATCAGACAAATAACATTTCCAGGAAGATTTATGACAGATACACAATTTAAATCAGTAATATCTTATAAGTACTCAGCACAAGCTTTTACTTTGTGCACAGATGTCATAACATGCATGCATCAGAACACTTTTTATTTAATCTTCCATGGTCATAGCAAATATTTCCTAAATTTCCAATAACTTTGAGAAATTTACTGTTCAGGTTGGGGGAGGAGGAGATTTTATATGTTGTTATAACAAAAAAAAAGTATTTATTCACAGGGAAGTACCTGATACAGGGAAGTATCTTCTTCTTTTTAATATTAGTCCTAATCAATTTTTAAACAATAACTGTATTGTCTAGATATTTGTAACAAGTATATTTGTAGTAGATGCAAACAGACCATAATGTGTCTGAAAAGACATTCCCTACCCTTTTCGCCTGTTAGTATTTCCCCGGTCTTGCATTCCATTACTTTCAATGAGCTGGATGTCCTGCAGGTGTCTTTAAACCAACGGGGGGCTGGAGCACAAGCTCCTCCTGACCGCGGGTGCAGCGGACAAGCGCTCTGCCGCAGGTGTCAGGACGCCGCTTTGCTCTCCCGCACTGCCAGTGCTTCCCTGCAGCGCTGCGGGGCTCCTGCACCCGCGCACGCAGCTGTCACGGTTCCGGCTCCCTCTGAACGAACCCGGAGGCTTTGCGGGGCCCTCCCCGCAGAGCGACGGCCGCCGCGCTGCAGCCGCGGCCTCGGCCGCCGGCCAGGCAGTTGCTATAGGTATGTTCGAGTACCCAGCATGGTAGATTTTAATTAGGCTTTGTACAGATGGCCAATTAACATTCATTACTTTTGCCTCGAGCGATTAATTACGAGTTTGGGTGGAAGAGGGGAGATGGAGACGGGGAGGGAAAAGATAGGCAGGTGAATTAAAAAAAAAAAAAAAAGAGAGAGAGAAGGGGGGATTTTAATCAGTTTGGGGATTGATTTATTTTTATATATATATATTTATTATGTATATATGTGGATGGATGGATATAGGGATGTGCATGGGCACAGTGCTCGCGGAGGGAAGGGGCAGGTGGGCGCATTCCCATGCCCCTGGAGCCCTCCCGCTGTTTTCCCAGCTCCGGTCGCCGATCCCTGCGGAGCCGGGAGGCCGCAGAGGGATCCGAGCGGCTCCTGCCAGGGAAGGCGGCGGCGCCGGGGCCGAGCATCCCGCATCCCGAGCATCCCGAATCCGGGATCCCGGCGGCGCCGGGGGCCCCGCGCGCACCTGCCGGCCCCGGCAGGGTATGGCCCGCTCGGAGCCGGTGCCATGGGAATGCGCACATTCCCGCGCGGCAATATGGAGCGGCTAAATATACCGCTCACAAATCTGTTTACACTAATAATGGCTGGGACGCTGCCATCCATATGACTGCGGAGCCGCGGAGGCAACAGAGATCCACGGAAAACCGCTCGCGAGAGGCGAACGGAGAGAAAAACCCGGCTCCGTCTCTTTATTTTTATTTTATTTTTTTTCCCCTCTTCTCCGTATCTGCCAGGAGCGGAAAAGCCCCCGCGCGCCAGAGCGTCCCGCCGGCCTCTTCCCGGGGAGAGCCGCGACACTCGCCCGCTTCCCGGGAAACCGATCGGGGACGGCTTGCGGGTTTGCTTCAATTAAAAATAATAATAAAAATAATAATAATAAAAGAAAACAAATAAAACGGAGAAGGGAGAGGGAAAATTGGCAGCTCCGGCGTATTAGTCGCGGCGCCGCAGACTTGGCTCCCGCTCACCTCCGCAGCATAATGTTAAATGGCATCAAGACGGTATATCAGTCATTTACATATGTTGCTTATAGACGCCAAAGTTATTAGCACAATAAAACTGCCGCCACGAAGCCTTCCTGCCTATTTTTCCCGTTGCGGATGGCAGTGTTGGAAGCACCTAGGCGCCTCGTATGGAAACACGCGGGCGCCGGGAAAATAAATGCGTGACTCAGCCGGGGTCCCCCCGAGCAGCGGCAAAGTGGCGCCGGGGTGGGAATTGGGAGCTGGAGGGAATTGGGAGCTGGGGTGGGAATTGGGAGCTGGAGGGAATTGGGAGCTGGGATGGGAACTGGGAGCTGGAATGGGAATTTGGAGCTGGGATTGGAACTGGGAGCTGGGATGGGAACTGGGAGCTGGGGTGGGAATTGGGAGCTGGGATGGGAACTGGGAGCTGGGATGGGAACTGGGAGCTGGAGGGAATTGGGAGCTGGGATGGGAACCGGGAGCTGGAATGGGAATTTGGAGCTGGGATGGGAATTGGGACCTGAGGTGAGAATTAGGAGCTGGGACAAGAACTTGGAGCTGGGATGGGAATTGGGAGTTGGGATGGGAACCGGGAGCTGGGATAGGAACCGGGAGCTCGGATGGGAACTGGAAGCTGGAATGGGAACTGGGAGCTGGGATGAGAACCAGGAGCTGGGAAAAGAACTGGCAGCTGGGATAGGAACTGGGAGCTAGAGTGGGTACCAGGAGCTGGAATGAGAATTGGTAGCTGGGATGGAAATTGGGAGCTGGGATGGGAATTGGGATCTGGGATGGGAACCAGGAGCTGGGGTATAAACCAGGAGCTGGGACGAGAACTTGGAGCTGGAATGGGAACTGGGAGCTGGGATGGGAACTGGGAGCTGGGATGGGAACCGGGAGCTGGAAATGGAACCAGGGGCTGGAATGGGAATTGGGAGCTGGGATTGGAATCAGGAGTTAGGATGGGAAACAGGAGCTGGAATGGGAAGCAGGAGCTGGGGTAAGAATCTGGAGCTGGGACAAGAACCTGGAGCTGGGATGGGGACTGGGAGCTGGGATGGGAACTGTGTATGTACAGAAGCATCCCAAGGAGCAGTGGAAAGCATCCTTCTCCTCTGCTGCTTGGAAAAGCCAGGAAAGGGAAGGGAGAAGCTGGGGAAGGAAGCGCAGAGTAACCAGGAAGGCCGTTCCCCATCCGGCTCTCCCGGGAAACCCGTCTGGCTACCGGCAGCGGAGCAGACAGGAGCTGCCAGCAGGTCCGGGACCTGGTGAGGTCTGCAAGGAGCCCGGGAGCCTCCCTGGAGCCGCCTCCAGCAGCAGGACAGCTTCCCAATCCCTGCAGCTTCCCAGATCCCTGCAATATCCCAGGTCCCTGCAGCATCCCCAGTCCCTGCAGCTTCCCAGATCCCTGCAGCATCCCAAATCGCTGAGACATCCCAAACCCCTGCAGCTTCCTAGATCCCCACAGCTTCCCAAATCCCTTCAGCATCCCAAATCCCTGCAATATTCCAAATCCCTACAGCTTCCCAAATCCCCGTAACATCCAAAATCCCTGCAGTATCCCCAATCCCTGCAGCTTCCCAAATCCCTACAACATCCCAAGTCATTGTAGCTGCCTAAATTTGCCCCTTCCTATATCACAGCGGCTCCCTAAATCCTTGCAGGTCCCTAAATCACTGCAGCTTCCTAAATCATCGCTGTCGGGATCGCTGCCTTCCTCCATCACCACCTTCCTGAATCCCTGCAGTCTCCCAAATCCCTGCAGCTTCCCAAATCCCTGCCGGCTTCTCCCCAGGCCCCAGGTACATCCCAGGCGCCAAGGGGCTCTCCATGTGGATACCGCACGCAGGGAAGGCCTGGACCCGGCTCAGTGCCCACCAGGATCGGCTCCGTGGGAGCGTCGGTGCCAGGAGATGCCCCTCCTGGCGGGTTTTCATGGATCCACAAATCAAAACTGCCCTGGGAACCAGCAGGAATCATTGTGGAGGGGGTAGAGGACCCAGCAGCACCTCCAGCAGCTGCTCTCCCGTCATTCCCAGCTCCTGCTCCGGCTCTGTGACCTCTGTGGTTGCCCATTCCCGATCCTAGTGCTGGGATCAGTCCTCAGGAGCTCTTGGATCCCGCAGGTTAAATCTCCCTCCCGTCCATCCGTGCTCATGTAGGAGCTACCATGGTCCCTGCCATTCCTATGGATCCATCATCTGGGCATTTTAAGTCACCTTAAAAAAATAAAATAAAATAGAAGAGACTCGGGAAGGTGCAAAGGAATAACCCGCTGGCGGGATTGTGCATGGAAAGCTTTTCCCAAACTCAACATATTCCTGAGCTAAAGAGCTTGGAAAAGAGAAGAGGGAGAAGGAGGAAAGGGGGAAGCTGAGGCTGGGGTTCCGGACTAGGAGGGCACTGGGATTCGGAGCGGCCGGGGAGGAAGCGCTGGGAATCCCGGTCACCTTTTCCCAGACCGTGCCCGCGGCCACGCTCCGGGGCGCCGGGGCCTGATTTTCCACATTCTGCCCTTTGCGGCCGCGTTACCGATTAACGAGGCCGGCGGCGGGACGGGCTGCACCTGCCGGCTCCTTCCCGACGGCCGAGGGGAAGGAAAGGGCTGGGAGCCGGGATGGCGGGACGCGCCGGGAACGCCGAGCGGCACCGGAGCCGCCGGCCGTGCGCCCGCCCGGAGCATCCCCAGTGCCGGCCGTGCCGCCCCGCTCACCCTCTCCCTCCTTCTCATCCCTCTTTCGTTTGCTCCTTGGGAAAGCGTCGCCGACCTGTTGGAAGTGGGTGCCAGGATCCCCCTTTTCCCCATCAGGAGGGGACACTTCCCCCCCAGGGCACCCCCGGGTGTCCCCGTCGCGGCCACCCCCCGCTCGCTGCCACCTCCGGGGCCTCTTTCGTTTAATCTCCTTCTCCCCCGTGCCCGGCTCCTTCCAGGCGGGAATGCGGCGGGAATGGGCGCTGCTCCCGGCTCGCCTCCCTCCCCGCCAGCCCTGCACAAACCCGGGGGCTCCGCACTCTGTTCCCGCCGGGAATTACTCGCTGCCCGGGGCTGGAAAAAGCGGTTTTTCCGCAGGAGCCACCCCGGTTTTTCCACCGTGAATCCCGGGCGGCCGAAGCGTTTTGTTATTTAGGAGAGAGCGGCACGATCTGTGCTCCGAGTCGAGATTTGGAGGGGGAAAAAAACCTCTTTCCTAGGAGGGATGTAGGAGGCACCCGGCCGGGTGGGAATTACCGTTGCCACCAGCCAGCGCCCGCGAGGATTTATTATTTTTAATTTATTTTATTTTTTATTACTGTTATTTTTTATTATTTTTTAACAGTAATTATTATTTCGAGCTTTGTTTTT
>JAWLRI010001031.1:216071-226879 GCA_034781795.1 Crypturellus tataupa
CGGGGCTGCGCTCGCGCCGCACGGGCAGCCGACGGGCCCGTCGCGGCCCGCGGAGCGCGGGGAAGGTCATCTGGGAGCGGCAGGGGTGCCCTGGGGCAGGGCAGCCGCCCCGCTGCGTCCCTTCTGGCTACAGCACAAAGAACAGGCAGTGGCGTAGACGTGCGGGCAGCAGTCGTCTGCTGCCAGCGGGAATCGAGTAACTGCGTGCGCTCATTGACTAAAGCTGAGCAACAATAAAGGAACCCACTTGCGTCACATCCCATTTAAAACTGCTGAAGATGGAGGACGGTGCAAGGTATAAATATTAATTTTTGCATGAATTTGCCAAATATGTTTTGAGTGAAAGCAAACTCCTTTTCTTACAGGAAGCATTCAGATGTTGAGTAAGAAGTGTCAGCTGTGACAGTTCTATTAGGACTAAGCACGTGGAGGCTGGATAATTATTTTTTTCAATAAGAATACCTAAAGTTGGCCAGGAAGAGAAGGAATTTGTTGTAAAATCATGAAGGAAATTAACCTTTTACATTGTGAAATATTATTAAATTTCCTTCATGTACGGATAAGGAAAAAATGGCACATAATTAAACATATTTAAAATTGCCTGTACGTCTCTAGGACATGTGGTTTCTGCTACTGTTGAGTGTTTTGGAATTTCATACCACCCTGGACACTTGAACTATGAGGTCACCATTCTGAGAAAACCGGTTACCTTAAAGCCTGACGGAAAAATCTGGATAAACATGAGAACTAATTATCTACACTGTAGAAACAGACCCATTTCCACATATTCATCAGTTTTTTCATGTTTTAAATACCCATTTTTAGTTTAGTGTTTCCTCGGGTGAAGTTGGCATACATGACATTTCAAAAAGAGGTGTTACTAGACACATTTTTTTTCTTCAGATATTTAATAAAGTTATATATCAACAACTTTTGAATTTAAAGTTTTGTTTGAGCACTTACCCTTTTGGCAAAAGTGAAATATGAAATACTAGTACTAGACATGCATTCCTTTCATCCAAGCTTAAGAAAACATTTACAAAATTGACAGATAACATTTATTAAAACATGTCTTACAAAAGAGGAACATGGGACTCTTCTATAAGAAGAAAATATTGAACAGTAACATTAATTAAAACCATGCTGTACAATTAGGACAGCAATATTTATAGACAAAACTATCCAATCTCTTTAATACAGGCATAACATCTCACAAAATATCAAGATATGCAACTTTACTGTTATAAATGACTGGTTATAAATGACTAGAATAAAAACTTATAGCTCATTAAGTAAGATTCACTTGACTTGCATAAATAGTTACATTTCCGGAAGAAATTACGGAATCCCATGGAAAACAAAAGAGGAGCAGCAACTGACAGACACAGGCCTCAAGCAAAATCAGGACTTTAAATTTAATCACATTAAGAAGCATACCACTTTCTTTTCCAGCATCTTCCCGTAGGACACTGACAGTTTACAGTTGTAGCTAAGAACTCTATCTGTGCAATTCGATATTTAACTGACAAAAACACGAACTTTCCCTTTGTTGTTGTAAGAAAGCTTCTAATTCTGTAAAGCAACAAACTCAATATACTGCTGTATGCTCTCATGAATCAGAACCAGGTCGACTTACTGGCACTGGCACAAGAATGTTGAGATTACAAGATCTGAAGTGTCTCCATTCTTTCAGGCTCAACAGTAAAGGGATGTCAAGTATTGATTTTACAATAAAGACACGCTGCGTATCAGCCTTTGATCACCCCTCACTCCTTACTTCTGATACACGATAAAATTGCTTAAAGCCAGAAATACCTTGGACAAAAAAGGGCTAAGGCCAAATCTACCAACAATGCCTTCCAGAGTCTACCTAATCATCTCTAAAAGACAACTGCTATTAAAACAAAAAAGAAAAACCCACAAACCCCCCCCCCCCCCCCAAAAAAACCCATAAACAAAAACAAAGAAAAAAAGAAGTAGTGTATGGAATAGGAACCTTCTCCATCAAAAGGGTCAAATAAACTCCTAAAGAGAGATCTTAACCCTGCCAAAACTTAAATTTTCTCAGCATTGCAATTATTCAGATTCCACAGTAATTAACACCTTAATTACAGAATGGAATGAAAATCCAATCTGACTCACAGAGTCAGAGATGTTAATCATAAAAATGTAATAAGTTCCTAAGCAGCATCATCACACGTGAAGAAACTTAAGGGGTGATAAATGAAATTGACTCTTACACACATGAATTTATATTATATACATATATATATATATATGGATCACTTTCCTCCTTCGCACAAACAAGAAATAATTTCTTATATCTTGAACTAGTCCACCTCATTAGCAATGCTTTAGAGTTTGACAGAAGTTTTATCTGCATTTCCTGTTCTTCGTTTATTAAGTCCAGCTCTATTGGGCATGAACTGCAGGGTTTCGGTGGCAAGGTATTGGGCATGAACTGCACGACCTGTGTGAGAGCAGGTCAAACCGCCCTCTGGCAGTCAAAATCGGTTTCAAAGCTGACTGGAACCTATGTAAACAAGCCATTGCATGCCAAAACTTCAACCAGAGGTGCCCATGACACCCCTGCTTCAGCATATGCTAGAGAGCAGCAGATGCTACTGGGATACTCAGGGAGATGCCCCTGGGGAAAAATGCTTGGCAACACAAGGAAAAATGGAGGGGGATACGAATGGAGATGACTCCTGGAAGGAAGCAAACCTCTGAGGGCCTGCAGCCCCTGCACGAACCACGCACTTCTGAAGCGACCGAACCCTGAAGTACCCACTCCGCAACCCTGCAGACTGCTGAGCACGAAGAAGCCACAGGGGCAGGAGCACCAAAGAGCAAAGCAGCAGAAGAGACCAGCACGCACACAACAGAAAACTTCTGTGTCAACTGTCACCTCATCAGGGAGTGGGAAGGGACTCTCCGTCATCACTGATGAACAAACAAAAAAAAAATCAAAAGTAGAAAAGGGGAAAGAAAAGTGTTTGACTTAAGCTGAGCCCTGGGGAAGGAGGAGTAAGAGTGTTTCCTCAAGTGTTTTGTTCTACTTTATTTTCATTTTCTCAATGTCTGAATTGGTGATTGGATGATTTTACAGAATTTAATTTAATAAATTAAATTTAGTAAGTTAAATTCTGTAAAAATACTTTGAGACTGTTTTGCCTGCGAGAACAGCTTTTGAAAAAGGATGTTGGATAAATCTCAAATTTCTATTAAATTATCAGACTCTCAATTAGATCACAAAATCATAGCATTTTCCTGTAATCAATTGGTTTCATATGATTATCATCAGGAAGTGTTACCAAAAAATTAAAAAAAAAAACAAAATAGTGGAG
Organism: Crypturellus tataupa; assembly: GCA_034781795.1. Lineage (NCBI taxonomy): Eukaryota > Metazoa > Chordata > Aves > Tinamiformes > Tinamidae > Crypturellus > Crypturellus tataupa. The sequence goes on from JAWLRI010001031.1 coordinate 219,419, forward strand.
CAACAACATTAGTGTTTCAATACAATGTTATAGCACTGTTAAAACAGTAATAAGCCAATATAAGAAAGCTACTATATATGATAAATCACTATAAAGAACACCTGTATAAGACTTTTTAAGTGTCTCTGTACATTTTATTTTAAAGCTTTATTGCACAGAAATCTAACTGCAAATATGGATAACATTTAACTTTCAGATGTTTCACATAAAAATCATTCCGAGTTGGTAAAAGAAGTGGTTTTGCTGGCAACTCTATAGGACGATCTGGTTTTAATTAGAATAACTTTTTACTCAACCATGGTCCTCAGTCTGGGATTTCTGACCAGTCTTTTTTACAGTTAAACATGATGTGGCACCCTTAAACTTTTTTGCATAACATTGGTATCATAATTTGGAAATAGAGACTGTGGAGTCTCCAGAGGCTCCAGGTATTCCTGCTTGAGCAGGAAGGCTGGACTAGATCTCTAGAGATCCCTTTGAACCTCAACTATTCTGTGACATGAGATCATTCTTGAAGTGAGTATGAGAACACCTTCCTCAAATGTAATGACGATACTTGCAGAAGTGACATCCTGTACGTGGTAAGGCCTTGGAGAATAAAAAGATAGGGCCAGTGAGTACAGAACCCTTTCCTCTACACTCATGTAAACAGGCAAGTATTTTAAATTTTAATATTAAGACAGTGTTAGCAATGTTGAAACAAACCATAAAGGGAATATCATTTTTAAGTTTAAAAAACATACATATAAAGATTTCTTTTTATACAAAGTGCTTCTATACATTAAGCAGATTACAGTGTCAGTGAGCAAATCCCTGTTTAGTTACCTTGATTGCAAGGATCATACATGGCCACCACAGTATTTCATAGAGTTCAATCAAGTGCTAATAGGAACTCCTTGGTGCAGATCATTCATGCCCATTGCCAGCAATGGTTTCATCCTATTTGGGAATATCTGTTTTAACAAAGTTCCATATGAAAAATATCTGAAGATTCAAAAGATTAAGAGTGAAGAGCCTCTAAAAAAAATAAAATTTATAATTACTGTATTTTTTCCTGGCATTTTAATTACAGCTTGTGTCAGACATTCACATTCAAAACACAGTTTGGTTGTATCTGCCGACAATTTTCAAATGAGAGTCCAAAAAAGCATCTAGGTGAGAATCATATTTGTGTAGTTTTGCTTCAATATACAGGGTCTTTTTTTTCTTTCTTTCTTAAAAAAAAAAAAAAAAATTAGGTATGTTACTCTGCAAATTACTGTATCGAATATATAAATTGGGCCCAGAGAGGCTTAGAAGGCCTTTGATGCTCATTAACTGTTCATTTGTTTTTAAAACACGTTACCAGCACACTACATTGGCTTGACTTATAGTCAAACTACACTCTAAAGGCTCTTTCCTTTTTACATTAGGTTTCAGTAAACTACAAAGAAGAGTTAACTGCTCTCACATAGGAAAGCATTAAGCTTCCAACCCTCAAATCCTATTGTCTCCTTTACAACTGGCACCTTTCACTCTATCTGCAGGGCTGGCAGCAACTCTCAAAGTAATAAACCTTTCTCCAGTAATGGGACCAGCAGTAGATCCTCAATCAAACAGAGCACAGGTGCCACTTCCCCAGCAAAAATCCAGACTTGAGATGTGACCATATTCTTCAGTACCATTAGTGGATCCAAATATAACACTCCACTTTTTTCAACAAGCAGTTTCATTCAGAGAGCCAAACAACTTTGGCTGCTTGTGATCACATGTAACCAGTCACAGTAGTTCAGTACCCAGAATCTGTATTACAACTCAATGCTCAAATAGTAAAGAATTCAATGTATAAATACCTATCAATGACTAAATTATTTCTCTAAACATAGAAGTTATCAAACAACCTTAGTACCAAAAAAGTAATCTTGTAAATGTACAGAGAGTTTGGTACTTGCTACTGCAGTAAGTCAAAAGCAATCAAACCTAAGACTACAGTTAAAAGGTTTCAGTATTTCGGATGAGATCCAAATATTACATCTCCCCCTCCCCCCCTTTTTTTTGTTGACAGTACATACTAATTACATACACTTCTAAAAGCTCTTGTGATATAGCAATCAAAATTGAGAGTCAAATCAAGAGTCATACAACATTAGACCCTAGAGGAGGAAAGACAAATTACATTTAAAATAGTTTTAAGTTTATATAGTGCTCAACTATACTTAAGTGCTTTACAGACTCCTTAAACAGAAATAAACACAAAATTAGACAACTAGATTTTTTTTTACTAAAGATGGATAAAAGCAGAAGACAAATAAAACACCAAACCAGCCTTAATAGAGCTTTTCATTAAGCAATACAATAAAGACTACTTAATAAAGCATGTTAAACGCATTAGCAGTTTCCAGACTGAAATGAAATTATATATATTTTTCTCCAATAAATTAGGAATCATGCAAATTTTATGACAGGTAGCCCACATCACCTGGTGTGGTCATCCTTGTTCTTCTCTTCCCCATTGAGGATACTTGGAATACCTGCTTTACACAAATATTTGCAGAGTTGGGGTCAATTTAGAACTGGCTTTCACTGTGAATTTACAAGACTTAGGAAGACAATGGGGCTTCCGAATACTCCTGCAAGGATAATCAACAATATCACTAATACTTTACAGACCTCATTTGGCAAGCATCTTTCAGATTAATCATTTGCACTTCACATATACTGCAAAAAAAAAAAAAAAATAGTTTGGTCTACTGAAACAAGCATAATCATTAGAATGCTTTTCTGAGAATTTAGATTTCACAATAGCAAGTACCAGACACTATTTGCATAATTAATTTATTTTGCTTACACTACTAAAGAAATGTAAGCACTAATGTTTTAATTCATCTCAGTAGTACTCTGCTCAGTTTTAGAAGCTTGATAAGATTTGGTACAAATAGTTACATGCCGGTGAAAACTGTCCCGCCACATAAATCTTTTCCCACAGATATTACACTCATACGGTTTTATGCCTGTATGAATTTTCATATGGCCAACGAGATGGTGTTTCATTTTGAATTTCTTACCACAGACACCACAGCCATAAGGTCGAAGACCAAGGTGCATACTCATATGTCGATCTCGTTGACTCTTGTGTGTAAAGCTTTTACCACACTGACAAGGATACAACTTATCAGCATGTGAGAAACCACTGAGGGACGTTTCTTCTTTAATTCCTGTAGCCATTTCAATACCTTCACCATAACTTGCGATCATAAGATCCTGTCTGTAAGCACTTAAATTGCCATCTGCCCTTTCACCAGAAAATTCCTCCATAGAAGAGCCATAGAAGTCAACCTGCTCATCGTAATTGCTTTCATCTGCCTGTTCATCAAATTCTGCTTCCATCTTCTTGTCACCTATATGAAAGTCTTCAACACCTGACGACTGGATTGAATGATCTGCCTGAATGGCATTCACGGATTCAGAAACTTGGTGTTCATCATAAGGATTATCAACACCCTCGCAGTCTTGTTCAAATCTTTCTGGTTTCACATGGATCCACCGCTTGTGAGACATGATGCTGGGTTTGCTATATATTGGTCTTGTATACTGATACTCTGCACTATCACTAGTCCCTTCTTCACCATCCTGACTTGTCATTCCTGTGCTGAGTCTATCATGTTCTATTGAAGAATTACTGGGAAGGTATTCATGTTCTGTTAGTTGACACGACAGTTCATCTTTAGAACTTTCTTCTTCATTTTCACCATCCCTCAGCTCCTGCACCTTGTGAAATTCTGTCTGTCCTCCAGAGCCAAGTTCAAAGGTTTCAACAAGGCCATTGTAACTACTACTACTTGGAGACTGATGATCACTGCCATGGTTCATCTTCTGATAGAGGACTGTCGGGTTCCCCTCTAGCACTTCAGTGCATTTATCTACTACATGCCACATCTGAAGAAAACTTGCTGCTGTCAAATAACTCACAATTTCTGGAGCAGGCATAACCAACCGACCCGTATAGGTAGACAGAAGAATGTTCTCAAATACTCTTGGATTCATCACATCAGGCAGGACAATTCGCCTGCTATTTTTCAGGAGCACCTGATCACAGAAGTAAGGTGAACTAGCTGCAAGGACAGCTTTATGGGCTCTGAAGAGATGGCCCTGAACTACAATGGACACATCACATAATTGTCCTTGTTGACGCTGCTGGTTCAACTTCTGCAAAATGGTGCTAGAAAAATCTGGAAATTCCACCCGAAAAGAGCTTGATCCAGACTCCATTTCATTACAAATCTAGTGTTGTGCTGCAAGAGGAAAAGAAAAGTTAGAAAATCTGTTTAGCAAATTTTGGTCTTTCCAGTTGCTTATATCCCTCCCTCTGCTCCCCGCTTAAGGAACATCATTTAATAAGTTTATATGGAATTTGACCTAGAAATTCTGGAAACCTGTGTCACTGAGTTATTTTGAATACCTACCCATGCCCCTTTCAACTCTACCTTTCTCCTTTTTGAAAGGCATATTGATGCCACAAATTTCTATGTCAACATGTTTTGCTGCATTTCATCTATCCACAAGCACTCATCATCTAAAACAGAAGTTTAGATGCTAGAAGTTCAGCTAACAGCTCATAGATTTACTGTTTGTGTTCTCACGTGATACAGATGTCTTACTACAATGTTGATGTAGTCTTAGGTAATTTCTGCGTTAGAATTGATGCTTAAGATAAATTTACATATTTTTAACATCAGAAATTTCAAGTTTAAATGCAAGCAGAAAACAACAGCTCCCAACATTAGCTCCCTGAATAAATTCAATTTGTACAATTTTTCAACTATACAACACATAAATTGAATACAATAAAACTCTGAAAGCCATGGAGTAACAAGTGGATTTCCTCTGTTAATGTCTAAGTAAGTGTCAAATATTTCTCTGATGGGGCTGCATAACAGAGATAATATTTAAGAAACTAGTAGACTGCACACATTAAAAGAATTTTAAGCCCTTTTTGAATATCATGCAAAAATAGAAACTGAATTACAAACAGCTGCAGGACTCAAATCAAAGTAGTTCTATGGAAATAAGAATCCTTGCTACAAATAATGTGCAAAATAACTGTAGTACTTTCTACAGTTACATAACTGTCAACAGAAAACTGTTTTCAAATGTTTTCGGTGCAGTGCATTAACATGCCAGAATCTGGCACAAATGCATGGCTGCTAAGTGCAGAAGTAGAAGCCTACAGCAACGTTTGCATACAAAATACAGATTGCACATGTGCCATTACGTAAATCACTCAAAGGTTAACAAAAAGCTCATAATTACATAATCCCTTCCTGACTCTTCTGATCTTTTAACTCTCATCCTCAACACCTTTCTTCTCCCAGCCCGTAACCTCAGTATTTCTCCAAGAAATGAGAGTTACAAAAGGAAGACAAAGTAGCATACGGAGCACAGATGACAAAAAATTACTCACTGCCATCTCAGACACTGGTGAATATGTTTTCCACAGAAAGAGCATAGGGTCAGAAAGCCATAAAGACCTTTCAAGAAATATAGGCCCAGGTCCCTTGTAAACACTGTAACACACACACAGAACTGAGAATCATGCAGTAAAATGTCTTTGTAACTTTTCACTAGAAGTATGGTGCCAATCCTACTCTTTTGTGCAGGTCTCCCAAGACAGACTGTGAATAATAACCAGTCATTTATGAAATCCATTTGGAAATATAAACAATAACAGCAAGCAAAAAGGTACCGCTTTGATAAGTTTTTTTTTTTTTTCTTCCAACCTTACACTAGTTTCCAGTGCTGGTATGAGGACTGGAAGTCCAGAATAATGCTCCCACTGAGGAGAACAGCCAACTGACTAAGAATTTTGAAACCAAGTACGATAACACTGTACACAGTCACACTTGCTTTTACATATTGATAAACTGTTACTGTTTTACTGTTGGAAATGACACTTTAGAGATGCCTGGCAAAACCCTGTGGCTTATTAATTAATACTCAGTGACACAAGATAGCTTACTTGCAAATACTGCCTCACATAATTCAGGGATGAGTAGCTGCATCCTGCCAGTACAATCATAGAATGCCTAAGGTTGGCAGGAACCTCTCGAAGTCATCTAGTCCTGCATATGCAGGGTCATCTAGAGCACGTGGCAGATGTTCCAGCCCCTGATCATCCTCGTGGCCTTGCACTGGACTCTCTCCAGCAGCTCCACATCCCTGAATCAATCATCAGCTGAAGAAACATCCAGAAATTTGCAAATCTAGGGCAACATTACTTTCAGGTGTTTTGACTAGAGCTCTGGAAGAGAGAAATGCCCTTCGCATCACAAAGCATTAATTCTTAAAGAGTCCCAGCCTTCAGCCCTCACAGCTTGCTTCAAACATTAGACCAGCTAGAAATAAGTATGCTTATCTTTGAACAAAGTGTTTGAGATGTGTGTTCAAAAATGTCTGAGAGTCTCCACATGAAGGTGAAGATTGAAGGTGGCATTTACCCCCCCTTAACTTAAAAAAAAAAGTCTAAAAACAGTGAATAGTTCACTACAAGTGAGGTCCCTTAAGCATAAAACATGACTTTGCTAGAGTACTACTATGCTTATTACTTAGCTGTGTTTAGGTAGTCTGGGAGCAATTCATCTGACATGAAGATAGGCTGTTCAGCAATCTGAACGGTTGTTGATTTAGTAAATCTAACAGAACATTAGAAATAACAGCTTTTAAAATGATTTCCTTAGAAAGGAATCTCTCAAACACTCTTGGTTAAAGTGATCACCTGAAAACGATAGCCTCTGCAACAGCAGATGGAAGTACTTGCACCTTTAAATTTACTGTTTACCAATTGGGTTTTTTATTTTCAGCCTTCCCTCAAAGCATGAATCCTTCTATATAACCGTAACATCAATCAAGGTCAAGAAAGCAGGTGAGCTGCTATTCACCAAAGGACCAGAACACCATCCGCATTACTGTTATGTATTTTTCCACTCTGTTTAAAATTAACAGAATTATTGAAGTACATTTATCTAATGCAATAAACAATCACTTAATACACAGTAAACATTACCAAATACTACAAAAAAACAGCAGAGGCAGAGGCAGAGGCAGAGGCATTTCTCTTTTTTAGAGTATCTTTAGGTGTAGCAATCTGTTTCTCAAAGTTTGCCTGCGACAGAGATACCCTCTACACGCGCTCGGCTGCGGTGTCTATTGCCACGTCCACGCGTCCACCAGCTGCTACCCGTGGCAGCCACCCCCCGCAAGGACGGAGCTCGGCCCGGGGCGCGCGGCCTGGGAAGTGCACTGACTCGCGGCTCCGCGAGGCGCGGCGGTTCATACTGCGCACGGCACAGCCCTTTGAGCGCGCCCAGGGCGCTCCTAATCAGCGAGACCGTTCGTTTCGCGAGGATTCCCCGCACCCCCCACACGGAGCTTTTACTTCCTCGTTTTCACCGCCTGGCGCTTCTGCTTCTCCCTTGCGCCTCGGCC
>JAWLRI010001031.1:227295-291633 GCA_034781795.1 Crypturellus tataupa
TCCGGGGCAGCCCGGCCGGGGCCGCCCGTCCCGGGCCGGGGCCGCTCCGGGCAGAGCGACACCGACGGGGGTACCGGGACCGCGGCAGTGCCCGGAGCGGGGGGCGGTGCAGGGCGGGACGGGGCGGCGCTCCCGCCGGAGGGCGGCCAGGGCCGGGGCCGCCGTGCAGCGCTCGGACGCGCGCGAACAGCACAGAAGCCCTGGCAGGAATTAGCACATGCAGCACCAGTAATAGACATGAATAGCGGTGCAGCACGATAACCGCAGCTAACAGATGTCAGCAAGGAATGAGCAGGCACCTTCAGGAAGCGCTGGGGAGCAGCCTGGGCCCCGCCGCGCGGCCTGGCGCCGTGCGGGCCCGTCCGTGAGCTGGGGAAAGGGGTAACGGGCGGTGACTGCTCTGTACGAGTCGCAGCGTGCACGAAAAAATGGGGCTTTCTGCTTGTTTTCACAGAATTTGTCCTGGTGTGCCCTGGGGCTGTATCTTCGGTATTTGTGGTCAAAATCATGTCTTTATTTTATTACTTTCTCTTACATAAAGTGCTTTCTGATGTATCCTACTGTGGCAGTTACCTGTATATGTCAGGAAACACGGAATCCCATAGTGTTTCTTCCCTACATTTAAATAGCTGATACTCACACTCGTGAAATAATTTTCTCAGAATTACTATTGCACTTCACAATTTCCTGACTGTCAAGCCAGGAATCATTCAGCAAAAGTACATGTATAACGATACAGCACCAGATGAGTATGTAACAAGCAGATGAATATACAAGTACTGTTGTAGTAAAATCACAGTTAATAAATAGTTCTGTGTATAAAATAGACTGATGTTTCCATATATGCAGCTGGGATCCCATCTACACATTGGCAGAGGAGAAATGACCTTCTTGGACAGCTCTCCGTCTATTGTTGTCTGTGAAATATGTACAGATGGACATATGTGATGTATCTTGGCACAGTATGCCCCCCTTACTAGATTATTTTTAGGATTCTTTTTATGTTTAGGATAACTGAATTAAAGAATATGGGTGGCTGAGGAACTGCTCCCAAAACATAACAATGTTGATGTACCAGCTGTGAGAATGAAGTCTTAGAGTTGAATCAAACTTACAGTCTCTAGCAAGGCAGGTAATAGGTGTAAAATTGTCCGAGAATATAATTACAGAGGCTACTTTGCTCATTCTGAACTTGATGGACAAAACCAGCAGATGTCTCTGATGTTATCTCCCAAGCTTGTTTTTTTGCCCAACTGGTAGGTGAAGACAAGAAAGAAAAAAAGTATCTGAGCCGGAAGGCATAATACTGCAGAACATCATGTAGGAATCGAGCCGAAATAGGTGTAATGACCTGTTTTGTATTCAGCTCTGCACATATCCATAGGAGTGTTGTTCAGCAGCACCATAAACATGCGTAAGGGGTGAAAGCGACACACGCATTTTGTTGTTTGCCCAGTGACAACATGCCTGGATTCTCTGAATGGCCTGTCAGCACTCACTGGTGTCATTAGTTTAAAGATACAGTTGTTTCTGCATCTTCAGAAAAGTGGGTTTGATTCAGCACTGGGTACATAACTAAGTGGAATGTTGATGGAAACAGTAAGTCAAAGTGGTAGACTGGGCAAAGAGGTAACTTCTCTCATCAGTGAGTATTCATCAGTAAGGGAAAGTGGATTCATGTAGCTTTATCCTAAGCAATGGGATAAGGGCAAATGCTTTCTGATACATGATGGGAAGGAGCTATAATTTAATACTGAGAATTAAACATTCCATTTGATTGTTAACAGGCATTTCTTTTGTTTTGTTTTAACTGAAGTTTAGGCAGGAATGTGCCATCTCAGATTATTCTTTTCCAAACTTAGCATGTAGTAAAGTATGGATACATTCTCTTTAGAGTCTTTGAAAAAGGTTTATGTTTGGTGATGGAAACAATATAAAGAGTCATAATAACTTCCATCCTCCAATAATACTGCTGGTTTTGTCTTGGTATTAAGGTGTATTATCATATAAATCTATATAAGAATTGTTCAATCTATACTGTCAGAATTGAGAGTTGAATTTAGTGATGGAAAGCCAGCATTTAATTCCTACCAGCTGTTTTAAACAAGATTTTAAAGAATATCCATACAATGTACTGGGTTTAATTTCTCATATTACCTAGAGTATATCTACTGAATTTAGACCTGGATGAATACTTGCTTTAAGTGAAACGAATCAGAGGGTTTTGTTTCTGCACTTCATTGCTAGCTGAATGCAATTCAGAAAACTAATTAAATGCAAAACTGAGCAGAGGAAAATAAAAAAATAGCTGGAAACTCACCAGCATGACACATACTGCACTAGAGATGCCTTTGCCACTCGGGGCAAACCAGCCCGGTGTGGGAAGGGCAAGTCCGGTTGCAAAAGGCGCAGCAGAAGGTCTCCTCAGGCAGTATCGTCGAGTCACAGTTCTTTCTACGCTGTCTTTTCTCTTCAGGGATGATTCTGCCTGTGTTCCAAAGGAAGCAGCAGCATTATGGAATGGTGCATCCCCACGTCTCCCGATTCAAGGCCAGAGTGGACCATTGATGGTAGTCAATATGGCCAAGGCTGAGCTGTTGTTTCAGGGAGTCCTTGTATCTGCTCTTTGGGGCTCCTCTCTTCTGGCAGCCGGTGGCGAGTTCACCATAGAGCACAGTCTTAGGGAGGCGGTCGGTGATCTTCCGTCCTGGAGACGTGCCCTGCGCAGCGCAGCTGCGTTCTCAGCAGCACGGCCTCCAGACTGGTGACCCTGCCTGTCCAAGGACAGCCACATCCGTCACATCCTCAGTCCAGTGGATGTTTAGGATTGTATAGAGGCATTCGAGGAGTCACAGGTGGTGGCAGTAGGTGACCCATGATTCAGACCCATGTAAAAGAGTAGACAGTACAATGGCTCTATAGACACTAATCTTTGTACTTCTCTTCAGTAGCTTTATCACAACAAAATATCCCTGAAGATACTCCTTTTTCTTTATTTCACTGATGTACTGTTTCAGAAAAACAGCTCTGTGATCTTCCTTGGTAAGAAGCTGCTGATGTCGGTGAGAACAGTACTGCTGATTTTTATTTTTATTTCAAATTAAGTTTTTACTCAGTTTGTCTTTGTTAGGACACAAACAAACAAACCATGAGTGGGTCTTCTTTACAAATGCATATGCCATGATTTTAATCATGAAGACACACACCACAGAAGATACCTGGCCTAAGCAGGGACTACACACATTTCCCAGGCTTGTCTGTTTCGATGCTCTGAATCTACCTGGACACACTCACAATTTTAATTTTAGCTGCGCTCAGAGTACTTCCTTTCCCTTATGAAACAGTCTTCAAAGAAAAGGAATTGTGATTATATTTATCTGTGCATCAGTGCACTTAGTTTGTTGACATCTCTGTTGCCAGTTACCAAATACCTTTCAGATGGTAGTGATTCAGTAGCTTAGAGAGAGAGCGCCCAGGAATTTAGGCCATGACCTCTGTTACTTAAGGTAATTCTGTAGAAGATTTTATTTCTAGATTAATTTCAGTCAGTTCTGACTTGAATATAGTTTTGATATGCTTGATTTCTCTTTAAATGATATCCTGAATTTTGTCTAGATGTCTCAGGCCAAGCAGGGCAGGTGAAGGACTGCCAAAGGCAGGGAAGGACTTGTCAGTGCTCCGTAAAACAGCAGATGGTGCTGAAGTCTAGGGCAGCGCGCACCGACCCGGGACGGGTTCCAGCTCTGACCAGGTCTCACACGTATTTAGCACAATTAGATGTTATCACTTCTGATCGTTTTGTGAATCTGGAGTCTATTGTTCAATTGGGATTGTAATTTTTTAGAGCAAAGGAAGTCTTGTGAAAATAAGGGTAATTTCATTTTACTTTACTGTCAATATTTATGGAACCAATCATTAGATGGAGACAAAATATAAGGTGAAGGTTCTAAGATTTAAACTGACATACTAAAACGCAAAATCTGAAAACATTACAGAATTTAGCAAAGGCACTGTTTTTGTGAACAAAAGAAAGGAGATACTATAATAATTAGATACAAGGTCTATGTAAAATATTAAATGGGAATCCAGAATATGCTAAATCTGAACAAAATTTGTCAAGTCTTTGTTTTACTATTGACTGTGTATTAAGTATTTGTATTTTGAAATTGTTGCATGAAATCTGATTTGATGCTTTTTGCATCAGTTCAACCTTTTATTTCAACAGGTAATAGTGAAAAAATATATACCTTCCATTTTAGTTTGGGATTAGTCTGTATTTGAAATATTTCATCCAATACTAATAGTTAAGCCTTTTGTTCTTTCTTTTTTCCCTAATAAACATAGATAGATTCCTTAATACACGAAGACTCAAGTCACACTTACAGCATCTGCTAAAAAACAAAAAAGAAACAAACTAACAAAATCCCCCCAAACCAACCAATTGACTTCACCATCTTGACAATAGAAACTACAAATGTTTAGTGAAACTGCTTCTATATCAGAGTAACAGAACCAGTAAATGTGATACCAATTATTAGGAAGTTTGGGTGAAGTTTTCTGATGACACTGAGTTATTCATGCTGGATAAGAAAAGAGCTAAAAATCAGGAGTTGCAGGAAGTCAATAGTACTGAGAAATAAAGAAAGAAATAAGAAACAGCATGGAGTAATTGCACATACCAGCACCTTAGGACTGCACATGTTCTTGTGTGTCATCCCAAACCTATAGGAGACACAGAGGAGGCTGACAGGGATGGTTAGTGGGAGCAAGTGGTTTCTGCACGAGGATGGCTAGATAGACCAGGATGCTTTAATCTAGTAATCTTAGTAATCTGGTAAAAGTAATCTTGCTTTTGATCATTATGTTGATTTTTCTATACTGTTCTTTGCCCCTTTGACAGCAGCGCATTTTGTGCTACATGCTTACATTTTGTTTTGACACTGTGCCTTTACAATTTCATGTTTTCACAAAAGAATGTGTCAAAGTGACAGATAAAGCTGACATTTCTCCTCTAAAGTCACTTTTGTTGCTGGCGGTGTTTGATTTTCCATTGCCCTATGGGATAATTGCAAAGCATACAGAAATAATTCCAGTGAACTTGGTTATCTTTTCATGGTGCTATTGAATCAGTTTCCTATAGGATGCTGTTTTGTTTACTAAAACAAGAAAATCAGAAATAGATGCTACTTTTTCAGTATGTATTATACTAGTATCATTTAATTCAGCATTTTCCAGCAGTGCGTTTGCGCACTTGGGAGATTTCCCCCCTACACAACTTGCATTGCTATCGGTGTCTTTCTTCTAAAAACTGATTCTCCTGGTGAAAGCTGGTGGAAATACCTGCCTTTATACTGCATTTTTGAGGGCTTCTTACATTACCATGGAGGAAGACAGTTCTTTTCCTGAGCAATCTCAAGATAGGCTCTAAATCCTGTTAAAGCGTTTTTGTCTCTGCATGGCAGAGCGTCCGTGTTCAATTTGCAGCTGAGAAAGAGCAGACAAATCTGAAATGCTTGATGCTTCAGACTTTTATACTTAGCCTTATATAATTCTAATGTTACAGAAAATGCATAAAAATGAGTTCTTGGATCAGAGTTAAACCTGAAGAGGAGTTAATATGTATTATCAACTAGATGGACTTATCTGCAGTTTGGCACTTGGGACTTATATCATAAGTATGTGTCATTTCTGTCTATTTTTTAAAATTAATTTTCACAGCACACAGTTGACAACAGGATTGTTGGAGCTGTGCCACACTGCTGGCAAGCAGCTCCCAGACAACGCATCTGTGTTGATGCATGGGGAGGTTTGGATAGAGAGCTGCTGGATGTGTTAAACAAATCGAGTCTAGCAAAACATTTTGTATGCTAGGAATAGACTCCGATCATGAAAGTAGGCCCTTGGAGGATCAAAAGGTTTCCTCGAGCTCCGGTGTGCTACTAAGCTATTATTGCTGTTTCAAAGGGCTTCTCTTGCAATCACCTTTGTTGCTTGCTCTACTGTTTGCTTGACCCAAAATCTTTCAGCCAAATTAGTGAGGATGCTTGTCTCCACTTAAGCATCTTAGGATGTTACATGACCAGTAGTGGAAACTGCTTTTGTTACTGCTCTATTCTACTCTGGACAAAATGACAAGTGCTGGCTGCAGATGCCAACACTTCCAGCTCCTCAAGTAGAAGAGGTGTACTGCAAAGTCTCTTTATACATCTGTAACAAGGCTCATCTTCTAGGTTTCACTGCACAGACCACATAAACTATTTCAATAAAATGCATTTTGCAGTTTCTGTCTAGATGATCGTTGTGTGAGTTCTGCACCTGGCTTGTCCTGACAGGTCACCTTCCTAAGCACTGGGTGAGAAGAACAATACTTCTTTAAAACACAGTTTCCTGCAAAGGGTCCACAACACAAAAGCAAGCAGTACTTGGCTCTGCAAATTATGGCTGCATTTGCACTGCAGGTCTCAGTGGCTCTGCAGCACTCCCACGGGACACCAGCACCACTGGACTCACTCCTCAGAGGTCCTCCCAGCTGGCACCTCCATGGCAGCTCTGATAAGCCAGGTCCTCAGGGTTATTCATCTCCTGGATGGCTCTGTCTCCTCCCCAGTTGCCCCAAAGATGAGGTGGCTGGGACCAGGTGTGTGATGCGGCCTGAACAGAGGTACCCAAAGGTACACACAGCCCCAGACTGTGTGGAAGAAGGCAGATCACTTACAAATACATTATCATTTTTTCATTCTAGTATTTCTCAAGACCTACAAACTGATGCTTCCATTTGGGATCTGCAGCCACAGCAAAAGTAAAAATGCCTGATAGATGCCAAACTGAATGCTTGAGTTTTATCATCTATTATTAGCATGTCCAAGTTCTCATTGCCTTTTAATCACAGCACAAACAGGGGTCCTAAGGGTAGTGGTTGTTATAACCAACATTAAAATGGGAATAATAGAATTGCAAAGTATTACACAAAAATGCGGCTTCAATTAATGAGATGTTTGTGTTAAGAGGCCCAACCAGAGGGGCTTCCCCATAGCTAGGGACACTAGGGTTTGCATATTTCATGGCACATGTTTGGCTTCCTCCTTTCTCCCAATGTTGGCAGATGTGATGCCAACACAGGCCTTATCTCTCAGAAATAGGATGCATTTTATAAATATGACAGCTCCTGCTCCAGGTTGCTTTTGTTAATGGTGCTTTTGGGTAGTCGTATTTGTGTTCGCTCTGATGCTCACTAAACAAATGCACTGAAAGCTGAATGCAGACTGAAACACGGTCCGGCAATGCAGCTGCCTTTCTCTCAACAAAGATTTTCTGCAGAGATAAAATATCTGGCCCAGGTCTACACACTGATTATTCCTTGGATACCAATTGCATGGAGGCTGCAGGTGGCTCATTAGCTTATCTTTCTTTGTGTTTCTAAGAGAAGAATGAACTTAATTCAAAGGAGTTGTTGTTTGGCTGCTGGCCGCTCGGACCTCTCTGTACTGCCGGGGGTGGCAGCCAGTGCGAGAGCTGTGGGGCATCCTGCATCCCCGGGGAGCAGGACCCAGCGGATGTGCCCGGCCTCGCGGTGTCCCGTGGTTTGCTCCCATGTGGCACCATCCTGCCGCTCTGGACTGAACTGCTGGAAAGTTCTGCCTTTGCCTACTTTTAAACTATCCAAAAATAACACAAAGCAGTTCCTTTTACTACTGTGCAGTTAACACCATGTCTCCACAAAAGAAATGTGATACTCATGAACTCCAAGGCCAAATGCTCGAAATATTCCTTTTGTGTAACAGTGGTGCCAACTGCTTTGCTTTTTAGAGGAAATGCTCATTAAATTCTCTCACTGCAGAATCAAATCCTTTCTATGTATTTCTTAAAATGAGTAAAATTAATGATAATAAAAAAGACCCAGTTATGTTCTTGGGAGGGAAGTCTGAACTGAACCTCTCAGACCGCTCCTTGGCTGCAGTTGCTGGCCGGGAGTCGGGCTCGCGTCCTGGCAGACGGCTGCTGCTTTACGTTGCTGGGACCACCGCGACCTCCATCCTCCTGGTGGGACCGGGACCCTTTGGCAGAACCTGTGCTCTGGGCTGGGTGAGCCGTGGCCGAGCGCCCTGCCTCGCGGGTCGAGGCCGGGAGTGGTTGTGACTGCACCGTGGCGGGAAGGGGGGTATGTAGGCCCATCCCTGCTGTTTGGGCATCCTGAGGGCCCGGGCGTGCTTCACTCTGGGGAAGGCGTCCTGCCCTGCTGACCTGGCCTGCGAGGACCGCGCGCTCCCTGCTCCTGGTGCTGCACACAAGTCCCGGGCACTGGAGAGGGAGCTTGTTTTCACATGCGTCCAGCTTCTTCATAGTGTTTATTTTCTTTTCTTTTCAAGTGAGAAGAAAATAAAATTTATATTTCTGTAACTACACAAGATAGTTCATCTGCATGTTGTTAAGTCTGTTCATATCTGTATGGAATTTCACATTTCAGCTGGCAGGTAGTATCACTAAATACACTGCAGCACTGTTGTTCAAAAATACACTAATCTATTCATCTCCAGGTTGTCTTACATTATTGCTGAATTTTAAAAAAAGTCTGAGCATTGATGTAGGTCTAGAAATAATTATGTATCTATCAAATATTTATTGTTTGCTCATATAAAAAGGGAAAGCGACAATGATAAGATAGATAAGCTTTACAAAAAATTATATATAAAATTTTATAGCACTAATCAAGAACAGGAAAGTATTGAGTTCCACAACACCTTTAAATTTTAAACAGACCCACATTGCAAAATCCCTTGAGCAAATCTTAAATAATACATTATAGAAATATAAATTTCATCCTTGCTTCTCCCCCAAAAAGGAAGGTGATGTGTTCTGAAGACCAACCTGTGCTGAAAACAGACTCTGACAAGGATGCTTGCAAAATCAAACCAACCAAACAAAACCCATTTATGATTCAGCTATAGACTTGTCTTTATTGTAGTTATAAAATATACATAGCCTTTTATTGAATTGCCTGCTGTCAAAATCTGCAAGAATTTTATTGCTTTTTACTGTCCTGGAGAAGAATAAAGCAGCAGCCTCTGTGTAATTTCATAAGAAGCAAGGACAGTAAATCTAATTTTGCTGGATATGGGATCGATGATGAAAAATCATGTGGTGACCAAAAATCAGAAGTTTTGGAATACATGGTATTGGTATGTCTTCTCCTCATTTATATTTTTAAAGCATTTTGTGGATATTTATATCTGAACACATTTCACATTACTGAGCACCACAGAGCTATTTTAAGGTTTCCACCAGAAACATTTTTGCCTTCTCCAGGATCACTCAGGCCTGAGCTGTCCCTGTCACAGCAGCATCTTGCGCCCAGCCGGACATGTCCCCTCAAGCTGGGGAATGCGGTGGCACTTGGCCCTTTTCTGTTTTCCCTGCTCTGAACTCAGTGAGGGAACCGAGAGCAAAGACCCAGCTCTCAACCTGAGCCCGAAAACTACAAATGGACCAAATGCCATTTCAGGAGACATTTCAAAGCTCAGCAGCGTTTCAGTGAAGCGCTGCCACAGGCTCGGGCCCCGTGGGCCCACGCCGTCCCTGGCAGGGCTGGCTGGTTCCAGGACGCGCTGCTGCTCTTGCCCCGGCTGGAGGAGAGCTGCCGCCTCCCGCCTGGCTCTGGCGCTCAGCCCTCCCGCCGAGCGCGGGGGATGTCCCTGTCTTTGAGCGAGCGGCCTGCACAGGGACGGAGATCGGCGAGTTGGAGCTGGCACCACCGGCCACTCCACTCCTTTGGCCCCTGGCTGCCCGGGGAACTGGGAGGGACGCAACTGAACCGACAAACCAGCGGCACGCCGGGACCAGGAGCAAAGTGGCAGCAGCAATCCCATCAAAAAGAAAGTTTTGAATGTCAGGGGATGTAAAAGGAGGGAATTAGAAGATGGCCAAAACCCTTAAAGAAGAAGGTGCGGGCGGTACAGATGGTGGAGGAGATACACTTAGCTCACACGTATGCGTCAGAGGCCATCGGTTGCTCTCTTGTGGAAACACGACTGCAGCTCTTCTTGGTCACAGGGAAGCGCGACGGTGCAGAGCAGGATTTTATTATAATTGCCGGAAAAGCCCTTCACTCACTGAGCTGTGACTCATCAGCTTGTTGCTATCTACAGTGCTGAAAACCCTGATTCTTCTTCTTCCCCAAATCATGATTTGTAGAGGCCATTGAAGCTTAAACTTTGTAGAGCAAAAAAATCATAATGTCCATGTGGCGGAAAGATGCTACTCAATTTGATAAGCAGAAGCCCGGAAATACAAATGTTTGCAGTCAGAAATGTGAAAAAAAACATCAAGTTGTTTTAACCAGGCAAACAATGTAAAATACCATCAAGCCAGCATTTATCAAATAAAGATAGAAGTTCATTCTAATCCCTTGGTTAACATGGAATAGAAACAAAGAATGATATTAAGCAAATAGTGAATATGTTTTCTTATCACTTTATAACCCATAGAATTATGTACTTCTCTATTACTAAAATATAAAATATTTGCAATATATTAACTTGCTAATCTTTACAATAAACCTGCTTTGGCCCTTCATCAGGGCTGCTCCACGTGTGTGCATGCACACCGCGTGCGGGAGGTACCACGGCTCTGCATCCGTTGCTGCAACTGCAGCATCTCAGAGCTCCTTGTTCTAGGACACAAAAGGCCACTGTTGCTGCGAGCCCGTCAAGGGCCAGCGCACCTGGACCTCCGCCAGGAGCCGCGTGAGGGCTGAGCTGAGCCTAGCCGGCCTGTGCGGAGGGAGCAGCGCGGAGCCCAGCAGGGCTGTGCCAAGTCACGCCAAGCAGGGCAGCAGTGCCGCTTGCGACCCGGCTCCGCTGATTAAGGCTGTAGATCACCCTCCCCACCCGGGAGTCCATGTCAGTGGTTAAAGGTCTGCCCATTTGCTGTTTTTCTAGTAATGAGTTTATAACAAAGCTGCCACCAAATAGTTTAGTGTCATGTGTTTTCTCTTTTATTGATTTCAGTAAAAAGGTTAATTTGGACATGTGCCGTATTGTCATTTCTGGGTGGAAAGCAGTTAATACAACTAATAACATCAATGCAGCAGAGTAGCGACGTCCTACCTGCCTGGCTGATGCAGAACACCCCGAGCCCCACAGACAAAACGCCTAGTGTCGAGCTGCAGAAGAAGGGCTGCACTGCTATCCGAGTGGCAGCCCAGGCAAAACACTGCCCATCAGTGCCGTGATGCCTGCTGCACAGGCAGCTGTATTGCCAGGTTGTGCACCAATACATATACATTGCCCTGTCACACACAATGTACTGCCCCTTCCACAGGTTTTGAGTGACTGCAGGTCCCCGGGTGGCTGCGGCGTCGGAGCTGGGCGCAGCCAGCGCTAGCTGCGGCTCTGCTCCCTGCAGCCGCATGGCTCTGCGGAGGCCCCTGGCGCGAGGCTGGCAGGCTCTGCTCCCGCCACTGCCTGCTCCTCCTTGCAGGGATTACTGCTTCCCGGGCTCACGTTACCCCGGCTCAGATCCCAATCTGCACTGTGAGTTTTGGATTATAAATTCTTTTCTCTTTCACAGGGTTTAAGAGCAAACTGCCAAGGCAGAAGTTGATGCAAGAATTGCTATAGTAGTTTAAAAACACAGAACTTGCCCAGGGTTAAAGAAAGTAGTGTCAGACCTGGTGCTATGTGGCTGCGAGCCACTGGGATCATGTCCTTAGCTTTCTGAGGAATTCTGGCTTTGAAAATATTAGCCTAAGCAGCTCTGAGTAACATTTCGGGAAAGTATTATATTGGCTTTAGCTACTATAAGTCTAGCATTAGTAACAAAACTCCATCTAAATACCTGATAAAAACAAAGGCATTCTTGAAAGACTGGATCCGTTTTAAAACAACATACACTTTGGCTTGTTAAAGGTTCCCTTATTTCAAAAGAAAAGGATTAAGCAGAAATCTAATATGAAGAGTTGTTTTTTTTAAAAAAAACAAAACAAAACAAAAACTCCAAAAAACAAGCTGAGCACAGTTTGACAATGAGGAACCCCACGCAGTCCTGTGCAAGTGCCGAGCAGCACCCAGCGCAGCACGGCGCAGTCAGCGGTGCCCCAAGCGCGGCGGGGGCCCCCAAGGCGGTTAAGAGGCCAGCAGATCCCTGAGCTGAGATGGCCCTGGGCTCACTGCTGCTGGTGCCCACAGTGTTTGCTCTGCAAGCAATTTGTAAGTCTGAACGTGCAAGAAAACCACATGCCTGTGTGCAAGCAGGCTCAGCACTCCCCCTGCTCCCCTCCTGCCGCTGCCACGCCGGTGAGCACAGGCACACAGGTGCAGCCCAGCTCACATTGTCTCGGGTTTTCATCTCTGCTTATAAATGAAATTGGTCAAATCACTGTGGGTTAAGATAGAAAAACACAACAAAAGCTGCCCAGCTGAAAGATTTTTGGCACAATGCGAAGATGAAAATAGCTGCGAGCTCCTGTTTCAAACAAGCGCTGTGCTCTGCGGAGCAGAGATCAAGCCAAGGTTCACGTTATCGGCTCCAACCCCTCACCTGGGGCTCCGTTACTGATAGCTCTGTCATCCCCCTCATATTGCTGGTAACAGCAGCCGGTGATTAGGCCACTCTCGAGCTATTAGCCGCATTTCTTATCCCTCTGCAAGAGCTGCTCGGGGATGCAGACAAAGGCGTCCTTGAGTGCGGGTGCTGCACGGCCGGTCCCGCCGCCCCAGCGCAGGGCGGCCGCAGCTGGGCAGTGCAGCCGCCGGGCCATGTCGGAGGTCACTGCTGCGCTATCTCCACCGAGCGCCTCTGCCCCCGCATGCTGACAGACAACGCGTCGAAATTACAGAAAATTGCCTGTTTCGTCAACATTTTCTTGGGAGTTTTAGGGAGAAAAAAAAGGACTCTGGTTTCAGGGACTTAAAGGGGCTCAGTCAGCCTAGAAGTTACTGACAAACACTCTATTATTCATCTATGTAAAAAAGTGATATTTTATATCATTTCTTTGAGTGATTGTTAAGTGACTGGGTAGTGACATTGACGTGCAAGATAATTCTGGGTATATTTCCCCTTCTTGTCTGGAGGCCAGCTTGCATGTCGTCAGCACTGATGATGGATGCTCCAAGGAGCTGGCTCCCAGCGCAAGCCCCAAGCCCGGAGGGGGCTGCACCCCAAGTCCTGCACGAGGGGCTGCGCCGTGCTGGGCAAGTGGGGAACTGCACCTTGTGTCCCACCGCGGCACTCATGGCAGTTTCCCAGCTCACACCCTTGAACACAGAATGAGCTGTGGCTTATCGGAGCAGACAGGCCTTTCCTGGACAGAGTTTATCCTTCGGAGAATGAATTGGGACTTGGTTTGTGTGTGCAAAATCCATGGGGGAAAGAGCAATCTCAAGCTACACCTAGAGCAGACTATTCTTGTAACTAATTTCCATAGCACTTCTTTTGATAAATGCAGCTGTCCTCAGAGATCAATGTGAATTCAAAAATGACACAGCAATTTCTGTGGCACTTTGCAGGATGTGTGCATGTTTGCAAATTTGCTGTTGGAGGACTACTGTCTGCTATTCGTTCTTTTAAATGGAATAAATTTCCATTTAAAGGGAACAAAAGGAATGAGTAAATGGAATATCAGAAAAAATGGAAATCAATGGGAAATAAATCAGAAGAAGAAAATGTTTTAGGGCAGTGTTTAGGATTCTGGGAAGCAGCACATTGACTCTCTCTAGCTGTTATATTTGGAAGTTACAACTTTGGGAGATTTGGCGATCTCCCAGTCACCAAGTTGACATTTTGGAGGTGCCAAACACCTCAGGACTCAACACAACTGAACATAGAGGCCAGTGTTTTCTAGTGAGCCAGGCAGCTGTGCAATGAGGATGCTCCTGAAAGCTTCATTGCTGGATCTGCCCCTGCTTCCTCGGTCCATCTGCAGCGTGGCTGATGTGAGGAGCTCGCTGTATTTGCAAGCAGCACATGGAGCTCACTTCAAATAGCCAAATGTCGCTTTTGCACTGTGGCTTGCTAGAGCTGAAAAGCTAGCTCTCTTTTGGGATCTGGGAAGTAAGAAGTTGGTGCTGGTTCTAATGTGTGTGAATGTGTCTGAATGTTGTATGGGGGAACATGAGCATTAACACATGAACAGCACTGATTTAGAGCAATCGCAGAAGACAAGCAGCCATTCGCATGGTCAGCAGCATATGTGGGAATGACACAGCAGGTGTTGGAGCCAGGACCAAGCACCGGAGCCAAGTGCATCCCTGGCAACAGAGGTGGAGCATTAGACAACGCTGCAAAGCTGCAGGCTTGGACTGGAATGCTGTATTTGTTTGCACTTCTGTATTGGGGGCTTGAAATACTGCTGCACTTGGGTTAACAGAAGTTGTCTTTTGTAGAAAAATCCACCTGTCACGATGAGTTTCTGCTGGTGCATTGCTCCCAAATGCAGGTCGGTTAACTCTAGAAAGAGACACTTTTTCCTTATTCTGACAGAATTAGTTCTTTGGCCCTTTTTCTTAGGTAGCTCTTGTTTCAGCTGGGCTAAGAAACAAAATGGATATAACAACAGTAAAATAATTGTGTTGACCTAACAAGACAGCAGATGATGGGAAGTATTTATTGCTATTTCCAATTGCTTATGTGGACTGTACCAGAGGCTGGTACATACGAAAGTATTGGAGAGATGGAGATATTTTAATAGTTACGTTGCAATCTCTGACTACAGTCTTGGGGTCTGTGCTGCTACTGTGGCTGGTTTCACCACTTAACATGCAAAGGGGAAACCATGCTCACCTTGGTGCTTCCACTGGGGCCACTGCTTTGGGGTCTGCTGTGATTTGTGGTTGCTCTCGTGGAGCTCAGATTGTTCTCTTACACGTGCATATCAAGCACATAGCTTTAAAAACACATAGCTTTCAAATTTCTTTAAAAATGGGGAATTTGTTAGAAGAATACTGTATATTTAAGCACTGCATTCAAAGGGAACTGCTATTATGACTCATTTATAACAGTGGTGATGTGTATATGACAAGATGTCAAGAATATTTTCAGAAATGCGATACCCTGTACATGAAACTTCCTGGTTGGTTCTGCTCTGCGACTCCAAGCTCACCCCACGACCTCTGCAGGAGCATTCCTGGCTCTCTCGCAGCACCAGATGTCAGTTCCTTAGTTAACCATTTTGCTTCTCCATCCATTAGGACAGTTCTCAGTTACAGAAAATGCTTTGTAGAGAGTGAGCAAAACTATGATCCTAAACCATAACTTATGATCATTTTATCTTTTAATTTTGTCGGTGCCAGCATTCATCTTTAGACCCATGGAGGCTGCATCCTAGATGCTGCTGCTGCAGGGCTGTGTTCATACTGCCAGAAACTTTTGGTTATAAAGCTAGCCAGTTCATGTAAAATTAGCAGCTACTGAGTATTCCTGATTTCCTGCTGTCATGAAGTTCAAATCATTTGAAGTTTCTTGCATGGCAGGATTAGTAAGGCAATCCTTATTTTTTCCTCCTCTCCTTTTAACCTCTGCATTAATACTTTCTTCTGTGTCTGCTTGTTGCCTGAGACATTTCGTGTGCCAAAGAAACAAATAATAAAAATAATAGCTCTAATGGCAATATAATAGTCTGCAGTCGGTTAGTCTTTGTTCATCTCTGCAGGGGACAGTTTGGTTATTAAAATACATTTTATACTAAAGCCTACGGTTTAGGAGGCTGAGGACAAGTTGTAAGAGTCCTGATGTGTGATAAGTTTTCCGTTGCAGAATTGTTTCCATCATATCAAGGAATTTAGGTGCGCCTACAAAAGTGCTTTTCTAAATTGCTTTGCACGATGATTAAAATTTGGATGGCACAAGAATAAACAAAGCTGACTTCAGAAGCTGACCTGTTTTGTGTGTTGTCTGTTCACACCATTATTTTTAATCAGTTGGGTCATTATGTTAGGTTAAATAAAAAAGGTCTAGGACTGAAAAACTGAAAAGGGAAGGATCAAACACAGTCTGTCTAGGCTTCGAAGTCTGGGTCACAGGCTGCAGCCAAAAGACCCAGCATAAGCATGGTTTTTCCTCCACAGGGCTACAGTTTCAGTAAGAGCAAGCATGGGCTGCCAGGAGTTTTGGGAAGCAGGAAGAGATGCTCCACCTGTTCCCAAGATCCTTGATGCTGGGCACTGTTCACAGCCATCTCCTGGGTCTGAGGACCTTTCCTGCTGGGAAAGCCAGAGGGCTTCTGCATCCTGTGCGATCTGTGTGTGCGCCAGGAGGGTTTTACAGAGCTGCACCTTTTGCCTCTTCCCTTTGTGTTCCAGCACCCTCAGCTTTGGCAGCTAACAAAGGATGTGGTAACAAATCCTTGT
The DNA here is from genome assembly GCA_034781795.1 of Crypturellus tataupa. Taxonomy (NCBI): domain Eukaryota; kingdom Metazoa; phylum Chordata; class Aves; order Tinamiformes; family Tinamidae; genus Crypturellus; species Crypturellus tataupa. The sequence continues at coordinate 243,636 of JAWLRI010001031.1, forward strand.
AATCTCCATATATGAAAACTGTGTAATGCATCCACAACTGTCTCACACTTCCTGCAGCAGTTGAGAGATAGGAAGTAGTTAGACTATTACTCATCTTGTAATTTATTCTTTTATTTATTCTTGCAGTGGCTTTTGCTTTCAGCGCTTCTCTAAGTGTGTCTTGTCCTCTGCCTGCTTCCTCTGGACAGAACAGGACAGCAGCTGACAGGTAACTCCCTAGCCTGGGTTCTGTCTCATATCCCTCTCACATTTTCTAACCCAAGAAAGGCAGTAACAGGACCTGCAGCAGGAACAACCATGAGCTGTGAACTAGAAGAGTCAACAAGGAATATTACTCTATTTTCTGCTGTATAACTTACTGTGCAGCTGGGCTGTATGGTCATTACAGACTTGTACAAATGTTAGAGTTTTACTAACTGTCAAAATAATTAAACTTGCTTGCATCAGTCCTTGCCATCACCCCCAGAAAAATCCAGGCATCTTAGGGTAAAATTGTCAGCAAAGGTAAGTGAGTTAATCCTTAATGGTCTGTGGAAGAGTCAGTGTTAATAATCCAGAGCTGTCACAGTCTTGCAAAGCAATGCCAGCCAATCATGCTAGCAGCATGAGGCAGAGACCCACTCGTCTTTCTCTTTTCAAGCACAACAGCTCTTAGAGTGCTGCTCCTTAGCTGGGGCAAGCTCTAGTCTATGTCAGAGCAAAGTGAATGGAAGCTACACTTTGGATTTGTGCTCCGCATGCTGGAATTGCTCAGTTCTGATATTTAATGATAATGAGTTTGTTTTAGATACTGTGTAACTGCAACTGATGTAAGTGCACCCTCAGGATCTGGTGCTTTGATGACACTGTGGGCTCCTGTGACACGAACCACTAATGTGACTGTGTCCTTAATGATGCCATAGCCCAGCAGTGCTGTGCTGACCAGGGTCCGTCTGGGGAACGGGGAGCCACGCGAGACACAGGGAGCAGTGCTGCTGGCCAGGACAGCGTCTGTCTTGGTCACCAACGTTTAGAGATCATAAGGGACCACTGCGACCAGCTGCTGCAACCCCCTGCATAACAGGAGCCATGGAACTTCCTGAAAGTCATCGCATTGGAAGCGGGGAGCTCCTCTCAGGAAAAACATAGAATCTTAACTGAAAAGGGCAGTATTATGGGAAAGTCCTCTGTGACTCGCAGTAACTTTCCTCACAATAAAAGAAAAAAAATATCCCCCAAACAAAGCTGATTTAATTTTAGCCTGTGAATTTGCACAGTTTCAGCTTTTTATAGAACTCAACCTACTCAAATGTTCTATTAGTCACTTTACATATAATATAATGTAATACGTTCTTTATTTTTGTCATAACGTTCTAATGATGACTTTGTCAAATGTTCTAATGTTGCTCCTTGCAGTAGCATTTTTAGTTGTCAATTTAGCAGCAATCTATTTGGGAAAAAATGGTTTTAGTTTCACCATATTCTTCATAAGTTTAACTTCACTGGCACCAGCTGTAAGACTGTCCTTCCGTCATCATCAGAATAATAGGAAGGTGTAAGTCAGGTTCGCTGGCTTATAATCACTTGGACTGTCTCATTTACTCTTCATGACTAAAAATGAGTTTTCTTTCATATTACCCAATGTTCAAAGGGTTCTTGAAAGAATTAGCATCAATGGTTAAGGTCACTCCTTACTTATTTCTTTTTGAACACTTGCTTGCAAATAATTTAGATTTGTTGATTTAAAAATATCTGTTTTTAATTCCTCCTTTTTAGCAATCTTCAGAGTTATTCTGATGGAATGTTTCAAGACTTTCCTTTAATATAAGCATTTTATTTGGCATTTTTCTTATATTTGGAATAGAAATATGTGCTGAACCCTGCCTTTTCTGAATTATTATTGACAGTTTATAGTTTCTACTAGAAACAGCAAAACTTAAAACTCTCTGATATTGCTACATACATACAATCCTCATCAGTGAATTGACTCCCATCAGTGTCACAATTAGACTGATGTATAACAAATTCGGAGCAATAGGAAAATGTAAATCAATACCCTTGGAATACACAGAGGTTCAGAATTTGGTGTTATATCAGGAAGAAATATTCAGTAATAGGCTTTGTGCAAATTAGCCCTTCTCTTCCTTAGCTGATCATCTCTGCTTGGAAGATACATACCTTGAATCAATCAGTTTTCTGCTTTAGTCTTGGTGGCTTAGGCAGTGCTAACTTTATAAGCTTTTGTGCACAGGAAAAAATATATATGCAGAAATGATTTATACATGAATGATGTTCACTGCCACCCTTCTACTGTGTATGATTTTATCAAGAGACCCTTTTTTTTAACGCAGTATCAGTGAGTCTGGTAGTATTCTCAGTAACCACGAAGCCTTACACCCAGCAAAGTCAGGCAGCCTCCCCTGAAGACCGGACTTCTCATCTTTTACTTCTCAGAAATGGTAGTTCAGATTTCCCTGCTACACAAAACTGTGTAGAAAATGAAATAGTTGGGGTTTTCTCTGCAAGTATTTCTTTTTCAAAATAGAACTTTTAATGTGTTCTAAACAGCCTTTCTAACTTGAGTTTGCTCTCACTGTTATTAATTTTTTTATTACAGATCTTGTTATTTTCAGGGTTCCTAAGGGACCCGTTAACAGTAGATTTTTATGGAAAAGAAGCATGGTTAAACTGGTGAAAATAACTGTGCACAAGTCATAAGTAAGTAATATAAGCTGCAGCAAGGATACTGTGTGTTGTTTTAATTTCCAAAATAGCAACAGTTCAGACATTTAATTGCATTTTTTATGACTTTTTTTTTCATAGCTGCCTTGTGTAAAATATGTTGCCAGTAATATATAACTGCTAACAACTTTTAAGTTTCTTAAGCTGGCATTAGATTCTTATCCTATTGGAGAGGAAGGTTACTTAATGTACTCTTCATACTTAGGAGGGAAAAGTTATTCATAGTGGGCATATATCTCTGTTTTTCTGTTTTGATAGTATCAGCATTACCTGAAATCTTTTCTGCAGTAAGAAAGATACAGGACAGATTGATTTATTTATATATTTCCACGATGTTAAGGTGTAAACGGAGCTTTTCCACCAAAGAGATTTTATGAGGAGCCAACTCAGCTCAGTTTTGTAACAGGGGACTGGTGGAACCGGGGACAAGTGGGGCGCACCGCCCCTGCCCCTCCTCAGCTGGCAGCACCAGCTCGTGGCCCTGTGGCTGTGCCCGCTGCCCCACGCAGCGCGGGCGTGCGCTTCGCGGGGCCTGGTGCTCTGCGCACCGCGTCCCCGCAGCCCACGTCCTCCCCGGAGGAGCAGACAGGGCCCCCGATGTTTGTTCCAGATTTCCATTCCAGTTTCTGATCATCCTGAGACGAGCAGTTAGAAGACTGCAGAGCCCAATGGAAGCATGGCAGGACATATCCCTTCACCTAGACATGATGTCGAAAATTTGGCAGCTGACAGTTGTCTCTGTTTTTTTTTCTCTTTCCTTTTTTTGTGGTAGTACTACTAGGAGAGACCCTCATTTGCTTTGAACATTCACCTATTACTAGTTCCCTATCCCCAAAATTCATCGGTAAAGGCCCTTTAACATCCAAACTTGCTCTGACATTGTATTTCAAATTTTATATCAATCCACAGTGACCTCCAAAATCCTGCTGATTACAGAGGACCAGGAGCATCAGAGACAGGTGCTTGCCCTGAAGCTTTGGCTTAAGCATCAAGTTATTTATTTAATCTGAAACTAAATAAATATTTTGAGAGACAGAAAGAAGTGGGAGAAGGCTTCTTTAACAGGCTGTCTGTTATGCAACTGTGTACCAAAACTTAGCAGCAATGAACTTTGCCACTAGTATTTACAAACCAAGCAGACATGTACAATTCAGAGAACATTTAAAGGAAAAGTCCTCCAGTGCTGTGTGTGTTTGCTCCCTGTGCAGAGGCTATATCCCTGGGTGCAATGAAAAGTCTGGTGAATTTGGCAGGCATGGGACAAGCACTCGCCACACCTGGCTCATAATTAACGTGAACAGGAAGATTTACCTTAGACTATAGAAAAGCAGACATGAGATACCACCACAACAGGCTTACATGTACCAGAAAAGATAGTAGGAATTCATTTGTTGTTTGAATTAGTCTAGGTTGAATTTATTATTTAGAAATTCCGACTCAAGGTCTCACCATTTTAATCTCTGATTGTCCAAGTTGCTTTTCCCAACTTCCTCTATTCCCTTGCCTTGCCCAGTCCTGGTGTGAATGACTCAGTTGCTCTTCTTGAATGAGCTTGAGGGAGGAACTACTGACTAACAAGAAAGGAGCCTCGCCAAGAAGGATAATGCCTGAAGTGTGGACTACCTGGCTACCAGAGTCTGCAGCAGACAGTGAGCAAGCCAGTCTGGTGGGCTAGGCACAGTAACATCTAAATCTCCTACTCAGAAACAACTTTACCATTTGGGAGGCCAAATCCTATTGAATGTCAGTAACTTAGTTCTTTCTCTTGTTCAGTTCTTCAGCCTGAATGTCATTAGAGAGATACACAAACCCTCTGAATTTATAGCACAGTATTAACATCAGCTACCCATACATCTTGCCACTCTCTCTTCCTTTTTTTCCATCCACCAGCTCCTTTCTAAATCACTGACAACATGCTAAAGGATTGCTGTATTTATTAGGATCCAGTAATGCATTACACATTCCTTCCACATGATGCACTTTTAATTATTCCCTTGGGGATTATTCAAGTAATGTTGATAGTAGGAGTATATGCTAGGTCTGTTCAGGTTAATGGCCCAATGATTCACTAGACAAGACATTCTTGGAAAGTAATTGATTGCATTAATTGTTCCATAGAACAGTGTGAACCGCAGCCGCCGCATGGTCCTCCAAGCACTGGCTGCAAACTGCCAGGGCAAAGCAATGGGGTCAGGCGTAGCCAGTCGTCAACTGCAAGCGTGTTGGTTCTTTTCTTTTTTCCTTTATCCAAGGCTGTCTGTGTCCACTCTTAGTCTCTCTTTCCAATTCCTGCCGGAGATTTGTGATATCCTCTGAGACCAGAATAGATGCTGAGGGGTGGGGAGGGACATTTAGCAGGCGGTGCTTAAGCCTGCCTGCTCTTTGACACTGCAAAGTATTAGGTTACGAGATACTCTTATTCAATAGGGTTGAAAAATGGTAATTTGCAAAACTTTATTATTCTTAAAATAGCGAATGACTTGGTGAAACTTAATATTGCTCAGACAGACTGAAAGCATCTATGATTTAGGTGGCTCTCAGAGTTAACAGTGGAGCTGAACAGTCTGCAGTGGTGAGAGGTAAAGCAGCATGGCAGAAATGCACAAGTACTCTGTGTCATGGGTGCCATGTGCACGTGGCGATGTTCTTTTTGCTGTGGTGACCTAAGGAAAACAACAGTACAGTCACTCAAGTGAGCTTATCGGTGTTGCTGCTCTGCCCTGTATCCATAATGTCCAGGCAGCCTGTGGCGAAACTCTGGCCTCCCAGGGTTTGGCTTTAGTGTTAACCCTAGTAAAGAGAGCAGAATGGAAACTCCAGCCTTGTAGCTGCAAGGGCTCGTGCAGGATCTTCCAGTTTCTGAGAAGTGTTGTATCCAGGTGACATACAGGAGGTTTCTTTTTGGTCAAATAATTCACCGTGGAACACCATGGTCCCTGGATGAAGAGCCCGCTTTGGGACTGAAGATGGGTCCTCTGCTCTGAGCATGCTGTTGGCACGGTCTGGTCAAGAAAGAGCCGTGTTTACAACAGGATGGCACTCCAGCAGCTGACATCCCCTAGATGCACACACCACTTACCCAGGCAAGGAGGTAGGAGCAACGCAGCCAGCACCACGTCTTATATGCAATGAGAACACGTGTACTGGCAAGTATTTATTAAAGCAAATGCAATACAAGCAAATACTGCAAACCTCTACCTGAGTTAAGCAGACTTTATTCACCACCACTACGGTGGTGCAATTATCAGACTTACAGTGACTGGCATTACAAAACATTGCATGTTACGAGGTAACCTAATTTCTGAGCATTTTTAGGGGTCAGACCAGAGAAGGTTGGCAACTTAAAAGACAAATATAACCCAGGGGGCTATGAATTAAAGTAACAAATTGTAGGAGACTTGTTGATAAGGAATATGTAGTTGAAAGTGTCATAGATAGTAACCTTCAGTAATTATAGTTTGCTTAAATACTCCCTTGGAGACTTCATCATTATAATTTACCCTTGCCCTGAGTGTTATCTTCATGAGGAGTCATGGTGATTGATAACTCGGAGAGCGTCTGAGCAGCTAACAGGGAGCATTTGGGTAACTTCTAACAGAGGGGAAAGCAGGATTTTGAAGTCGTCTTTCCTGCTAATCACTCCCTAAATCCTGCAAATTCCTGACAGGACATTATTCCTCTGTGGTGTGCCTCATCCAGCCCCTCTGCCTGGCATATAAATAATGTTGTTTTATCTGTTTATAAAACCAGGATGCTTTATACAGACTCTGCCCTTGCCTTTGAGTGCTGCTCTGTCACACAGACACAAGGAAAACAGTTTATTCAGGCAAAAATCTGGAAGACATTTTGGAATTTAGAGCTGCAGATTCTGAACTGTCCTCACTTTAGTTCCTTAATGAAAAGATGCACACAACCTTTTCTGACTAATGAAAGAGAGATAGGGGCAATGCAGTAGGACAGGCTTGAGGAGAGGAGAGTGGGTCTTGAATGGCATCTTTCAAGTAGAGAGTCACTGTCAAGAACCAAACACAGCACGAGCGCTCTTCTTTCTGGGAAGAAAGCTGGTTTGTGCTTGGAAACCAAAAACTTTGCCTCAAATGATGCAGTCCAAGGCAAACTTGGCTAATTATTGTTTCATGAAGTGTATAAAATTGAGCAAAAGGCTTTAGAAAGGCACACTACCAATGTCAGGGAGTGAAACATCTCCTTTGAACCTCCTGCCAGCAGCAAGTCACTTACAGGAGTTTTATGGCCCTAGCTCAGCAGTGGCAGCTTGCTGGATCTGCTGTGTCTTGTTTTACCTGCATGAAGCCTATAATTACACACATGCAAAGTTTTCCTTATCTGAGGAGCCAAAAGCTGCCCCTGGTTTATGCTCCCTACAAGGCAATTTCTCATCTCTGGGACGCAGCACGCCTGACGCGGGGCACGGCAGCACGGCCCCGTGTGCCCCATGGGACACGCGGAGGAGCAGCAGGGCGGCCAGCTGCCCGGGGGGCAGTGCCGGGGCACCCCTGTGTGCCGCACCCCAGCACGGCCGCGCACGGCTGCCACAGCCCCTGCCGGGAGCGCCCGCGTGCCCGGCACACGGTGGGGCTGCAGGGCAGCGAGGCCTGCAGACACTGCAGGACGGTGAGAACTGGCAGGAGAGCCCAAACCATCAGGCTGGGCCTGTGGAGAGGGGGGTGGCGTCCTACCACAGCGCTCAGTGCTGCTCCCTCGCCCGCAGCCCCTGGCACCGGATGAGCTACGGCTCACGGATGCAGACGGGCTTTGCTGGGCACAGGTAGCGTTTGCACCTGTCAAGCAACAGGTAGACGTCTCCAGTGCAGTTGCAGGGACGGACGCTGCGCTCCCGCTCACTGCCTGCCTCCCCAGGAGCCGCACGGTTGCACTAGCAGGTGTCTCCCGTTCACAGCTAATTGATGGCATCTGAAGTCAGAAGCTTTTCTTTCCTTTCCTTCTTAACTGCTGTTCCTGTGTGGAAGAGTAGCAGCTCCCCAGTCAGTGTGTGTAGGACTTTCCTGGTGTGTGTGTCATTGCTGTCCTCTGCTTGCACCAACACGTGTGCCAACAGCACCGCAGCAGCAATGGTCAGTGACATGGGACATCTCCAAGGGATGAGATTGCATTTTTAGAAGAGTTTTAAAAGCCTGGAAACACTTGGTAAAATCATGTGATTTCCCCTGTGCATCAGCTTTCCGTCCCTAAGAATATTTCATTTGCTGTTAAACAGAACGTAACAAGCCTGGCCAGAGGCATGGGTTTTAGCTGTGACCTTTTCTGTGCACGCACAGAGATGAACGTAGGTTTCCTGTGTGTCTGCCCTGGTCAGGTAGCAATGTCCGGGTCATAGCTGAAGGTGAGCAAGGGCTGGCGCAGCAGCCCCGCTCGGCCATCTCGTGCCACGCCGTTTGCCGTCGCTCTGGTGCGGCCGCAGCAGCGCAGCACCAGCCTCCTGTGCCCTGGAGCTGCCCTGGCTGTGCCTTACCCAGGCTCCACACAGACAACGTCTCCCTTTTGAAATCCGGGCCCTGCTTCCAGGGTGCTGTAGTGATTCCAGCCCTCAGAGGCGCGTTGTTTTTCCCGGACGTGTGGGTCACAGCAGGCAGAGGGACAAGTGGCCATGGAGCTGGTGCCCAGTGCGGTGGGCTTACAGCCTGCCTAGCACATTATTTCTCTCCCCGCTGTTGTTCTTCAGTGGTTGTGCAGCCTTCTGCGTTGTGTCGGCTGGAGAGCGGGGCACAGGAGGAACACACGCTTCCTGCTGCGCTCGCGGCTCCTGCCCTGAGCTGCCCTCCGTGCGCTGCCCTGCCGGGAGCTCCGCGGGCAGAGGCGCTCGGCCGCCCTCGTCCTGCCCGGAGCCGCTGGCCCTGCGCGGGCGCTGGGTGCCGGCAGGGAGAAGGGAATGACAGCCCCTTGCTGCTTGCCTCCGCGGCTCTCAGACAATGCTCATTTCTGCGTTGCTCATAAACAAATGTATCTAAAACACCACACTTTATATCCACTTACAATTCTGAATACCTTTCCATTTATCTAAAGCTTGCTGAGGTGAGTTCCTATAAGGGAAGACTTATTTCATTTCCATGAAATGTTTATATTTTCTGGGAAGTTTCTCTCTCACCTCTTTAAATTTTACTGCAGTTGGCGTGCAGCCTGCAGCAGGGTCCTCCCAAGGAAGCTGGTGAGGCAGGGAGGCTCAAGAGGGACTATAAATTTCAAACTCTCTGGGTTAGAATAATTTAAGTGCACCAAGATCTTAACCTTAAAGGATCAATACCAAGTCAGGTTTTTTTTCTTTCTTTCTTTTTTTTTTCCTCCTCTCTCTCTTGTGCTGTGAAATTCAAGCTAAGAAAAAAAAATCTAATGGGGGAAAAAAATCCAAAGTAAATAAAGATTGTATGTGAACAGGGCACTGATTCTGAGCTATGTTTCTGGAGTTTCAAATTATATTGTCAAAAGGACGTCTGTTTTGGCTGTTCATGAGAACAACCATATTGGGAAGGTTTTTGTCACAAATATAAGACCCACAATCTGGTACTCATCCTTACAAAATGGATGTGGTTCTCTCTCCATCTAATTTCTATGTTTAAATCCCAGAAGGGACCTGGAGTTTTCAGCATTTGTTGTTGAGTGGATTGGGATTGGCAGATGTGATGTGTCCTTGTGGGTCACCAGGTTGTGGTTGTGCAGACGTCTATTGTACTCTTCACATTGCTGCAGTTGCATTTTCTGACTAGTTTCCTGAGTGTCTAGCTTAATATTCAGAATCTATACTCATTATTTCTCTCTTACATGTCATTTGTATTAAGGCATTGACTAACTTTGCTTTCTTCTGAGAATATTAATGAATCGTCTTGGTTGAATCTATAGCAATATATTGAGGCATTTGTATTCATTTGGGAGGGGGAGAGGGAATGCAGGGAAGGGAATACCTACAAATGTGCCTTGTAAGTCTTTGCAAAAGAAAAAGATCACAATCCATTTTAAGATCCCACATGGGACTTATACAGTGGACATGAAGGATAAATGCATCTTAGAAGCAAGGCTTATGTAACATTTCCTGTTTATTATTTTATCCAGAACTTGGGGTAGGGTTTTCCTGTTTTTCCTGATGACATCACAGCCACCTACCGCAGTTTTTTTTCTTTTTTTTCTTTAACCTTATTTTAGTAGGATATGTGAGATCATCAGTCTAAAATAGGCAATGTAGGAGGTCAGGATTTGACAGGTGAGTGCAAGAGACGCTGTTTTATAAAATACAAATTCACATTTAACCTCTAACTCTGCACATAGTCTCTGCTAATAATTCTCAATCTAGAATAGTTCCGCCCCATGGCGTTCCCACAGCCTCCAAGCATCACGCGCATCTCCTGCACCACCAAGAGCCGCGCTGGCCTCAAAGCCGGCAGACGACAGTGCCACGGCCAAGGGCAGCGCCTCGAGCAGATCTTGTCCCAGCAGACAATTCCGGGAGCGGAAGTTGCTATGGCAGGAATGTTTATGCGAGTGAATTAAATGCTTTTAGGTGCTGGATTAAACATCAATAAAAGAAGTTTACTCAGCTGGCTGGGCACAATTACCCAGCTGGCTGGGAATGCCCTCTCCAGTTTCACGTTCAGGTTCCCTGTTGGTAGTAGAAGACCAGTACACACAAATTATATATCTCTGTAATATATTTCTATAAATATCTCAGATTTGCTGTTGTCTTGGCTGCATGGGTCCAGCTATTTGTATTTGGCTTCTTCTCATCGGTTCTTTGTACCTTCATATTTCTGTCTGTGTTGCTCCTGCCTGTCCCTTTTCCATGCAGCTGGGACATGAGGATAGTTTGTCTCTATGTGCATTTAAAATGCATGTAAACATATGCATTAAAATGTATGTATTCTCTGACGTGGATGGCAAAGGACACCTACACTTGTTTGTTGTAGGAGCCTTAGTGGTGCTTACCCCTTAGTCACTAATTGTGTCTCTTTATTTTGGGATAGAAGCTATATAGATAACCATTTTTAAAGCAGTGACATGTACAGTCATCACTGCATTTTGTTTTATGTAACATGCTTTAAAATTCCCCCTGGTGCAGGCACAAACAAAAGGCAATATCCAAGTATTTATTTTTATTCACCATTAGTAAGAGTACCTCATGTAAGAGATGAGAGGAGAGGGGTCTTGTGTCCTTGTTGTCTTGTGAGCCTCGTGCGCTCACAAGTGAAGCTCTTTTGGGAGGACGTCTTGCATGTGTTGTGACTCAGAGTACAAACTGACAACCAGGGATCAGTTTTCTTTACCATGGCCTAAAGAAATATCTGCACACATCTGCTCACTCACAAAGTGAAATAAAGTATTATTTTCCTGTTTTGTAATCTATCAGGAGTTCTTTGCAGCAAGTTGGTATCATGTGAAAGAATATCACAAGAGCTTCCCGAGAACAGGTGTTACTGCAACCGCAGACTGCTCCGGCTCTTTATCTCCCCCTTTTAACGGTCTGATTAAGCCCCAGGAGCAGGCTTTGCCAGTGTTGTTTCTTGAGGGAAAGCTTTCTGAAAATCCAGGCTCACTCTTGCAGAATCACTTCATCTGTGTGCATCCTGCAAAAGCCAATAGCTTGCTCTGTTGTATCTTCCTGCAAAAAAAGGCACTCTTTTCACTGGTATAGTACATCTAGCTATCATCTAGTAATTCTACTCTGTGGATTTTCTGACAGTTTTCTAGGGATAGTTTGTAACTCTGAGGCCTTTCTGGGCACTGAGGAAAAGTGATGAATTAATCTCCAGAAATCCTCTCTTGACCTATGACTTTCTTTTTCTGTTTTATTGACCTGGAGTCTGAGGAGCTCAGTTCAGCTGAAGCGAAGTGAGCGCTCGCGGTACTTCCAGCCCTTGCAGCTGAGGGTGGCCTCATCCGTGGTTGCCCAGGTAAACCCAGCAGAGGCTGAACAGTTCTGTCCCACGGATGATAAGGCCCACGGTTGCCTTTCCAGCACGCATGCCACCTGCATTTTAGCAACAAAAACATCCCAAACCTGTCCTAGCTGAGCACAGTCGAGCCTTTCTGATAGTCAGCAGACAGCACGCAAAGGCAGTTTATGTAACTGCAGTCTGATGCTGCCAGAGCATGGCAGGGGCAAAGCCAAAGCCAAGTGTCATAAAAATGTGATTTGTTCTCTGCAGCGTTCAAGATAAGAAGGGAAACGTGTTGATTTACTTAGTAAAAGGGACGCTCCTCAGCATGCAGAAGGTGTTGCTACCTGTCATTCAGCCCTGCTCCAGTGCTCTTGCAGCGCTGCTGGGACATGTTGTTAAGCAGAAACACATTGCTTGGCCTGACTATTCGAGACAGGTCTAGAAAGGGTTATCAGCCATAACCCTTTCTAAGCCATAAAGATCTTCCATTTGGTTATGAGACCAAATGCAAGACTGTCTGAAAGACCAAATGTCCCTTGGCAGCAAACTGCCAATCTGGCTGCAGAAATGTGCACAGACACCCCAATTTGAAGAGACATGTTCCTGGATTAAAATCGCTCAAGAAAGCTTAACTGATGACTAATTCAAGCTACTTCTAATCTATATTTTGTGTATGGCAAAGTTAAGGAGCAATGCTCTTATGAGCCTCTGATATACAGAGACTCTACAGCAGAGAAAGCTTAGGAGATCTACGCAGAGCTGGTCAGGTTTGCAGAGGATGTGGTTGTCCATTGCTTTATAAATGTGATGATTTCTTCTGCCTGCATCGATGCCAAAATAAGTGGCTGTTTCCTGCTTGTTGCTTCTCTTTCTTCATTCTGCTAGTCTCCATCGTGCTGTTTCACGCAGGTAGGAAGCAAAAATGCCTGGAATGCTTCTCTGCTTTTATTGGGTTTTCACAGGCCAAAGACTGAAATCCAGCACTGAGCACTGTGGCAGCCGCAGCTGAACAGCCACAATGGGGTCCACAGGCAAGTGCTGTAAGCACTGCATGAGCGTGCAGATAACTAATGAGCAGGATGAACTGGGTAATCCTAGGCCTCTGAGCCTGGCATCAGCCTCAGCATCGATAGCAGATCCGCAATTAAGATATTTGATCAATAAGAAAACAAATTTATTATTAATGCTGATTATCTGGGTTGTGAAAAACAGTGTTTCAGCTATCTCAGAAATTGTTTTGAGGAGAAAAAAAAATCAGCTAATAGTTAATGGCAGTGATGAGAGACAGAGCTTGCTTGGGCGTTCTTTGCCTCTCTTTGTGCCTTATTGTCATATTAGTTCCAACTGGTAAGGTGAGCACTCTAGGCTCTTGGAAGGGTTTGGCTGTTGCACCGAAGAAACTGTGGTCTCTGTTTGTAAAGTGTCCCTGTCAACAGACAAATCACTTCTGTCTTTCAAGTTCAGCCTGGGTAAAACCTTACTTCCCGTGATTCTTCATGCAGAAAGCAAGGAATAGCAATTAGTAATATGCTATGGTGTTTGTAACTGCAGTGAGTGAAATCCGTTTTACCAAAAATGTTTTTTTCTAAGTTAATTAGCAACAGAGCTCTTGGCATAGATCCTGCTTTCATGAATGTCTCTCTAGTGGCAAGAAATGGAGAAAGGGATGCAGGAGAAATATTATTGTGAATAAGGCTGTTCCTAAACTGAGCTTTTTTCACACTTGTTTTTCTAAGATCCATTGGCCTTCCAGCAACAGCTTAAATGTTCTTGCGTGCAAGTTACTCTTGTAGCAAGCGGTTCCTTAGCAGTGGTAAATAATGGTAAATAATGCGTGCTGCGAGGCAGGAGGCAGAGCCTCTGCTCGGGTTACCCTGCTATGGAACCTAGCACAGCAGAATGAACAATGCAAACAATAAATAATGACATAATCAAAAAGCCTGGAAGCCCTTTTTCCTGTAAAAACATATATCTTTTAGTGAAACACTCTGATCTCACAGAAGTAATGCACCATTATGCCCCTGAGGCCACTCCTCTGATTCCACGTTTTATGGACTAGCTCTTTATTCCTAAATTCAGCAGATGCATGGCTTATAGCTGGTCCCAGTATGGGATGCATCACAAGCAGCTTGTCTATTACAAGTGACCTGCGAAGGAGAAGAAATAGTGTTTGTATCCTCTGTAGCATTTTTATGGCTGAAAGGAGAAAACTGGGATTTTTTTTGTCCTGTTTGTGGCTCAGTATTAGGGCTCTGCGATGTCAGAAATACTGAAGAGCTGTATTTTTTTTTTCTGGGAGGAAACAGAGGATGACTGCTGGAAATCTTTGGGAAGGATTCTGCCTGTACAGCAAGACGACTAGAAACTATTTACAAGTGTTCTCTGGAATTTTAGCTGAATAATCCTCTTTGCACAAAATTTCAGAGTTTTTATTAAAAATATGTTTTTTAAAATAATATGCTTAAATTGCTGCAGAAATTTTTATTGATACTTTTTAGATTTCTGTTCAAACAATCCTTGTTGTTTACCCTTTTATAAGGGATTATTGTATTGCTTTTCATTATAGTACAGTATACACTAAGTAACCACAGAGGTCCTCTTATGGCCTTAAAAATATACTATTTATTGCACATCTGTCCCTCCAGATTAAAGAGATTCTTCTCTTGGAGACTTTTTTTGGGGTGTAGCACTGGTGTGCCGGATTTAGACCAGAGTGACAGATGTGATGTAGATCCTGGAATGCCATTTAGCAGCTACCCAAATTCCTGAGGTTATGTCTACAAATCTCTGTTTTGATCTTATATACATCATCAACTGCTGAAAATTCGGAGCGCACAGTCCACATGATGGTTAGAAACCCTCATGTCTTGTGCTGCAGAACAGCAGAGTGGAGGGTCCTGCTTCTGCTGCCCAAGACTGTGCCCAGCGTCGCTGCTACCTGACCGCTGCTGTGGCAATGAGCGAAAGCTGCTTCCCGTCGCCTCCGGGTCTTGCGTCAGGTCCTGGCTCGGCCCGAAGCAGCGAGGCTGGTCTCCTGTACGTGAGGTCATACTTCTTTTTTGGCAGGTGATGCAGTATTGGTCACTGCCAGAGCCATAATAAACTCTGAGAAGTTCCTAAGCACCATTACTTAAAGATCTTTCTGCTTCCAATATTTTTTGTGTTGTCCTAATCCCAGAATTCTGCAGCTTAGTCATAACAATGTAATTTGCTTTAATTATTTTTTCCCAAGCTTTTTTCATCACAGACTTGCTTGTTTCCTTCCCAGAGCTTATTTTCAGCTCAACTTCCCAATGGCTTTTGGGTATTTTAGGCGAAGCAGCCACCACTCTACAAGAGGTGACTGACATGATAGGGGCAGATCTCAGCTTTACCCTGGAGCTAGTGACATGGTGTTGGCTTTACATCCGATGGAGTGGGGAACATGCTGTGGAGTGGATGACAACGTCATGCAATAGGAAAAGTGTCTCTCAGTATAACCTCTCTGCAGGTGGCTTACAAAGACTTCTGCAAGGTGGGGAGAATAATAGTTTAAATAAACCCCTAATAATGTGTGAGGAGTAACAGTGAAAATGTGTTTGCTAGGTCATTTTTGACTTTCAGCTGGTTGAAGGAGGATCTTTATACGAATATGTCCCAGTTAAACATCACCTGCCCCATGTCATGCATCAGTGGTGGCCACCCAGGAGGACTCCGGTTTCTACTGTTGAGTGGACAGATCTGTAATTGCACAAACCAGGACTAGCAATTGCTTTGTCTCTTGTTTTCTTTCCTCTGTCCTCCTCAATCACTGTTGTATGGAGAGCTGCCACAGTCCAGTGTTTTCCCTGTATAATTGCTGCATGGAGGTGACAGATGCAGAAATGGTGGGAAACTGTGAGATAAGGGGGGTGTTACACTGCAGTGTTATTGCGGAGTGAGCACACGGAGCCCAGGAAGAGTGTGCAGGATGGAAACAGCACGGCAGCATTTGGTAGCAGGTAGTTTCGACTTCTGCACAGAAAAGGTTGGAGCTGTGTTACACAGCTGGAAAGTACCAAAGATTCTGGGAATGCTTACACCACGGGGTTGGACTTTCTGAAGATTGTACTTTGTTTTATGTGGAGTTTCTAACCCTCCCCCCCCTATTTCTTTATAACAAAGTTAAACCATTCAAAAAAGCTCTACAGTGTCAGATACCACAATCCGCTTAGACTGCTGCCTATGTCAGAGAGTTTGAAATGATCTCCGTGCTGGTATTTTTTGTAGAATGTTCTGCAAATTGCAAGGCAACCCTGTTTTAAGGAACAACGCATGACAGAGAAGAGAGAAGGCAATGGAGGGATTAGCCCCCGAGTTATGGGAGAGTCTGATCGTAGTTACCTGAAACTGTATGGGCATCCAAACCCAACAGAACTGCAACAGGAAAGGCAGGGGGAGCTCATTTCTCCCTGGAACGGAACGACATGTTGCTAACACTTTGCCAAGGAGCTTTATTATTGTTGGTGTGATTTCAGAGTAGTAAGGAAAAAAGTCTGAGTGCTCATGGGAAGGACTCATGCTCTTGCTTCATGGTGTTTAGTATTTTAAAATAATCTTTTGAAAGGAGAACACAATTGGAATCATAGTTGAACATTTTGATTCTTCTCCTTGCAAAGTCTACAGCTTATACTTACTATACTTACTATAACAGGGAAGATCATCTGTGTGGCCTTGAAACCTTATATAATGTTTCTGTGTTGGGCCAATAAAAAATATCCTATCTGTTATTTTGTCTGAGCTAAAGGCTTGAAGGAAACATCAGGCTGAGTAGGAAAAAAGTTCTACAGTTACAGCTCTTATAATTCTCAGAGCTTTCCCCCAAATACCCCCTACTTCCAAGCCCTGTCTCCGAACACTCAGACTGTGGAAGTGATAACCTGCAGACTTGGCAGTGTACATGACGTTTTACTAAGGGAGCTTACACAAATATTATCTCAAGTGAAATGAGGGTTTAATTCTATTATCTGTGGCTTTTCTTTCCCTGGGGTCAAAAGTACAGAAAGTGGTCATGTTGTCTTTATAGCCCAAGAAACAAAAGACCTGTTTTTAAACCAAATAATTAGTCATCCAGAACTAATGTCCCACAGCACTAACCACCGAGGGGGCTTTAGGGTGATCAGAACCAGTTTGCAGTGCTCCAGCCACGTCATTTCAGGAGTGTTGAGAAGAGCGGCCACCGCAGATGCATCATGATGGGTGACGCTATTGTTGGGGAGTGGGGACATTGCTGGTACTGTGAAAATCCCTAGGATAGCTTATTTCTTGAAGTTCCTTGTGTTGCACTGAATTCCATTGCCTGCTGCTTTGTGTTCCCAGTGTCGCAGTTGCAGGTGTGTGGCTGTACTCAGACACCTGTGTGACAGCTAACGGGCCGTCAGGGAGATGAGGCTCAGCTCTGGGGTGATGCTGGTAGAGCTCCAGGTACAGACAGTGAGTGGAATAGCATCCCTCAAGACGGCTGCTGCTGTGATCGGCGATCGGCCAGTTGCTTTTTGGAGGAAGAAACTTTCCACCACAGCACCCAGAGCTGGGATTATCCCAGATCTGCTCTTTAGCCTTGACTGGTTACTTGTTATTGGCAGTTCTTATTCATAACAAAAGGAACCCAGACTCAATTCTTTGCCTTTAGCTTGCTCTTCACTATGTCCTTGACATAGATTTGGGAATTCTGAAATCTCTGAGAGAGTGAAAAACAATAGAAAGGAGTTTTTGTTTGTTTGCTTTTTTTTTCTTTTTTTCAAGAGCTAAAACCTTAATAACTTCAGTGCCTCTTCTTCCCCTTTTCTGTGGAACCTGTGTCTTCAGCAACTCTCAGTCTACACAAAGGTGCATGAAAGGAGCTGGGAAGCAGCTAATGTATTACTGTACACTGTTTGGCCCAGTGCTGTGGAGTGACTTCACTTTAGGTAATGAAAGAGGTAAAGAGGAATGACACAAACTGTGTCAGAACAGGGTTTTGGCAGTGGATCAGGTCAGAGGCTGTGCACAAGAGCTGTTGAAACTGGCGTGCACTGAAGAAACGAGCTGGGAAGTATGCCTGAGCCAAAGCAGCATACATGGAGCAGCTAACCTGCGCTGCCAGGTGACAGAGCAGAGCTGCAAGCTTCATTCCTCTGCAGCATGCAAATCCTGATGAGTCATAGCCACTGCGATCTTGGCTTAGCGACTCAGGAAATTAATGACTTACTGTGATTAGTATCCCAAGCCAGTTCTCTTGGCTAGTCATTAATTTACAAGCAGTGCCCATAGCACTGATTATTAGTGCATCGAAGAACAAAGTTGTTCTAGCCAAGGCTTTCATTGTGTCTCTATCTCTGATACACATTACAAGGATGAAAGTTGGGTCATCTTGTCCACTGCAGGTGCTCCATTGGTTTCAAACAGTTTCATATTTTCTAAATAAACTACAAAAGTCTGATTAGAAGGAGGGCAGAATCAAAACACACAGAAGGGGGAAGTAGGGAAATGTATAAATGAAGGGAGTAAGGATGCCCTGGAATGTCTCTTAAAGCTGCGCAAGCTCTTGGACAAGGTGAAAGATCAAAACATAATGTAGTTGTAGCACTTTAAGCAAAATTTGGAACATAACAGATGTACAAAAGCTATGATTATAAAAGCTTTTTTGATTGCTTCTGTAGATAAATGAGGAACAGAGGTGGTGGGGAGGAAGATTTCTTTTTCTGTCTCTAAGTCTTATATCCAATTATACAGGCTGCTGAATATGTCCTTTACTTATGAACAAGTTTCCTAGCCCTCTGACCCTGGCTATATGCTAAAGGTTGCTAAAGAAAAGAACCAGCTTGGTTCCAAGCCAGATGTCTGGGAAAACAGAAGTTTGTCCGAATGGGTTTAGCACAACTTATTAATAAGTTCTGTACTACAGTGCCAAAGTGGAGATCTGAGAGGTGCTTCAATGCAATGAATGCTTGTTGGTTTCTGGCATCCCCTGCACATGGATTTGATTGGCCAACAAATTTTACATATATACTTTTACTTATATAATTTTTATATAATTGCTTTATACGCCACAGGGAGTGAGACTTTGCACTTGGCTCATATCATTTTTTGTCAAGCAACAAATGCAGTCCTTTCTCAGAATTCAAGAGACACTGTCCATTTTCTGTGGCTACCTAAGTCATCCCAGACCTTTTTCTCAGTCTGTTTTCTGTAATACTGCATTGGGAACTCTGAATTAAAGCAGAAAGTATTTGTTTCGGTAAAGAAGTAACATTGAAAAATGTGTTTCATTTACAGTATGTGCTAGAATAGCAAAACTCAATGATATTGGCATGGTAGTTAGAAGTGAAATAGTCCTTTGCCCTAAAAGATACTATGCAGACTCTGTTTGTTCAGATGGCACACTGTCCTTTTAGACTAAAACTATTACTTAAAATTTCCACATAACAACTTCCCAAAGATGCCTTTGAAAATTTCCAAAGATAACATGTACTTAATACTTTAATATAATCAGGTTTGATTCAATACAGATTGTTCAGAAGTACCAAATATCTGTGGATGTATCTTGGGTTGTATCTAAATCTGTACTTCCGTGCATAGTTTTGTGTCTGAAAGCAATCCCAAACCACACGGTCTGTGAAACAGCCCAGCAAGCTTAAGAGAAATATGAACCATGTGAACTGTGATGCCACTAAACCACAGATCTTCCTTTTGTCTGTTTTGATAGCCCTTGATCCTTCGCGGACGTGGAGATATTTTTCAGGCCAGCATCTGAAAAATAAGACCATTCTGGATTCTGGAAAGAAAAACATTCTGTTTAAATCCATCCCTCTGTACTTTGGTTTTCAGACACTGTCTGTCAGTCTAGCCTTTGAAATTAGCGCAAATACCCATGAGAAATATAACCCTGCTCAAGGCTCTGAATCAAATACATTGCAGCCGATAAGTACTTACCCTTTGACTTCCAAATGACGTTTAATCTCTGAAGCAGGTACAGTAACCTTGGATAATCTGCTCATCAGTTCTATAGGTTAAATAAATGAATAGATTAGTTTTCTCTAGATTCCCTTTTTCTATAACAGCAATGGGAACATACGATAGCACTACAAAAAAAAGCACCAAGTGTCTGCTGTGCTTTGTGCAGTCTATCAGTGAGCTTTGGCGAAAAGAATCTTTCCCCTCACAAAAGAGACTGTGCTGCCCAGGCATCCCTGGGGTGAGGAAACCGCTGTAGGATGATTATACCTCAGTCAGACGCAACTGGCTGGCAGGGCTGTTGGCTGCTAGTCAGAGTGAAAGAGTTTGTGATTGTGCCTTGTTTGCAGGAGCCACTGAGCCTGGAACCTTGCTCTGCTTGAGGACAAAAGAATAGCACTATATTTCTCTTTGCAGGGTTGCAGGGTGTGTATCCCAACATCCCTGACTTCACTCAGCAGCTTGTTGGAGACCTTAATTTACTCAAGACAGAATAGACTGAGAACACAATCCCTTTAGATATTTAAAAAAGCAATATAAAGAAGATTAATTAAAGGAAACTTCTATATGTTATTGTGTGTGCTAAATGAAAACTTCAGTAAAACAAAACAGTATCTGTATATTTGGATGAAAATAACTTATAAAATTCAGGTTCAGTTCAGAACTAAATAAGTGAGCTGCAGAACTCATTGCACAGTCTACAGAATTCACATAGATTGTGATTTTAATGTTTGTATGATGCTTCCCCCTTCCCACCCTTCAAAGAATTCTCCGCAACCCCTAAGGACGTAGCCACCCCAACCATTAGCCTCTACATCCGTGACTGTGCTATTGATTCATCTTTTGGTGGGCACTGTTACACGTTGTTTTGAATGCAAGTGCAAACGATCAGTGTGGCTTCCTTGTCACATAAGCTGTTGGAACAATTGAGCATGTACAATTACCTACATGAAATCTGTCATTGAGTAGAACAGAGAGTCAATAGGGAAACTGTAAAATTCATTGTCTAATGCAATTTAGAGATCATTTAGAGAGATGATTTATAGAATTATAAAGGTCTGACACTTGATGACCACTGAATTACCCTTTAAATTATTCAATGGTTTTGGAGATTATCTCCTGACCTACCGTGACCTAACCTGAGTTGACTATTGCAGCAAAGAGTGCTGTCTGCTGCTGCAGTGCAGGCAGGTCACATGCGGATTTTACACCCTATTGGCAATAAAAACAATTCATTAGGTCCAGGCTGTTTTTTCAATATAAACCTATAAAAAAAGCATTAAAGTGGAGGTCATATCAGGTCGAAAGCCTCCAAACCCTCTTCCAAAAAGAAAGCAAGATGCCCACACCTCTACTTTATCAAAATTGAAATCAGGTTATGCTTCTCTTTACTAAATGTAGCAAGCAAAGTCAGGCATTCTTCAAAAAGTGGTAGAGATTTGCCTGATTTCTATTAGTCTAGACATCTTAATGTGGCTATGAAAGAGCCTTTGTGGGAAAGGGAAGATAAAACGCACTCAATGACAGTAACAGTGGCGCTAGCCCTGTACTCCAGAAGCATTTGGTGGCTGCCATGAGATGTAACTATGCCTTAAAAAAAAAAAAAAAAAGGAAAGAAGAAACTTTCGGTTGTCAACTAGATCTCTGAAGCCAAAGAGGAAAGCAACAAGGACTTCCCAGCTGTTTTTTTAGAGTAATGATGAAAAAGTACAGGTCATATTTATAGAACAAGAAAATGTAAGGCTGAGTAATGGATTTCAGGCTAGGTTTAAATGAAAGCACTTCCTTGGCATGTCAAACTAAGTAAGTGAGGTTGATGAGGGAGCTGGCTTTTCAGAGAGCTATGAAACGGCTAGAAAATGAACAAAAATGAACAAGTGTTTAGAGAGATTTGTGCAGAAGCTACTGATCCTGGTAGACACTGTTCACACCTGAAGCATGAGAGGAACAGAATATGTCTACAAAAAGGTTCTAGGCTAAAGCAAGTCTAATCGTATGGGTGGCAAAAGCCTATCATGTAAACACCATTTTGGTAGAAGTAAAGCATCCACCACAGATACCCTGGTGATCCTTATACCTTTTGAAAGTTTGTCTAGGGTTAGACTTGTCCTGTCATATGAGTATATATGCTATAAAACGATGATTCATCTAAAACTGAAAGGAATCGCTAGATGAGTAGAATAAATTCCTTCCTAGGTGAGTTAAGAACAAAATGCTCTGTAGATTGTATCTCTCTCCTTAATCCATTTTTCCTGTGTTTGAGACAGGTTCTGGTGCTAGATGTTTTCGTCATCATTACATTTATTCAGTTATTATAATTTTGCAAGAGTTCTGAATACATAATTTACAGGTATTACTATTTCATGGAAGTATGAGAAATGCCCTTCTCCCTAGGCTCTATCTGCAGGAGACATTGCTAATGATGTGAATGCTAATAAGGACTAGGGAGTTCTTGATCTATACTGCTTGAGGTGTTATGAGTCAGTCCAACCATAAAAGCAAAGGGGTTGAAAGTGTGTGGGACGCTTTGTTTTCTATTACGTGGCAGATAATGACTGGCAGCTACTGCAAGAGCTTCTCAGGTTGCTGAGCTTAGTTCAACCCTGAGAGAAAGAGATCTTCTGGTCTGTGATAGAGAAGAGGCCCAGTGCCAGGTCCCCAGCAAGGCAAGGAAGGGCATGGACATAGACTTGACTTGCTCTGGAGTTCCCCTTAATTAAAGCCTAAAGGTGGTGAGACAGTGAAGGTGATGGTTGATTAGCATAGGTCAGCTGAAGAGAAATACAGGGCATCTGAATTTCCTAAAAGAGGTCATCTACATGTTTACCTTGGAAAAGAGTGAGGTGTTAGAATGCTTATTTCCATATTAAAGCAGTTAAGAGACATTGGGGAGTCTGGATGCTTACTTTCAATTGAAAGTTCCTTGGGGCAAGAACAGGATCTCACTATGCATGTATACAGCGTTTAGCAAGAGGAGCCTGCCTGATCCTGCCAGGGACCTGTGAGAGCTACTTAACCATAAATAAAATGCAATTCTGGTTAGATGCAAATGTATTTTGACACCTGTGAGGTCTGCAGCTCTCTAAAAGCAAGCTTTTAAACCAGTATGTTCTGTTATATCCTGTGCACTGAGGAAGGCAATGAAACACATTTCTGCAGTGCCAGATAGGGTCTAACTGCAGGAACAAGAATAGTGACCTCGTAGGATTTTTTGCAGACACAAAACAATGATTTTTCTTCTAAAGGTGTGGCTTCTGCAGGCCATTAACCATCTTGTGCTGGGGTTCCATATGCTAATCAAGACAATGTAAGCATGTGTGCACATGCATACACATATACTAAAAACGATCTTGAAGACTAATGACAGCTGCGTGATTCTACATGCCTTGAATCTCTAAATCTGCATCCCTTGGAAGACGCTTCATGTACATATTTATGATTCTTTGCCAATAACAAAGAGAAATTTCTTTTCCTGTATTGCTACAGGTGACAGTGTTATAAAGGGACATATGAATACAGCTCTACTGCTTAGGGGCTGCAGTGAAAGTGAAGTGTCATATCAGGTCTTGTCTCCCTGCCCATGCATCTACAGCACTGTATGTTCTGGTTTCCAAGAAAGACATCTGAAATCAACAATGGGAACATGCATCCTGCCCTACATTATGCCTGAAGTAGACTCCTTCCACAGCTCCCAGGATTTCCTTGTGCTGATAGGCAGCACCACACAAACTCTCAAGGGGCCTTCGGAAAGCAGGCAGGGCCAAGCACTGTCTGGTGTCATTCTGAGGTAGTACTTGGCGGTTTATTGTTCCAAAAGAAGCTTCCAATACCTTTGTTTTGTCTCTGTCTTCAGGCCTGGAGTGCTGTGTGTTAGCATGTGCACAGGGTCCCTGCTTTACTGTCCTAGGAATGGCCGGAACAAAGGTCTGAAGGTCTCTGCTCATTGCAGGATGAGGCCAGACAGGGGCAGGGAGGTGTTTGGCTCTAGAACGACGGCCCAAGCTCCACATATTCATTAGAGAAGTGTTGCCTAATGCTTCAAAGCTATGGACACTGGGAACGTGGCAGTATCATGCCGTCTCCCTGTGAGAGAGGCTTGCCTAGTTCTGTCAGTGCATCCTGTCTCCTAATTCCCAGAGCATCTAGAACTAGCAAAGGTGGAAGCGTGCCTCAGGCACAGATGATGTGCAGCTCAGGGGAGCCACGTGTCATCATTACAAGCACTTCTAGTACTGTCCCTTCTTGATTCAGATAGCGGATATCAGCCATGAATAGTGTTGCTGACAGAAGGTGAAGGAGCAGGTGGGCAGAGCCACTGCCAACTGCTGACAAATGCTCTGAGAGAACCAGAGGATGGGTGTATCAGGACACAGGTATAGAGAAGGCTTTCTCTGGTACGTGATTGATAGTCTCTTATTGAAGTCTTGAGAATGTTATGGTAAGGAGCTAGAAAACAAGGGATAAACATGGAATGCAGAGTGTTTATAAGACTGGAGAATAGTTCTTGGAGAGGAAAGGACCATGCCTGCATGGAGCAGATGTGTGCAGAGATGTCATTGTGAGGGCAGGCAGATAGAGGCCTCCATGGTGAAGAACTGAACACCGTTCTTGGTGTGCTATACCAGTCCTGCCAAGGACTGGTATAGCAGCTAGGAACTGAGACTTCAACAGGAGAAGAAAAAACAAAAAATCTAGAGCTAATATTGGGAAGACAGACTGGCGAGACAGATTCCTGGTCTTGCAGAGTCAAACATGCAAAGTGTTGTATGTCTTTCCGGAGTGAGCCTCATGTGGGCAGGGACTTTCAGATGTGTTTTATAAAGCAGGGCAGCTGATGAAGCCTTATTCATAAACCCTAATTGTCTTCCCCAGGGGATGCAGGTTTGTTTCTTTGTCTAGTTCACTCAGTCTCCTCAGTGTTTACAGAACCTGGGCTTGAACCTAAGACGTCTTCTATGGCGCGTTTGAGGTATGCTGCCCGCGCTATGGGATGGTCTCACGGACATTGCTTCTCTCAAGGAAGGGAGAGTCTTTTTCTTTTAAATAATGAGACCTGTATCCTGAATTAGGTGCAAAAATTCAGTAGTCCCCGAGCACTTTGTATAGTGCTCTGTAAACTCTTCCTTTGAATACAAGGTCTGTACAGCTCATATATAAGAAGTAAATCCCTGCCAAATTGCAAGAGACTTATGCTGTTCTTTGATACTCAGCTACTTCCAAGGCAGATGCTCTGTTATGGACCACAAAACCCAGAGCTGTGACTTGCTCCCTGCCACTCTAGTGATGTCTGATGCAGTTACCTGGTCTGCATTTGAAGCTCCTGTTCTCCTTCACAAGCATGCGTATGAGACCACATCTTGAGTATTGTATCCAATATTGT
Organism: Crypturellus tataupa; assembly: GCA_034781795.1. Classification (NCBI taxonomy): domain Eukaryota; kingdom Metazoa; phylum Chordata; class Aves; order Tinamiformes; family Tinamidae; genus Crypturellus; species Crypturellus tataupa. The sequence continues at coordinate 268,593 of JAWLRI010001031.1, forward strand.
ATCCAATACTCCAGGTGTTCAGCCTGGAGAAGAGGAGGCTGAGAGGGAACCTGGTCTGATAAATACCTCAAGAGAAGGAGTGAGGAGAATGGGACCGGCCTCTCTTCAGTGGTGGCCAGCGAGAGGACCAGAGGAAACGGCCACAAACCGAAGCACCAAAAGTTTCACAGGAGCTTGAGAAAATAACAGTGAGGGTGACAGAGCACTGGAACGGGCTGCCCAGAGAGGTTGTGGCATCTCCCTCTCTGGAGATCTTCAAGACCCGCTTGGATGCAGCCCTGTGCCACGTGCTCCGGGTGGCCCTGCGTGTGCAGGGGGGTTGGACTAGATGATCTCTAGAGGTCCCTTCCAACCTTAAGGATTCTGTGATTCTATGATCCACAGTTTGAAATGCAGCTGCATCTAGCGTAACATACTGTCACTTTTTAACCCTGACCATTACCACAGTCTTAGGTAAGCATGACGTGTATGAGGGTTCTGCTGAATTTCACTAGATTTAATATTTGTTTAAAAGCTTCACAGCTATAATGCATTGTTGGGATATTATTTATACCAGCTTCAACATTACAGGTTTAATTGAAATTAAAATATTACATCTAATACAGATATTACATCTAATACAGATTTACTGACAAATATTTCTCGAAGGATTTTTTATTCAAATAATATTCCCTTTTCATTTGCATCTGATGGCACAGACAATGAGGAATCAGGGTTGTGGGTGGTAGTTGGTATACAGAGATTTATTTCACATTCCAGCTTTGGCAGCAGCTGGCAAGTTTGTTTGGGTTTGTTTGTTTTTCCCTAAGAAAAAGTGGCAGTTCTGCTGTGGCTATGCCAGTTACCAAGTAAGCATGGTATTTCTGAAGGTTTTTTCTTCTGCTGGTAGTAGAAGTAACAACTTTAGTGTATGGTCAGCTTTTAAGGATGTTAAGCCTGCCTCTATATTCTCTGCTGCTCTCCTGCATTTCTTATTGCTCCCACTGCAGAGTGCACGGTGGGTTTTGCAGTCCCGGGATTTTCACGTAGACAGCGGTGGCAGCGGATACGCTTGGCACCATGCTGCCAGCGCCAGGCTGAGCACCGGCACCCCGTCTTGGGACGACGGGGCTGAGCTGTGACCCCAAGCGGCACGTTAGCCCTCACGCGTCTCCTCTGGTCCTGTCCTGGTGCGTTCACTTCAGTAAGAAGAGGACTCAAAACCCCTGGATTTGCCTCTCCTGTGCCCTGTTGGCACAGCCCAGCTGCAGAGCTATTTGGAATGAGGCTGCTGAAAGTAGGATTTGCTCCTGGCTCACTCTTTCCCTCCACAATGCGTGTTTTATCTATGTGCGGGTCCCTGAACCTGCCATGCAATCTCTGTAGCTTTATGCCTTTCAGGACTAGTGACTGAGTATTTTTAATTCCTATGGCCTTAGAAACTGGGAGATTCGCTTAAATGCAGTTAAAGATTAGAGTTGGCACACTGATTTCACTAATTGAGCAATTTTCTTTTAATTTGCTCTCATCTTTGTCTTGACTCTGCCATCAGAAAGCAAAATTGCAAAGCTAAATTTAAGGACCTAAGTGAAAATTTAATTTTTGAAGAAAAACTAGTTTTGAAGTTAATTGAAAATACTTTTAACATGACTTATCAAAGCATCTGCACCTGTGCCCTTTGCAGGTTTCAGCTGAAATTTTGTTTGTCAGGGAGAGGCTACAATGGCACTACAAATCCTAGGCTAGAGTCAGGATTTTTTTTTCTCCTCTCTCACTAGAATAACTTAGTTTTTAAAAAATAAAGAACATTTTTATGCCAAATGTATACATTTCCTTTCTTAACATTAATTGTATGTGCTTTTAAGCATGTGAGGAAGGTGCATGTGTGATAGAGATGAAGTACCTTAATCAACCTCGCGGAATTAATCAGAATTAATAACTGACATTTCAAACACAGCAGAAAAGTCAGGTTTATTTCTGCTCCTTGTAGTCTCAGTATTCTACTACTATCTAGTCAACTGCAGAAGGGAAAATCAAGGGTTCTCACTCACCATTAGGTGGTGCCCCTGCCTTTCATTAAAAATATAAAACGAAGAAATCAAAAAGAAATGCACAAAAGAATTTAGTATCCTCATTTTCATTATACAAATAGAAGCGGTTCTAAAAAAGAATCTATAGAGGAAGATTGTAATTTATTGTAAGAAAAAATAAAATACGTATTCCTTTAATGAAATTGGTTTTGTCTGTTGAGGTGCTCGGCCAAAAAGAGCAGCTTCCTGCCCTGTGCCCAGTTCCGTCACAGTCCACTTGGCCATGGTGAGTTTTGCCCTGTGACATTGCTGCCTACCCACCACAATCCTCCTAAGTGCTTATTTTATGCCTAATTTTTCTCAGTGCTGTTTCTGCTGTTGTGTAGCCAATGTAGACGTGACAACCATCTCCCGTCCATGGACGAAAAACACTCAACCGAGTTAGGAGCTGGAATCCCATCCAATTCTAGTCAGGCTCCAGGTGAGTCAGTCTAATAGGAGCCCGGGCAGGTGGCTTCTGCCTCAGACGTCCTGGGTTCCAGCGGCCAGTGAAGTCCACAGGCACATTTCTGCACATCAGCTTTCCCATTAACATAATTGAAAATAATGAACTCAACCAGAAACCGCAAAGTTGACTAACAACTACAGCTTCTCTGATGATGGAAAGTATTGCACATTCTATTATTAGCAAATCAATATGAATACTTGGCAGACATAAAATAAAAGCTATTAGGCACACAGATTTCACTATGGCTTTCCAGAAAAATTCAACAGCTAAAAATCTTATAATTTGAGTAATACCTCTTTGATTTCACCTCTTGAAGCATTCAATTACTGTTATTTTCATAATTTGCTCATCTGCAGTTACAGAAGCAGAAGCTCCTAGTCATCCTAGCTGCTTGTTTCTTGCAGTTGCCTCAGTCTTTATGATTCCTGTTTCAAACTATCATCCTGATATGATGAACCTCATTCAGCACTGCAGAAGCAGCTGCTGCCGCCTAGGTGATTTTGCCAGCCTTGCTTGGCATCACTTTCCTGGAGACTGTGCTCAGGTTTGAGCGGTGGATCACTTAGTAAAGAGACTTTTCCATTTCTCCAGGCTGCTCTGCAATGGGAAGTGACTTTCTCTCATGCATGTCTGCTGAGCATAAAGCTGCAGCATTCAGCCGGCACGAGAGAAAAAAAACAAGTAAAGCAGAGGAGCTGGGGTCTCCTTTGCAAGTGATGCGAGGGGCTGCACGCAGCATTCACATTCACTGATAATTTACCCTCACTCAGCTGCTGTGGAAGAGGCAGAGCATGAGGTCACCAGCGATGAGGCCATGGCATTCCCATGCCATGGGATACCATCAACCGGATCCCCTGTTGGGGGCCAGGGAAGCCCCAGGGATGGTTCCTGTGTCACGCTGGGCATCTGCAGCCTCTGTGTCCTGGCTGATCCCCAAGCTGTCGCTGCTGCTCATGCCTTACACCAGGCACTAAACCTGCAGTAGAAGTGTCACAGCCAAAAGTCTCTGTGGTCTTTAATCTGGCAGCACGAGAATGACAGGTAATGCCCTTAAAACACCTGGTCTTTGGAATGGGTCATGGCGCCTCTGTTGCCATTTGGCAATACGTGTTTCTAGAGGCTCTAGATGAATTTATGAACAATTACCCACTCAACAGATTAACAACTGTATGTTTTGCTCATCAGTTAGTTTGGAGCGGTTTGTCTGTACTTCTCTGAACTTTTTGAACTAAACTCGATGTTTTGGGGTGTCACCTGCTCCTTCTGTTTCAGAACTCCTGGGAGTCCTACCTCAGCTTTTGCCCCATTAAGGTGGCTGTGCTCATACAGCTCAGGCCAGGCTGTGTCTTGGCAGCCCAATAAAATTATCCCTTTGTTCACTGGCTACTGTGGAAAGCAATCCTTGGGAATGTAGTTTGCACCTACTTCCTTTCTTGCATGTCATCCTCGGAGATGAACTTTCAGGTTCTGTCAGACTTAAAAAAAAAAAATCAAACAAAAGCGCTAGTCATTGGTAGGATTTTCTTCCTTGAACCCCTTCCAAAATCACTAGCTGCAGTTTACTTCATCTGTTAGTGAACAAGAACTGGGGCTGCCGTATGCTGCGGAGGAGTCCGTTGTGTTGTTAGTGCATGTCTGTAGCGGGAGAATGTGAATTTGCCCTGATGCTGAATGAGACAAGGCAGGTGGTGGGATGGGAGATCTCCTTGAACACATGGAAAGTGCTCTTGGCAGTTCAGAAGCTGGTCTCCTCGGGGCCAGAGCAGAACTCCTTGCTGTGCATAGGGAGAGATTCAACTCAACAGTTGGAATATCAGTTTTCTACTGGGAGAAGGCATGGGGGGCAGAAAAAATGAATATGTTTAGATAAGCATGGTGCAATTAACGTGGGAGATTGGCTGTTCTCTTTTGTTGAACCTAATTGTCACCTAAGACAAGTTACAAAGTTTGTAATTAGAATCAGCCTTACCTTCTGTGAAGGTAGAGACTTACTGCTCCAGTTAGTGGTCTTCTAACCTTTATTCTTCATAAATACCTCCTTGGCCTGAGTGAAAAGCTAAACCTGTACAGATGGTCTTTCCACTTGACTGTGACCTGATGAAGTTCCCATGGAAGTTTTCATTGGGAAGACTTTACAGGAAAATGTAGGTTTGTCAGAATAGCCTTTTCTAACCAAAAGCCTTGTTGTAAAGAAGTTTTTCTGCAAAGCAACACTGCAGAGCAGGTCTTACTGGGGGCAAAGATGGGCCTGGGGTCTGTGGTCGCTCTGCCCCCAGCATCCCGCTGCTCCTACCTCCTTGGCAGGAGAGGAGAGGATTTACACTAAATCTCGCCTTTCCGTAGGCAACTGTGCTGCAGGTTGGCTTGATGGAATAGGAACAAATCCACTTTTTGTGGAAATTTTTAAGGTTCAGACATAATATATTGAAATATATTGAAATGTAAAATGCATTCAAATTAGAGACTAGGTGTAACAGCGTTAGTGGCTTACCGCAGCTGGAATTCAGTGCGGAGCTCGGGAGGGTGGTGCAGGCCAGCTCTAATTTGGATCAGATGTGTCAGAACATGTGCGCTGGATTTGGGAGGTTTTCTCCTGGGATGGCGGGGGGTCGTCTGCCCCACAATAGCACCATAGATTCGCACTGGCCAACCCAGCTCACTCCGGTGAGACTGGAGTCCTGAAGAGTTGAGGCATCCCAGCACATGAAGGATTGATCTCAGCAGGTTGGGCTAGTCAAATAATTGTGTATAAACAAACACAGGCAGTAAAATATCTCCTCATTTTACCAAAAAGGCTGGCTCTTCCGAGTGGGATGCAGTGGGCTGGTGGGGCGGCACAGGGGTTGCGCTGGAGGAACGGTGAAGGAGTTTCCAGGAGACCTGAAGTCGTCACTCTCCAGTGTCAGCTTGGTACCGCTTGTGGAGACATAATGTGTGTGAGTTCCCACCAACCGCCATTTCACTGATCTCCGTGTAAAAATCCTGCCGTTCAGCAGTGTTGGGCTGGGAAGGCAGCAGTGTTGGGCAGGGCATCCTTGGGCTTACGCCCTTTTTTTTCACAGCTGAAATACAAAGTCAGTCTCAACGTCTTTTAACTTTGCGTGGCTCAGAGACCTTTTTTGTTCTGCCTCTTTGATTTCCAGCGCTGTGCACGACTTCCGCCAAGAACCATCCGTCCCGCGTGCCGCCAGGAATCAAAGTTGCTTTTGCCGCGCTCGCAGCGCAGCTACCGAACACAAACTGTGCGGCAGCCCAGCGGGGGCCGCGGCCAACCGCCATCAAAGGGGACGTCGCTCTGCCGCCCCAGCTCCGAGCGCGCTTGTTTTAACTTAAGAATGTCAAAATAATATCGAATAAAACGCGTGAGGAATGGTCTCCCATGGCTTGCGGGGGGAGCAGGGATTCCTGCCCGCTGCCCTGCCGAGCCCTGCGGAGCTGCGGGCCGTCGTGGGGAGGGAGGGGAGGAGAAGGAGGAGGGAGGGATGAAGGCAGGATGGAAGTGGACGGCAATCCGCACGCAGCAGCGCGGGGACCCCCGCACGGGACCATCGCCCTCCCCATGGGCGGCCACGCTCGATGCTCGGGGAAGCTGTGATGGAGCTTTGGGGACAGGGTGTGAAAGGAAAGCGGCAGTCGTAGCTGCCCTGCCAAGGACGGGCTGGTGGGAGCTAGGCCCTTACATTGCTAGTGTTAGTGCAAATCTGAGCTATGTGGCTTCGCTGTCAGAAGCTGCAGCAGGACAGCCCCTTTCCAGGGTAATGCAGCCACACTGGCAGCTTCCTGTTTGACTTGAACAGTGCTGAAATTCAACCTTTAGATCCATCGCTGCATCTTTTTTGAGCGCTCTTTTGTGCCAAAGAAAAAAATTGCAATCCTGAGACTTCTTTATGGTTTCCTTATCAGTCCAGTTAAGCAGAGAATGAAGTAATTTGTAATAGGATTACCTGCTCTTGCTACCTGTCCTGTGGAGAGCTGCTGGGAGACGGGCGCTTCCTCCTAACAAGTTGCTCGTTCTGCTAATTGCTGCTCGTGCCCCGCTGAAGCGGCAGCGGAACTGCTGGGTAGGCAGCACTCGTCCTTAGCTCGGCGCTCCCGGGCAGTCCAGCCATAGCAATGCTCTATGCGAGCAATGAAGGAAAAGGATTTTAAAGTAAAGAGTAACTACTCATAAGATACACGGAGGGAAAGGTCATCCTGAATCCCCTGGCAGTGCTTTGACACAAGTGCAGAGCTTGGTTGGACAGCTGGGCTTTGCTGCTCTCTGCAGACGTCCTCAGGAGGCCCAGAACCGCCCTGACAGCGGCGCAGTAAAAGAAACTGATCTGACTAAATTTCATATAGAATCCTGCAAAATGGCCAAGTGCAGACATATCTAGCTGAGAGCTACATCTATGTGTGAAATGGGAAAAATCTGACCACTCTCCCTATCCGCAATGCAATAAACCTCTCCCACTAGCACAGCACAAGGCCTTTGTGCCTTAATAGCTAATTGCAGACAGGAGATTCATTCAACACTATTGATAATATATTACTACATTCACTTGTTACTTGTCAAGAAAATATCACACCTGTCTTAGACAGAAATTTCACTGTTTCACTGCATCTGCTCAAATGGGAGAATTCAGAAGTATTCCCTTGGTAAATAAACACTCATGTTGGAACCTAATTTAAGCGTTTTCTTTGCTTTCTCTCTTTCTTTCTGTCTGTCTGTCTATCTTTTCATTTGTGCCTATTTTTAGCTAATATGAGGACTCTAGAGAATAATTTACACCAAATAATTTATTTGACAAATCTATTATCATTTTCTGCCTGTGAAATAGTATGAATGTATTGTGTTTTTTAAAGACTGACTCGATATTTTCCCATCCTTTGCACTAATGATTGTGAATATTTGGAATTCAAGCTATGCTGCTTAGCAGGGAGTGGTCCAACAGCTTCCATGGTGCCTTTGAATGTTCCTTTTCCTAGAGGTTGAGCTAAGAAATCTGTCCCAAAGACTTCTAGCATCTGAGAATAAAAGTTTACTTCCATGTAGTCCAAGTCCTCTCACCAGAATCTTTTCGGCTAATTTGACAGTTTGTGGCTGCTGAACTCAAAAGTGGCCTGGACATTTCTGGGGCAAGTGGTATTGGTAGAAAGAAGGCTTTGGGATGGGTCCTCCACCTTTCTCGCCATCAGTCCTGGCAGCCACACAGGGTTTCTGCTGCTGTGCTGCAGAGCGGGCAGAAGGCAGCTCTGCGGATGGAGGAAGCTGTGCTGGTTCAAAGACACGAATGACACAAAGACACATATAGTGTTAGCTTTATTGCCAAGTAGGGGTTAGTTAGAATGGAAATCAATTACAAGGAGAATTTGTATATAAAAACTTGATCTTTTGAACTATTTTTGAATTTATAGGTATTTACTGGAGCCGATCCATTGCTCTGTCACTATAATGGGAGTTTCCTCAGAGACAGAAATAAGTAATACCATAATGAGATATTATTCCAGACCTGTGGACTTAGGACTATCTGATCACTAGTTGCAACTTTAAACTCCCACATGCAGAGCTATTCTTCACCCATCTGAAGGAAATACTGAACTCAAAACTGGAGGGTCAGTGGTGGAGAAGGATAAAGCAGTGTCTTCAAAGCGGTGTTTAGTGCAGGACTGCAGAGACAGGGCTTTTACCTGGCCCTTTTCTTCGACCCTTAGTAGAGCTGGGCTTTGCGACTTCCCAGAGCTGAGCGCCCGTTCGTATCCTCCCCTGCTTCACTTTTGACAGAACTGATGTAAAGAGCCACAGCCTTGGGGAAGACACGCAGCCTCATGTGGAGAAGCTCTGTTGTGGAAAGTTCTTTATTTCTGGAAGAGAACGGGATTCATGGAAAAGAATATGTGTGGGGGTGGGTAGTCCAGTATAATCCTGTATCCTGGGAGAATAAAGAGCAAAAATCACTCAAATCCCAGCAAAGTGGCCTGTTTGGCTTGGAGGTTAAACCCTCCTTGGCCAGGTCTGGGATCCCCGTTGGCTGTTAGCACAAGCACAGCTGATGCTTGTGGCAGACTCGCCGGCTCTGCCTCTCTCCGTCTCAAGTATCCCCTGTAACTTCACCTTTATTCTGCTTAATAATACAGCCCATTGTCTGCAGTTCCCCTCAAGACATTTCAAGCAGTTCTTAGTGTCAGCTGTAATTCTGTCAGTAACTCAATCCAGGATGGGCTGTCACTGTTTAGCAATGCTCTTGAACTCTGCAGCTCCTTGGAAGCAGTTGCTAAATTAATGTAAACAATGCCCTTGGGATAATAGACGATACTACTTTTTTGTTTTTTATCTGTAAACAAAATAAGACTTGTTTCCACTGGGGATGCAAAGGGCCCGGTAATGTGAGCCCAGCTTGGGCTGGCTTCAAAGTGCACATTTGTTTATCAGAAGAGGAGTCAGTCCTGGATATGAACCTGGTCAGGGTCCCTCACTTGGAAAGCACGGCAGACGAACAATAAAAACACAGGATGAGGTGTCGTATTTTCTTTTCTTGAAAGGCCAAGTGTGATCAATAGAAGGTTTCAAGAAAAACAGCGGTTTGCAGAGACGCGAGCGCTGCTGTGTCAAAGGCTCAGTGTCGTTCCTGCCCGGCTGATTGTCAATAGATCTAATACTGCGGATCAGCAGCCTCCGCTGAGACATCGCCCTGGCCACTCGTCGTCCCGTGGGAGAGCTCAGCCTGGGTCTGGGGCCCCTCCCTGGCTGCCCACCCAGGCAGCAGCGCAGACCTCGGGCACTGGCTGAGCCTGGCCCTTCTCGAGCACGTGCTGAGCTCTTGTGGCCAGGGAGAGGCAGGTGAACACGTGGAGCCACAGGAGGCCGGGAGATGTGGTCCTTCCTCAACCTCGTATTGCCCTTATCCAGCCTCTTCTCAAACATGTGGTGACATCTAGCCACCCCTGCGGTGACAGCCACCTGTATCGATATAGCTGCCGGGACGAGTGCTCTGTGTAGGAGCTGATGCCGTGGAGAGATGCAGTGCACCTTCCAGATACAGATATGCCAGTGATGAAATTGCACTTACACTCATCACTCTGTAGGAGTACAGCATATCACATCTGTGGAGGAGATCTTATCTTCCCGTAACCTAAACAAGCACACATTAATCCTCTTTAGTGAATTGCTCTGGAGCAACATAGCTTTATCTAACAGCAGGATTTGGCCTGCTAGGTCAAAATAGCTCTTGGTAGAATGATGTAGGGTTCCATCACCAAGTCTTCAAGTGTTTTGCAATACTAAGACCAAAGACAATTATAATTCTCCAGTTTTACCCTGAATGATTTATTTGATTTTTTTTCTTGAAACTGGAAGGCATGCATGTGCCTCCTCTGCAGAGCGCAGCCATGGGGATGGACTGGCACATGCAAGATGCAGGTATTCCCGCTCCACAAAGAAAGCTAAAATTAGCAGAACAGATCCTTCTGTTAGATCCTTTAAAACACCAGGTTATTGTCAGTAAGGTGTTTAAATGTATTTGCCTTTCGCTTTATACTTTACTTTTTCATATAGGATTTGTACTCTTCTCAAGTGATTCAGAGGCTGTCAGAAGCTGTTAGACCTGACTGTAATTTGCCCCAAGAAGGTGCTGCATCCCAGCTAAACAAAGGATGTGAACATGACTCATGAATTTCAAGACAGTCTAATCCCCAGCTTCCCTTTTATTAAAAAAGCAGACATGAAGTTATAATTACAAAACAAAGTCTTGTCTAAAATGCTGTCTTTCGTCGTGGAATGCAGCTCATCAGTGTGACACCTGGAAACCCACCAAGCTGAATGGGTGCTTGGTGGAGCCTTCAAAATGCCAGTCCTATTTTCAGGGTACAGAGAGCTGCTTTGGGGAGAGGAAGTTTATTGGGATACGGCTGACCTTGAAGGAGGGACTTACCTTTGGCATAATTACTTGTATTAGGGTAAGAAATATTATAAAATGCATCTCGTTCTTCAAGTAGAAAACACAATGCCTAAGTATAGGCAATATAAGGCCCTCAGCCTTGCTGAAAGCAGATTAGGAAGTTCTTTTTTATAACTTCCTAAGAAATTTCTCTCCACTTCAGTAAGTTTATGCAAGTGTCTTGGTTGGATTTTTTATGATTTTTCAAGGTTTTTGAGACTATTAATAATTCTGCACAGGGCCCCAGAGAATGAGAAGGATGATCTAACTGTTGTTTCCTTCTCTTACTTCTGTGTTTCTTTGATTTAAAGATTTTCTGCATTTATTGGCTGTTGCTTCTCTCGGCCACTTTATGCACTACCTAGTGATTTTGCCCATCATAGGTAATGGCAGAGGCTACTTGAAACAACATGTTGCCATGGAAACACAGTAGCATCCAATTGGGTCTAACCTCTCTCTCCAGTTTCAGCCCCCATGGGAAGCAAAAATTCAGGTTTCAAAAAGTCATTGATTTGATGTTAACTTTAACAAGTGTTTTTCTTTTGGTTGCCTGGGCTTCCTGCTGGATTCTCTTGTGCAGATTTAATTATTTACCTTATTAATGGTATATTAAAATTACAGCAACTAATTATTAGCAGCAGTAATGCTGCAGTTGCTGGTTACTCCTATTATTATTGTGTGTTTGCTGGAGAGACTGGATGGACTCTTGTCCCAGGCACCAACTGATTTAGTCCCGAGAAAAATGGGCATTAGAGCACAGGTGATGCAGATCCCACGGGGACACGGATCCCTATGGGGGGATGTCAGTGGGACATGGGCAATGCAAATACCCCAGGGGACCCCAGTGGGATTCGAGCCTGGAGCTGGGCCCAGAGGCCACGGCAGCTCCTGGGACACCCCATGCCATGGTGCATTGTACGTGTTTTTCTGGTGCAAAAAGGAACATCAATTCCTTCAGTCTTGTTACCTGAACTCCAGCAGGGTCTGCAGTTTGCAGTTCATCTGTATATTTTACTGTTGTTATACTCTTCCCTTCCACAATTAATGTGTTTCTGATCTGCACCAGCCCGTATAAAACTCAGGGAAGAGAAACACTCTCCGTGCTCTTTCCATAAACTGGTAAACCTCTTCTGGAGACTCAAGTCCCTTTGGAAACACACAAAGTACATTTCATACTTTCCAGGTACAGTGCATGAAAATTCTGCTAAGTAAACACCATAAAGTAGGTTTTGAGAAAATGTTAGTCACCATTATGCAATTCCAAAACCAAAACCACAAATAAAGTGCTAGTATATTTTGTTTTATTGGTTGTGACTGCAAGTACTGTGTACACAAAGAAAACCTTTGAAAACCAAGCAGCCTACAATTGTATGCAGTTTGTTCCTACAAGGCAATTTGTCTAGTAATCTCAGTGTTAATTTTTTTCATCTGGTACACCGAGCTAATCTGCAGGACAGTGTACTTCGCCGTGCAGATGAAAATCCACGTTTTGTATGTTTTCTGCTTAGCTCAGTCTCTATTTTTTTAACAATCTTATCTGGCCTTCTCTTCCGTCTTTGCTATTAAATACACTGAAAATGATGTTTTCATACACTGTCTTTTCACTTCAGAGTTTTCAAAGTAAATATAAGCAATGTGCATTCCATTAAAAAAATATACGAAGTATCCAAATCTTAATTTTCCAGGCCTGCCAGAGCTGCATCTGTTTAAACATGTTACTTATATGCATGTGTACAGTACAGGAAGCAGGAGCGCTTTCCAGAATCGCCTGGAGTTGTATCTTTTTTATTCCCTCCTTTCTCAAAACAATTTTAAATCTACAGGAGAGGTCGGGGGAGGTCACGATTCCTGACCCAGCGCTGAACTGGGGGAGCCTCCGCTGCCTGTTTGATGCTCCGACCGGGTCACTGCGCCGGGGTTATTGTCGGCTCCCCGTGTCTACGGGCACAGCCTACCCCAAACAATTTTTAAATTACCACTGGCATGAGACCATCAGGAGGGAGAGGAGCGGGAATGTCTAGACGCGCAGCCAAGACACCGGGCTCCGCGGGGGTCAGCAGAGGGGCCGGGGAGCTGCTCAGGAACTCCCAGGCAGACACAAAACTCCCATCCTGCTCCCGCAATTTGCCCCAGGGGCCGAGCCTAAGAATTTGAGATAAGGAAATCTATAGGGCCTACAACTGGGAGATTTTTTAACTGCTTTATTGCTTTCCATGGATGCTAAAGCCAGCTGTCTGCTTTTATGAGCTCTTTAAATCACACATCACAGTATCTCCTAGGCTCAGCAGCACCAAGCTGCCTTAGAGTTTTTAAGGATTGTTCTTGACTTTACACTTTAAAAATAAGCATTGTGGCATGGTTTTAAGGCGGCATCGAGAGCCCCGATGTTCCTGCAGAGGCCCCGCAGCGGTGCAGCCCGTGCTGCAGCACGCAGACATAGCAGGATGCCCGGCCGGGGCCCAGCAGCGCCGCTGGAGCAGGGCGAGGAACCCAGTGCCCCCAACCAATGCTCACAAGGACCAGCCCGTGGGTTTGCAGAAAAAGGCTGTGCTTGTCACTTGTTTCCAAGCATTTGGTTTCTTATGCTCCTGTGTCCGTTATAAAAGATATAATGTTAGTGCTCAGTACAGCACCTACCACAGCAAACTCCAGCTCTGTGTGCCTCGGACGGTCACAGTTAAGCAGACAACAGATGTTGACATACAATAATAAAGATAATAGAGAGGAGTAAATTTGTTTAGCTTATCTGTTATAAAGTTCACTCTCACAAAATGAAAAGAACAAAAAAAAACTTTAAAAAATTAGTGGCATGAGGAAATGACAGTCCCTGTCTTGCATCCAGCAGGAATTGCTCAGTTCAGCAGTCCTCACTTGTGCTTGAGCAGGGCAGGACTGCCCCTGGGTTTACGCAGCGGGTGGAGGATCCTGGCGCTGGCTGCCTGCGGCCCCGGTGCAGGTTGGCCGGGCGCGAGCCGTGCGGAGCAGCACCGGGGGCAGCGGGTCTGGGGATTAGAGCCGCGCGCACCGCTTATGGGCAAGTTCTATCTGTTCCTTTTGCTGAACTTCACCTGCAAATTAATGCACATAAGGTATCACACTTCAGTTTCGGCACATAACTTAAGATTAACTCCCTGTATGGACAAAAAAATATCTCTTCACGAGGCAGTCGTGCTGCCCTTCTGTCTCAGCCTGCCTTGGAATCGCTTCCTAGCAGATCAGGAGGAAGATGCGCCCGTGCCCCGGGGAGCTGACACGGAGAGCGGCAACAGTCATGGAATTCTGCCCGGCCTGGGGCACTGGCCTCCAGCTGCTGGGATCTCCAGCTCTGTTGGGACTGCAGGCCAGTGGCTCTCGCGCCTCTTTTCCTACCTTCTATAGTGATTTCTAGAGAAAAAAATAGTCTTTTGGTTTTTTTTTTCAAAGTTGCATTTGAATGTGAATAATCTTTTTTTTTTTTTTTTTTTTGAAAAACAGCACTTTTTCTCCTGAACTCAAGCACTGCACTGAAAAATTGGCCTGTTTCCCTTAAGGCAAATGTTTGTAGAGACGCACGATGCTTAGCTATGACCTGCCGATTGCTGCTTCAACCTGTTAACCTTGGATGTTGAGCACACTTGAAATAAGGAGGCTTTTGTGAAAAGGCTCTGTGCTTGCGCTGACAGCCCCTCTGCACGTCCCTGGCCTGCACAGGGCCCAGACGTGTCCCTCTGCTTCCCCCGGGCTGTGTCTGCAGTGTCACTGGGCTCATCTCAGCACTGCAGGTAACCAGGGTGCCAAACTTTGCAAAGCAACTGTGGGATGAGCCACTGCGTGCATGAAAGGACAAGGTTTGATCTGTGCTCATCTCATATAGGCGATATAGTGGGTGTTTTATCATGGCAGGGATTGTCCTATGCTCATTCAGCTCCTGTAAGTGATATAGTTCTGTTTTTCAGAGGCTTTTTTTTTCAAAGTCACTGCAAAAGATGAAACACAGTCATTTTCACTGCACCAGATATGCAGATTCAGTGGTGCTGCACCAGAAGGGTTGACTCTTTCCAGGTTTAAATGTTTTCTCGCTTTAGGAGAGCATGGCACGGGAGTTGTTTCTTTCTGTAATGTACAGAAGGCTCTCAATGATTCGCAGCAGAGTGAATTTTCCCCAGCAGAGCTGCTCCAAGGCAGCTCTCCTCTGTACTGGCCTACAGTTTCATGCCCCTCCCCTTCCTTTTCTTTTCTCTTCTGTTTTTATCCCTTTATCTGGAGAAAAAAAAAATATCTTGGAGGGTCTCACTTGCAGCTACTAAGGTAATTTGAGATAGAAAAAGGACCATGCATCTGGATGAATAAATCCATCAAGAAAGAGTGTGGATTAGTACTGGACTAAGCTTTTACATCCTGGCTATTTCAGGCATTGAATAACAATATAAAAAACTGCTGTAAGAAAGCTGAGAAGAGCCATGGCTTTGTGGTGTGTTCCCACTGCAGCAGCACCAGGGCTGGTCTGCTGGTTCCTTTTGGAGTACGAGCTGTAAAATGGTTCCCGTTCCTGTTCTCTCGTAGGTAAATCACACGAACTAGCTCAGCAAAGGACATGCTTAGCACAGTCCTTCTCCTCTTGTCCTTCCCAGACCTTCGCTCCCAGCCTGCAGCCCTTTGGCTGCACGAACCCTGGAGCTGGTGCTGGAGTGGCTGGAGGCAGGAGCAGGGATGGGATCCCACGGTCTGCTTAGCCTGAGATGGGGGACAGAAAAGTAAGTTCAGATTTGCTGAAGTTAAAGGCAAGAAACTTAAGTAAAATTGAACTCTTCAAATAGAGGAAATCCACCTATGCGATTGAGGTGCCACCAGGAGGTCCTGCCTGCGGGGCACGAGATGGCCGGAGGCTGGGCCAGCGGTGCAAGAGGAGCATCCCACGTTCCGGGCAGACGTGGCCTCTCCCTGTGGATCTGACGGTGCTGGAAGGGGCATCAGGCTGCACCTTGTCTCTGTGCACAGCACCCGGGGCCCCTCTGTGCCGGCTGCAGTGCTGGGCTCCAGATGCGGTCCCTTCGCGCCACTAATCCTCATCTGTCCACAGAAACGGTGGGAGCTGAGGGAACTCCCGTGTTGCTTATCCTCCACTGCAATGACTTCTTGTATGCAACATGCGATGGAGGAACCCTGTAATTCACTAGCCCATGGCCCTACCGTGCTGAAGAGCCTCGGAGGGTGCTTTGTCCTGCCCTGTGCTTCACGTTTTGCTCACACGCAAGCTCCCTGGGTCTTGGCTTGGTGCAGCAATGCTATTTTTTGCCAAGATGTGTGCGCATTCCTTCCTCAGAGACCTGTGAGGTTTCCTGGGCAAATGCCCCTGCTGCAGATAGCCCAGGCCGTGGCACGGGGCTGTGGGATCCTCGTGGTGCAGGTGAGCAGGAGCTGCACCACTGGACACCCTGGGCTGCAGCAGGTTTCCATGAAAGCTTTCCTGTAAAATGAACCGTTTGGAGAATCGAATGCAACCAGCATATTTTTCTATGGGTTTCTCAGCCACAGGAACACCATCCTTCCAGTAATGAAACCCCCTTACAGGAGAGGCTGCGAATTACAGGTTTAGTGTTGACAGGATATTGAAAATAAAAATAAATCCTTAAAATGAACGTGCTGTGTGAAATGATAATCCTAGTCTGTGTAAAAACTATCATATTTTTAAATGTGATTTTGAGAATACTTTCAGTTATGTGTTATACTTTATTCATAAAGCTGCCTGCACATATCCAAATACTAATCAAGTATAATTAATTTAATAACAAATAATCAATTTAATAACAAACATTTAAAATTTTTGTGCTATTTTTTGATGTACATATCACTCAACTCCCAGTAAACTAAAGGTGAATTTGGGCAGATGTAGAAAAAGTTTCATCTCTCTACTGGAAAGTAAATGCATTTTTCTCTCCAACCAGATCAACTGCAAAGAATTCTTATTGCAGTGATAATTCAAACATAGGCTACTCTCATGGAAGCAAAACATTGTACTGGACAGCATTACTAGAGTGTGGTTTCACATCTCTTTGGACTACTGTATTCTGCTTTTGATTTTCTAAATTACTTCAGTGTATAATGATGTCTATATTTTAATGAAAAAAAAGGTTTTAAATAACTGATTTTCATTCTTTAATTCATTAAAGCAACTCTCGTTACAATACAGATCATTAAAAAGGTCAACAGAAAGCTATTACAAATTTAATCCATACTAACTGTACTGAGTGTGATTTAAGAAACAGAAGTCCTGTTATTAACTTGCTTAACAGTGATAGCACCTGGACTCCTCCTCCAGGTCACAATCCCATATATTTGCACTTGAGCTTCTATTTCCAAGGCTAATGCACGTTTCAAAGTAACTCATGTTTACGGATCAACAAAATGAGCTGCATTCAGTTTTAAGGTTACCTTGTATGATACATTTTAAAAGGAGAAGCTGGCAAGAATCCCGTTAAGAGCATTTTCTTGTCTGCATTTGGTTCATTTTAAGCAATTTCCCTAACTTCTCACGGATTGCAGACATTCAGATCCTCCCTCCCCTGCCCACCAACACCCAACCTGGATGATGCATTTGAATTTTAGCATGTAACAGCAATGCTTATGAGAAAGCTGTTTCAAAAATCCTGTGCAATTCTGATATCTGATCATTATAGAACAATAGTTTTTATATAAAATGTGGGTAATATATCAAGTCTTTTTTTTTCCTCATGTTGCTATTTTAAACAGGGGCATTCACACTTTATAGTACCAAAATATATATATTCTGAATATTTGCAATATATGACACATTAAATAACACTTCCTTCCTTCTTCCTTTAACTTTTCATCACTGGTTTGCTATTATTGTCTGCTTCTACCTATGTGACTCATCTTGAATTACACTGTATCTACCTAGAGAAGAATGTAAGCCCTGAGAATATAATTTTGATTAAACTGTTCTGTAAAAATATTGGGTAAGAAGAGCAATAATAATTAAAAAAGAAAAACAATGGAATTAAATGTACTATTTTTTCCATTTAAAATATTCCTTTTTTTTTCCCCAATAGTCACTCATCTTTTTAAGTTTTTTTTCAAATTTAACTTGAAACAAGTGGTGTGTTGGTATGTTCAATTAGATTTCACAAGCTATTAACAAGTAAAATTCAGGAGATAATGTATTTTTCAATTTTTATCTCTTTATCAATGTGTAGTTTTACTTCTAACATCAGGCTGATTACCCTTCTGATTAGACAAATTGCTGAGTGTGCAGTTTCTAAAATTGCAACTTTAAAACCTCTAAATAGCAAATACAACTTCTAAAAAAAAAAAAAACCCTAAAAGTGATCTCCTATATTCATTTATTGGGAGGAGGAAGAGAAAGAGCTGTATCATAGACACAATTTTAGCTCTGAAGAATTACAGCTACATTTTTACCATGTTTTAGCTTCCTAAGCATGGTGAGTAAGGCATTTATTCTGTCTTGCATTCTTCACTCTGAATTTAATATTCATTCTATTGAATCAGATTCTTCAAAGTCTGTAACAAGCTTTTTCTTTGTAGTTAATTTTAACCTGGTTAAACTTAATTTCTCAGGGTACAAAGGAGCTTACAGTAAGTAGTTGTGTAGTTAAATGGAAAACCCAGGGAATTATATTTATGAAGAAATGTGGCCAAGTGCATTTAAAATGCAGAATATTTAGAACATTTCTAACCAGTAAATCCTTTTCTATTCTCTGCACAGCTGATGATTTTTCAGTTTACAGGTACAGTGTCAGTAGCACAGCATTTATTTTATGACAAAGGAATATAAGTTGCCTTGGAGATTTTTAATTAACTCTTCTCCTGTAGCTCTGCCTGCTTATCATTTCAGTAGTTATTTAAGCTTCACATCAGATTGTGGATATTATTCTTCAGAAATGTTGTCTTAATCTCCTCAAATTAGCATTTTAGCAAAGCGTTGTTTCCATAATGCACCATTAACTCTGCTTTTATTTAAAGGTACAGTAAGTATTTACAACATTTATTCAGCCTTGAAAAATAGGTGTCCTGAACAGCAGAATGTTTATGAATTCTGCAGCTAAAACAAATAGGAAGTCAATGTGATTCTTTCCCACCTTTAATATGACCAAGATGTTTCCTAATCACCTTTTACTTGTTCTTTTGAATAAATTAAGGGGATGAGATACATTTCAGAGGAATTGGGATATTTCAGATTTATTTAGTGTAGTGTTGTTCCTTGAACAAATTAATTTACCTTGTAGCATTTACACAACTTGTTCAATACTGGTATGGAACAGCTAATGCTCTCCACAAAGTAGGTAAAGATATATTAGTATTTCCTTTGAACATTAATAGAAGAGAAAACAGCTGGAAGAGGCAGAAATTGCTGCTAACGACAGCCACAACTCTGGATGTCATAGTTTTTTTTCCCTATCTTGTTCTTTCTAGAAAAACGAAATTCATTATAATCAGACTTGTTAATGCTATTCAACTAGCAGCTGGGTTTTAGCGGCTTTTTTCAGCTGGATTATAAATGTCATGAATGTTTCCAAGCCTATAGAATCGGAAGCCTTTTCTATCCTGAAAATGGAGGGATGAGTCTAAGCAAATATGATTTACAGATACCGAGTTAATGTCATAAGCTAGAGGGAGCTCCACCACAACAAAATACAAAGGTTCATCTTCATTTATCAATGTGCTTTCCTGGCTTTGTCTGCTTCTGAACATAAAAGACCCAGTTTTATTGCAGATATTATCTACACCATTCTGTGATATGAATGTTATTGTTTAAACTGTTGCTGAAACATAAAACAGCTGAAACCTTCCACCAGTGCAAGCACCATATTTATGCCAAACCCTTTGATAAATACACAGCCAACAGTCACCAGTTGTGTTTCCCTTTTTTCACCATCACTGTCTTTGTCTTCATCATAACCCTCAGCCATCTTTAGTGAAAATGCATGCTCTGTAAATCCAGAGCATAGATACGCTGCAGGAACTGATCTTTTACCCCTAATTGTACCACTTAATGTCCATCAGGTGTGAAAAATCCGGGATAAGCCCCAAGCACTGCATCTGCAGGCACTAATACCTGCTGTTTCAATTATTTCACCAAGCTCTTTCTGAAGTAATTTATACCACCAATTTGATTGATGCTGAATCCTTTTGAAAACTTTTTTACTCCACAACTGGGCTCCTAGAGAATGTTCTGCAAAATGGGGTTAGTATGACCAGCCTCTAAGGGACGTGAGACTACTATAATTGGGAAATTCATAATATGTTTGCTTCTAATGAGTATCTTGCAGACAGAACAACTCCTTTAAAGTCCCAGTAATTCTACAGTATTTCTGTGTAAGGACAATATTTCTCCATTATTGTTATTAGATATAATTTCAATATAATGATGACTTCTTCTGTTTTATTTATATCTCTGGTCACCTCCTGTGCACTGGAGTTTCCCAGCCTGTGTCTGAGGTCCTCCTTGCTCACCTGATCTTTGACCTAAGTGGATAGTATTGCTCTTCTCAGAATGATGGTAAGAATAAACCTAATATCAACTCATTGATTTTTTTGTGTTGTTGTTAATGACACTTTGCAGAGAAAGCAACAGCTGAGGCAATCAAGGCTGGGTGGTGGCTGAGTGGATGGACTTTATTTTTGGCTATACTGGGTGTGAAATTTGTGATGAATTATTTATTAAGTTATTTTTTTCTTCTTCCCTGTTTGGGAAATGCCCATGGGCAAATCATGATTTCATTTCACCTTTTAGAAACTATTTTTTTTTTTACCTTGTGATTTCTAAAAACTTTAAATCTTATTGACCAATTTTTTTGTCTTCTTCCACTAGAACAGACAAACATACTGGTTAGCACGGTGTTGTCCTATTGAAGTTAGGAATAAAATGTCCAAAGAGGCCTGTTGCAAATGCTTATATAAATTTAAAACTGGGTTTCCACAGATGCTACATCGCTGTGCATCAACATTCCTGAGCACAAAACCTACAAAGTTCAAATTCGTTTCTGGACAATGGCCAGCAAAAAGATTATCCCTGGGTGCAAGTATGGTCATCCAAACCTCAGTAAATTTTGTTCCACAAAACCTCTTTTGCCTTTGCCTCTGCCAGGAGGAAAGATGTGATCCAATGAGATAAATAGGCATTTCTTATTCTTCGTGACTGGGCTGACAGCAGCCCCTCATCTTAAGCAAACATCCTGCTGGTAACAAAGCTCGGGGGGTACCTTGGACAAGCGGTGGCAGAGAGCAAATTGCCTGAATCTAAACTCTCAGATTTATATAGTGAGTGAGTTCACTAACGTCTGTGTGTGTCTGGGATATAAAGTCTCCATCTTATGATGATACCTAGTCAGATTAGTGGTCTCACGGGACTGGGTCCAAAATCTTTATAAAAATCTATTCTGAGAAACCTAATAACACCATCATCACCGCCAGGTGCTGTGCTCGTGTCTCTGACATTATTGAGGACTAGCATGTATAACGAAATTACAGTTCTCTTTTGCTGTGTTTTTAGGAACGAGGCTTTGGAGGCCAGATCAATAGGATACATCCAGCAGATCCATTTTATGTTACTTGTTTATAATATTGATGTAGAAAGGAAATAAGGAACTACCACTGCTTGTCAGGCATATCAGCTCTGGAACTGAGACCCAAGTACAATATAGATCTGGAGGTTTTCAGCTCCCTTGTGTTAGAGGGATCAACATACCTTCTAATATTATGACTTTATTTCTGTATATCTAAATATAGACTTTTAAACTTATTTGTTGGTAGAAGTATGAAAATGTTTCCATTGTGGTGGAACAGGAGGATCCCTTCCTCAGGAATCCTTCTTCCTCAGGAGAAAGGAGGATTCTCCCAGGAATTTGTGTGTAGATGTAATCTGCAGTGATTCTCATTTTGGAACCTGAATGGCTGGCTTTATAGGAGATCCTGGGCCCAGCTAAGGAGAGGAAACTAATGGATGGAGACTCCTCTATTTCTGCCTCTGTTTAGAGCAGGCCCTAGCCAGGTCTAGTTACAGGGTAAGGGATCTATTCAGCTCTAACTGGATAGACACCTCCTACACTGGAGATTCCTGCTTGTTCTTGGTATACTACATCTAGTTGCTTTCACCAGCCCACAAAATAAAGCACAAATATTCTTGGTGTTACTTTCTGGAGTTCTTTTTTTCTCTTCATCATTGCCATGGGGTCAATTACCAGCAAGAAGTAAGAGAAACCCCTGTGCCCCCTTTGAGACATTTTGTTTTGCTCTTGCTGGAATTGCTGTGGGTGGTGGGACCCGGCCAAGCACCAGCATCTGCAGCATGGTGAGAAGGTCAGCAGAACATGGACTTCTGGATGTAAAAGCTGACCGACAGCCCCATAGTAATAGCCTTGTTTTGCAGATATCAATATATTTTCATTCCTAACCAAAAGCAAAAATTTCATAAAAGCTTGTTTTACTTGGGAATTTTGTTTTATTCAGAAGTGCTAAGAATATTATATTTTAGGTAGATTAGGCACTATCATCAGAACCATCAGCCTAATCTATCCTTCTAATCCATATCTCCTGATCTACTTTAACCCTTGAATTCTCCTAGTGTTTCCTCTAGAAAAGCTGCTGGCTGCAATCAGCATTTTAGAAACAATGATGTCAGATTTCCCCTTGCTGCTTCTCTGTACCTCTTGAGCCACAAATACTTATAAATTACCGGAAATATCTGAACAGTGCTGGGGAAATCACTTTGTAGGTGCCAGTTGGTTTCAGTACCTATCCTGGTTAATATTAAAAGAAAAAATAGGGAAAGCAGAGAAAAAAATAAATAAAAACCAGTAAGGTCCTTGGCTATTCTCCTCACTTGATGAGGTGCAGGGGACAAAGACCAGAGCGAGGCCCAGACACACTGGAGATTCAGTCTTTAAAAGTGTTTTCTTTGCTTGCAGCTCCCTGACAAGAGCCACAGGTAGCAGGTATAATTGTCCTGTTAAAACAAGAGGAGGAGCAATGGTGACTTAGTTGTCTCAGCTGCGTCTGATCTCGGGTTGGAATAGCTCTGCTGGGTTGGATCCCGGCTGGCTCCACTTCGGGATTGCTGTGCATGCAAACTGGATCCTACCTGGAGCCAGGGATCACGTGGATGAGAGCAATGTCTTTAGAATTTTCCCAGCTATTTCCCAGGCTCTTGTCTGACCCGAGAGGGCTCATTGGGGATTTGCTTGTTTGCAGCCACCTCCGCTTGGGTGGGATTGTGAGCCCCGTGACCACAGTCCAGCCTGGCAAACCTGGCGGGTGGTCACAGTGTGGTAGGAGCACAAAGCTTTGCAGTAGGGGCGAGCGTGACCTCTCGTCAGATGTAGCCCCACAGGCGTCTTGATCAGCGCTGCAGCCAGCAACCAACCAGGGGAGTCTGGTCACTGTGTGGTGCATTGCAGTGATGTAAAAAATGCATCAGAACAGGCTGGGGAGCGACCTTCCGGAGAGCAGCTCTGCAGAGAGGGCCCTGGGCGTCGCGAGGAACGACAGGTTGCCCATGGGGCAGCAGGGTGCCCTCGTGGCCAAGAAGGCCAATGGGTCCTGGGTGCGTTAAGAGGAGCGTCTGCAGCAGGTGGAGGGAGGGGATCCTGCCC
>JAWLRI010001031.1:291675-303492 GCA_034781795.1 Crypturellus tataupa
AACGGGCTGCCCAGAGAGGTTGTGGCATCTCCCTCTCTGGAGATCTTCAAGACCCGCTTGGATGCAGCCCTGTGCCATGTGCTCTGGGTGACCCTGCGTGTGCAGGGGGTTGGACTAGATGATCTCTAGAGGTCCCTTCCAACCTTAAGGATTCTGTGATTCTCTGAAAAAGCTGCAATGCTCGTGGCTATTTGGTGTACCTAATTACCAGGTGGTTGCCAGGACTGTGCAGTTATTCTGGATTCACTCTCTAATTTCAGACTAGATAGGAGGTTAAGTGGGCACTTGTTATAAAGTGATACCCTACTTCTGTTGCTTGTGTAGTGGAACTCAAGCTAGAAATAAACATATCCAATGGAGTTACTTGGCTTTTGTGTCAGGACAGACCCTTTGGTGCTCTCATTTGGCAGCAGGATTGCTTGCTTTTCCCGACAGCAGTGAGTTGTTACTCTATGGTGTTTTTAATGCAGCAGCAGACATGGGAACCAGGGAAGCACTCGTCAGCAGTTGGTGCTGCCCCGGAGCACTTCCCCTCTCCTTTACCATAGCGTGGGAGGGCAGAGCATAGACAGGTGCTATCTGCAGTTTTGCTTTGGTATTTACTGTGACCTCAATCATTTTTAGTGACCTGGTGAGGCGGAGTGTCCACATTCTCCACAGTGTCATGCAAGGATGACTCTCCTTGGCAAGGCAGTGCACCCCATGTTTGCATGTTTCCAAAAAATCAGGTATGTGGAAAGGAGTTGGTCCATCTGCAGGATGTACTGGGTGGTGCCAAGCTGGTTCACTCAGGTCTTTCATCGGAGCCTTGGCCAGGAAGTGCTGATCAGGGCCGTATGGAGCATCCTGGTGGTGACAAAAAGCAGGTCTGTCCCTCTGGCACCACGGATTTAGCTGCCAGTGGATGAGTATGTGAGACATGTTCATCCCCTGAGCAGGAGGGTGAGTACAGCTCAGAGCAGGCACCGGTGGCAGGTCAGGATGCTCGTCTCCAGCAAAGTGTCTGAACTGGCTCCTTGCAAGATATTTTACCTTCTGCAACAAAAACATACTTGATATTTGCTGAATATCCTCAGAGGTCAAGCAAGAGAGAGGATTTTGTCTGAAAGTGTCTCGTCTTTCTCCGTCTCTCGTTCTCCACTTTCCAGCATCTCACTTTCAAATGCAAATACGCTGGAGAAGGTTGCAGACAGCAAAACAACACTATTTTCCAGCAATCCAGGGCTATTCGCACGAGTGTTTAGCATATACACCTGGACACTGTCGTTCTCCTATGCTCCCTTGCAAATACGTGGTTAGTGCTAGCAGAGCAGGCAGCGCCCCTGGCCTGGCTGCCGCGCAGGGCAGCTGATGGCAGTGCTGGAGTCGCTGGCCCGTGGCCCGCGCTCGCTCCTGGCTCTGCTGCTCTGCTGCCTTCCAGGAAGGCCGTGAGCGGTGTCAGCTCTACGGAGGATGGAGCCCGGCCCCGCGCGCTGGAGGGTCGCTGAGCGCGCTGCGCCTGGCACCTCTCGGGTTGCCATGGGGATGGACACCAGAAACACGACTCCAGAAATGCTGCTTTTTTAGAGTGCATTTTGAGAAGGATCATATTGCAAACTACTCTCTGTGTTCTATACCAGAATAAGCAGTATTATCCTCTACTAATACAAATTACCTGGAGCCTGCCCTTTGCACAGATGCACACAGACACGGGTCACAACATCCTATACGCATTTTACTCTGCTTTTATATTAAATGGGTGGATATGTCCTGTGTTTCCCTTCTGAGTGCCATGCCCGTTGCTGCTTTGGAGGCGTCTCCAGTTTCCCACAGGGAAGAGGAGGCGCTGGGTCGCTGCTGCCCTTGGTGTGCCGCCTCTCCCCTTCCCACAGAGCATCCTGTCTTAGCCATGGTCAGGAACATGGAAGATGTGCAGCGGTGTTGAGGGCTGGTGGATGCAGGGGATGGGGGACTGGAGCCTGCAGCACCCGGCTCTGGGAAGCGCTGGCCGGGGCCAGGAGGTACCAAGCGGCATGGAGATGGGCACCAACCCAGGGCACATTTGCAGTGGTGCTGGGGCCCCTGACCCAGAGAGGGGAGGGAAGATCAAACGCCCTGGGAAAAGGGCTCTTTGGGGTCCGTGTGGGTGCACCTGCAGCCCCGGGCGCAGGACCCGTTGTGCCCCTTGCTGCAGAGGTGACCGCAGAGCCGCTAGTGCCGCAGCTCGTCCCCCTGGTGACAGCAGCGGCATCGTGGCCAGCACTGAGCCCTGAGGAGGGGGCGGCCGCACGGTGCGGCCACTGTGAACCCGCGCGAGGAGCCAGGAGCATCGGGCCAAGCGAGGCTTTAAAGGCGCCGAAGGAGAGCAAACAGCTGTGCAGCTCTGATGCGCAAGAGGAGGGAATAAATCATTTGGTGGTGACTGGCAAAATAAGGGCATGAAAATAACCAGCAGGGTGACCACAAAACAGACATGTGCAGAGGGTGAGGCTCGGCACAGCAGCATCACAGCATTTGATCAATAGTAGTGTTGAAGTTGGGAATTGCATGCAAAGCTGTCAGGGCACATACAAACCATAAAATCCTGTCTCTGGTTACAAAGTGACAATTGGCAATTTTATTTATTTATTTATTGCACCTTACTCTGACTGTGAAATGTGGACAAGTTAGCACAAGAACATCAGAGGACCTAGAAATCATTAATCAACAATACCTCCAAGCTATTATGCTTATCAAGTGTCAACATAAAAACAGTGAGTAATGATTTTCTACAAAGCACTTCCACAAATGGTTTTAAAAAATGCTTAGGAAATCTCAGTTTTTCTGGAGTTCATATTTTCTCTAGATGAAAGACTAAAAAATATTAAAGAAAACAGGGCATAGTGATCTTTTAGTGAAGAGAATATAAAACACAAGGAAGGGATAGAAGATCTGGTGAGAAAGTCTTTTCCTGGAACTGAGTGACAGAGAGAAATCAGTATGACGTTAGCTGCAAACCAGGGAAGGATTTCTGCATTTATTTGCCAGGTTCTGAAGCATCCTAAGAATTAAGTTCTGGCTTTGTGCCTATGTTCCAACTTCCTAGAGCTTTTGCTAACCTGAAATTTGGTGCACGACAGTAGCAAGAACTTTTACTTTTCCATGCATTTTTAGTGAATTGTGTTTTGTCTCATTTAAGAACATCTTTCAGCTCTTCTGGCCAGGAAATCTAACAGAAGACATGCAAGCATCTGATATTTTCTTGTCACCTAGGGTAATTGCAATATGATGGATGAACATTCAATGCTTTGCATACATTTTGCTTCTGTTACTCCCTTTTTATGATCTGAAGGTAGGAATTCTTATTAAAATTTTCCACACCAGGAATTTCTTCATTGCATTTGAGATGAACAAATGCCTCAGGAGGAACGGTATGATCATGAAAGGTCAGGGTGTAGCAACTCTATAAAGCATTATCTTAAAAAAAAAAAAAAGAGGTCAGACAAACTTTTCCAAATTCAGATGCCTGGGTAGCCTGTTTCAATAATTTATCTTACGTTTACATTAGTTGAAATTGCACTTAGTTATTAGGGTGCTGCGACTGCTGCAGCCTGCCTGTTTACACTGCTAGGGCACAGGATGGAGCAGGGTGCCTGCCCGCTGCTCCCTGCACCTCCTGCCTCCTGTTCCAGGGGCCGGGGTGTCCCTGCCGGCTGCGCTCGGGCACGCTCTGCCCCTCTGTGGGGACCGTGGGATGGGGCTGCATGGGAGCAGGGACACGGTTCCACGTGGGAGCAGAGACACGGTTCCACGTGGCCGGGGTTCGCAACGCCCGGGGCGCGGGCAGGTTATTCCCTGTGTCCGAGGAGGTGCCGGTGTTCCACCCTGCAGCGCAGTCTGGGATCCTGAGTTCTTATCCTGACATTAAAGAAATGGATTTAATTGTCAGTGCTCTTAAGCAAGCGTTTAATTCTGTTCTGTAGGGAATAGAGACACTCTTAAATAATTGAGCGGCCAAGAGATTGGTTATTCCTGTTTTCATTGCCTGTATTGATTTAAGTGTAGTTAATCCTCTCAAATACCCGTGTCACACAAGCCCTGATGGCTCTCTTTAGGGCAATATTGCTCCTCCAGCTAGATTATGTGACATCAAGCATTGTAATGTCACAATAAATCCTTCATGTGGGCTGCTCTTCTCCAGGCCAAGTACCAGATGGGGACTTTGCCTCTTACATTACACTCTTGGTTTTACTAGTCAGAAGTTGGGCTTGTGAATAATTTTCATTAAA
The DNA here is from genome assembly GCA_034781795.1 of Crypturellus tataupa. Taxonomy (NCBI): domain Eukaryota; kingdom Metazoa; phylum Chordata; class Aves; order Tinamiformes; family Tinamidae; genus Crypturellus; species Crypturellus tataupa. Next base: position 295,923 of record JAWLRI010001031.1, read on the forward strand.
TTTTCTTCTGTGCCTCATAAAAGCTACCTCTGCCGCAGTGACATTAAATAATCAGAAGCCCAATTAAACAAGTATGTGGACATAAAATAAACCAAGGTGTTCCCCTCACTGCAATTTAAATATAGTTATGTGTAAAATAATCTCATTTGGGACATAACCCAACACAGGGCTGGTGGAATGGTTTTTACAGGCAGAAGTGAGGCTGGTGAAGCAAGAACTAATATATGCATTTTAAAAGCCAGCACAATTTTCCTTTCCTCTAGTTACCTCCTAGATCTATCTCTGCCTTGAGTTGCGCCCAGTTGGCCAAGTGGAATTCCACATGTCACTTACAAATGGATCCGACTAGATCTCATAAATGTCTGTTTTCTGAAACTTCTCTTGACCATTGTAATAATCCCATTTTTTTTCCTTACTGTGCATCTTTCATCACTGCAAAGCCTTCAGGATAACTTTATCATGATTTGGCACAGGAGAAGAGGAAAGCAGAGTAACAGAGTTCCCTTGAAGCGGAAGATTTGGTACCTGTGACCAAGGCTGAGTTTCTGTGGGTTCTCATGTGGGTGACTACTCTAGAGAGGAGCTACTAATTGTTTTGCTTTGCCTGTCCGGTCTTCATTTGCAGTTACCTGTCTTGTGTGTTCCTCTCTTATATGGTTAGACTTGTTGTGAGAATAATAGTCAGCTGGCAAAGAGCTTGCAACATGTCTTTTTTATGAACTTTTGGTCTTTTTCTCCAAAGAATTTACTGTCTAACTACAGAAATTAATAGCAGGAGTCACAGAGTAGTAGAGGTTGGGATAGACATCTGGAGATCATCCAGTCCACTCGTCCTACAGCAAGGAGAGCTTGGGCAGGTTGCCCAGGACTATGTCCACTTAGGGTCTGAGTATCTCCAAGGATGACAACTCTAGAGCTTCTCTGGGCAGCCTATCCCAGTGCTTAGTCACCTGCATAGTTAAAATAAAGCCTTTTTTTTTCCTTTTCTTTTTCATTTTCTTTTAATGTGAGTGGAGTTTTCTGTATTTTTGAGTTCTTTGCTTTTGTGGGACAGGATGGGATGAGATGGGACAGGATAGTCCCTCCCTGCACACCAACTGCGTGTGAGGTCCCTAGTGCAGTCAGCGCCGTCCCAGACAGACTCTGGTTCAGCGGGAGAGGGCGAAGGGCCGACTGTCGAGGCACCGTGTCCTCTGCTGTTGTCACATTCCCCTGGGGCTGTTTTTTTGAAATACGGCATCTCCGCTGGCCTTCCGAAAGCTGAAGTGCTGGTCAATTGAGTCAACTCCTAGACTTGCTGCATCACAGCTTTGTTTTAGGAGTAGCAATGAAGACCTGGATTCACGGGCACCATTTGGGTTTCAGGCTGCTCTGTGGGGATTGTTTCACCCTGGTACCAGGGATGTCCATGCAACCTGCTTCAGACCACCTTTACATTAACCTAGGAGAAAAGATTTGTTTATTATTATTTATTAAGAGATTCTGCCTTTATTACTGCTTTTTTAGTAACCAGATGTGTATTTGAATTTCCTGGATTTTATGCATCATCTGGATGAAGCATCTGGATCCACCTCAGCATGTAGCCTTTACTGACACCAGGGCAGCTATCAGGGAGCAGGGAGCCGTGGTGGGCAGTGCTCAGGACCCTGCGCTGACTGGAAGCAGAGGCAGAGGGTTGCTGGTGCGTGCAGGCTGCTGGGCTGCCCCCAGCTCAGGGCAATGACACTATTTTGCATCCCTCTAAGTGGTGATTCTTTCCTTGGAGTCGCTGGGTGAATCCAGGAATGTTTCTGTGTGCAGAACTGGAAGCATGTTTGCTACTGCAGCAAAGAAACATGTTTGCTGCTGATAAAACCTGCAAGAACAGCAAATTGGTATTGCTAGGGACACCTACCCAAATAAATCCTCCTTTTTTGCTTTGCAGATAAAAAGAAATTTTCACAGATAAAATGAAGCCACAATGTTTTTGTAGCTGCAGGTGGCCCATGCTTTCCCATTATCTTCACAACAGTGATTACCCAACAGTAGGAAAACTCTTGCTGAAGTGGTTTTGATTGCTTTGTCGTATCTGAATTGCACTGGAAACCCTCCGCTCCCTCTCTTGCTATGTGAGTGACATTCTCACCAGGGTGATTTAAGAGAAATCAGACTGCATTGTGCGGCATGCATGGAGTAAGTGCCTTGAATCCCCCCAGCCAGCCCTCCCTCCTGCTGCTTCACGCAGGTGCCGCCGTTGCCCCCAGAGAGGCGGTACGGTGGTCCCGCCGCACGCCGTGCTGTGTGACCACACTCCTCATCGCGAGGACGAGTGCAGCACAGGTGAGAGACGTGGGGCAGAGCTGCTGGACTGCGCAGTCCCTCCGCTAGCGGGCCAGGGCGGCTTGTGCCAAAGGCTGCTTGCAATGCGCTGCTCTTGCTACTGGCCTGGAGGGACAGTCCATACTGGGAGCTCCAGCTTGCCTAGAATCCTTTGGCAAGGCTCAAGTTCCACAGAGGCATCACACCAGATTCCTAGGTTTCTTCCTTGGAAGAACATGTGCAGATTTTACAGCATCTGTAATATTACACATATGATTCTTTTGGTACTGTACCTCGCTGCTTTCTTCTCAACAGCACAGAAACAGCACAGAAACAGCACAGTTTCTGTTCTGTTCCAGTTTTGCCCTGTTATTTTGAAGACCAAGTGAGTTTTACGATCACTTTAAGATGAAGGCATTAACTGGCTTGTTAAGTTGGACTAAGTATTTTGAAACTATAAAATTATCTCTGGACATGTGCAGAGGTCTTGGGGAAAGGAGATGCAGCAGAAGCAGGGTTCTTCACCTTGTACTAAGCAGAGTCTTCCCACTCATCACTTTGACAGCGATCAGGCTCCTGGTGAGATCCACAACATTCTCTCTGCTGGCTCTTCCGCGCGGGAGCGGACAGGGGGGCCGGGATACCCACACAAGGGTGCTCTGGGCTGTGCTTGCACGTGCAGCTCTGCAGATGCACATTGCGCCCGTGTGTTTCACCAAGCCCAGGGCAAGTCTGCATTCTGCAGTGAATAGACTGTGTAAAGAGTTGATGTCTGTTGCTTATACAACGTGGCTGTTTGCAGCACACTGCTACACACAAAGCTTTTCTGACTTATTGACTGCCTCTCTTCCGTGTGCTTGCTACAGTTGTGCCCTATCTCTTCCTGGGTGTTCAGAGCAGATTGAGGATCTAATTGCAGATTAATGCGTAGTTCAGATTATTCTTTTCAATGTACATTCAGTCACTCTTTTCCACAATCAATTTTAAGGAATACATGTTGCTGTCAGGTCGTGTCCTTCTTAAGTAAGAGTGTACATACTTGATGCATTTTTAAAAGGCATTTTAAAGTAGTTTTCTTAAGATTATGATGGAGACAGCCTGTCAAGAATGCAGTGAGCGCAAGCGAGGGGAACATTCCTGCGGCATTACCGGGCCCGCTGCAGCCGCACACCCAACGCACGGGCTTTGCTTCGTTACGCCTAGAGGTGTAAGAATAGCTGTGAACAGCTAATAAGAATCAATGCTATTGGCGACATCTGTTTCGGTTTTCATTTTTCAGTGTTATTAGTGCTTATTGGTACAAGGCTCAGGAATGCAGCCAATCCCTTTGAAGTGCATTGTAAGGCTAGAGGCATTGTGTGCCTTGCTGATGACCCTGCGCGTAACCTTTCATTAAACATCCCCAATGCAGGCGGCGAGAGCAAGCGCCTCCCGTAGCAGAGAAGACTGCTATCCTGAAAATCCCATTTGCTGGCATTTTAGTAATCCCTGTGGATTTTAACGAGTAACCTCAAAACAAATTCTTTACTTCTTTAATTCCTTTAATTAAAAAAAAAAAAAAAATGAGTGATCATGTGAATATACTCGTATTCTTTTGGTTATTAATATGTAATAAAATCCATAGTCTCTGCATAGTGCAAGTAACCAGACAAAAGATATATATTTTCCATTAAAAGGGCAAATGCATGGTGTGGCATGTGAATAACGGCAGTGGTACTTCCACCAGTGTCCAGTGCTTATCCTTAGCCGTGGAAAGGATCATCTCAGATTCTCCAGCAAATTAGGGGAAGCTCTGCCTCTTTCTTTTTTTTTTTCAGAGTGATTAATGCAATTACCTAATTGTACTTAAATGGAAAGCATTAGAAATATTAGCAAAAATCAAAATAAAATAAAAACTGGCCAAGAGAGAGATGAGAAAAGTGGCAGTAGTTAGTTGGCCTCAGAGAGGAAACATTACAGTCCTCATGTAAGTGGAGAAGGACTGTTTAGGATCATAAAAGATGGAATGATGGAAGGAATGAATAATGGTAAAGCTTGGGCTGGCAGTGAACTCTGCTGGACTGTGAGAAAGTCTAAGCAAAGGGCGGAGCACGTTGGGAAGGACACTGAGATCAGCTGGGACGAGGTAGAGTAGGAAACAGCTGCAGAAATATCTGTCCTTGTCCCATGGGCCATGGAGGGCTGCAGCGCCCATAAGCTCAACCTTTGTTTTAGAGCAGGCCACCAACCACTCCCTGGGGACACAGCGTGGCCTCTGCTGCGGGGAGGATATAATTGCTCCACGGGATACACAAAGCAAGACTTTTTATCATAACCCACTAATTTTATCAAATTTGTGAAAGTGGGTAAGTGGAGAAAGTAACAAACTATTTTTAGGAAATCCTTAAGATATTTATGTAACTAAGTGCTTACCACCATGTGAGGCTACACGTGCACAATCCGGGTGGTTAGTTGCCACGCCACATCTCTGGTGTGGGTGTCTGCTGGTCTGTACGTATGTCCTATAGAAAGTGCTAGGAGATACAGGGGAAAAAGGAACAGAGTTGTGTTAGGTGAGGAAGTTTGTACACTAAAATCAAATATGACATGAAGAATATTTTTAAAAATATATTTTAAAAGGACTATTTGCTAAATGAAAATATTCTATTTCATTTACAGAAAATGGTTTGGGGGAGAAAATGCAAACTGCAGAGTTCTTATGGTGCCTCCTAGCATGGTTCACCCAAAATGAAAGTAGTGCTTTTTTTTTTTATCATTTACATATGTCACCACTGAGGAAAAAAAAAGAAACCACAAAAACAATGGCAATTTTTGAAGAAACAGAACTGTCCTGATTATTTTTTAAAAATTAGATATGCAAGAACATATCCAATATTAAAACATCCTGACACCAGGAGTGGAAGCATTTCTTGCTCTAACAACAATAACAGATGTTTCTGAAAACAAAATTTTGCTCAAACACTCCACAGAGAACATTTTGTTCCTTTTAAGTGACAGAACAGAAATATACCATAGGAGCTGTAAACTTTTCTTAATGGATCATTGCATTCAAATTTCTTCAGAAAAGATGCAGTCCTAGCGAAAAATAAACTGTGTACTTTATAGTTCTTAACAGAACAACCAATACAAACAGGGAATCATTGTTCTTATGGGAAGAACTCGTACATACTGGAGCATCATTTGCAGAAAAACATTTGTAAATTCTTTACCCAGCATCTGAAAGATATTTAGAAGGACCTCGTCTTCCAAAATACTGGGGACGTCTATGTCCTTTCATCAAGCCATAGAGAGACACCCTCTCTATGGCTTTTTGACACAAAGCGGGGCATGAGGGAAGAGGATTTTTAGTTTGCAGAATGCTTTGGCCAAATTTGATGACTCCATTTTTTACCCTATATATCTGTGTGCTGAGACACAAATAGAGTGACTACCTAATGATTCTTCCATACTCGAAGGATAAAATAGCATATAGAGATTACATTAGAATTGCACAAAAGCACAGGAAACATTTATATTATGCTGCAGAAATACAGATTTATTTAAAAGTTGCTCCCATTAATGGGGGATTCCCCGAACCTCTGAGCAGAAACAGCAGAAGCAACAAATCCAGGAAGACACTAAGAGTCATCTAAAAGGGTTTTATTATTATTATTATTTGAGACACTAATGAATTCCTGTTTCCCAAGACAGGTAGCAAGATTATGGACCAATATGGATTATATGGACTGGATAATCCGTGTAAGAATGCACTTACATTTTTCATCACTTGATGATGAGTTTAAGGAAAAAATAAATAAGAAGATGGCACATCAGGACAGTGGGTAGAAATGTGGAACAAAGAAAACTAGCCCACCGTGGAAGTGGAAATAAGAAAACTGCACATTCTTGTGCCTAGGGCTTCTTCACACCTCAGTATCCTTAATTATGTTCCAGGATATTTTGGCACTCCTTATATTTGCATTCAGATCTTTCATCAGGAAGTTAATGTTCTCAGAGCAAGTAAGATCTCAAACCCCATAAATCCTAATGTTTAATACGTTAACGATATAGAGATAAGTATTTAATTTTACTTTATGCATGACAGAGAAGCCAATGACAAATAGCACTGAGTAATATTTATGAGTTCCATGCCTGGAGGAATAATAAGCACCTTAAATTATTGTAAATTCTGACAAGGCACACACATTGAAGACTTTATAAAACTTTATCCCATGCATGTAACTACAACTCTGTAGTTCTTCCTCTTGCAGTTCAGCTCCCAGTTCTGTCAGCTGGTGCGATCGCAAACCAGCATCTGCCCGAGCTGAAACACTTTGTCGAGATGTCTCAATCTCATGTGTGATGTCAGCCTGGCCTGCAGATCCCAGCTATACATACATATATATATATATCACACACATATATGTATATGCTTATACACACACACACGTACTGAAGTGTGCCGCGAGGAGGGCAGTCAGGGAATACCCGTTCTCCTCAAGCTGCTTCATCTGGCTGCGATGATATGGTGAAGTGAAGCTTAGGTGAAAGGCAAAGCAAATATTTTTAGCTGTTGGTGATGGCTCTTCAGCCCCGCTGAGCGCTGGGACTGGGCGCCCCAAGGAAGCTGCCCGTATGCCACCAGATGTAAAAGGTGTTTCTCGATGCACTTTTTAAGAGCATTGTTTTGGGGAAGAACTGCCTGAAGGAATGGGAAGGAACTTGCTGCATAAATGAAGGGTTTTTTTTTTCTTCGATTCTGACAGAGTGGACTGTCCACTTTATTTCAAGTAGTTTTTCTTTACAATGCAAGTGTGGACCCACGGCAGTAGCCAGCTTGTGGCTGCAAGGCTGGGACTATGAGACCCGGCTCGCAGACATCCCTGCAGTGACACCACAAGGCAGGGGGCTGAGGCCCCTCAGGGCCTGAGGAGGAGGATCCCGCTTGGGAGGCACCGGTGCTGTCACCACCATCGTGTTGGTGCTGGGCTCCGCGGGACCGCGAGGCACCCAAGGAGACGAGTCAGCAGGACACGGAGCAGCAGAGCTGGGGACGCGGGGATGCTCTGCACAACTCTCTCGCCCCTCATGTAAGTCAAACTCTTTGTTAGGGGGAAAAAAAGAAACAGAGAAAGAGAGAAAGAGAGAAGGAGGAAAGGAAGGCAGGAAGAGAGGGAGGGAGGAAGAAAGGGAGGGAGGAAGGGAGGGAGGGAGGGAGGAAGGAAGGAAGGAAGGAAGGAAGGAAGGAAGGAAGGACGGAAGGAAGGAAGGAAGGAAGGAAGGAAGGAAGGAA
>JAWLRI010001031.1:307494-323614 GCA_034781795.1 Crypturellus tataupa
GTAGGCCGCCTGCAAAACTCTGCTGCGTATTCAGGGTCCTGGGCGGCCGTCTGTCCCACCCCGACCGCGCACGGCGCCTTCTCCACCCGTAGGCCGCCTGCAAAACTCTGCTGCGTATTCAGGGTCCTGGGCTGTCGCCAACTGCCGCCCCGCTTGCGCACGGCGCAGCCTTCCCCCTAAGACTGCCTGCAAACCTGAAAGATGTATTCAGAGTCCCGGGCCGCGGCCGCTGCTGCCCCGAGCGAGCATGGCGCCGCCTCTGCCCGTAGGTCCCCTGCAAAACTAAGCGACCTATACAGGGTCCCGGGTACCGCCGCTGCCGCCCCGCCTGCGCATGACGCCGCCGCCTGCAGGACCCCTGCAAAACTCTGCTGCGTATTCAGGTTCCCGGGCCGCCGCCCCCTCGCTGCACAACTGCGGTGCTTATACAGAGCGCGGGGCGGCGCCGCCCCGGAACCTGCACCGGGAGGGGCTCTCGCTGCAGCCGCGCCGCCTGCGCCGCCTCAGTAGGGATTCTCCCTGTCCATGGGGTCGGGCAGAGCCCGAGGCCGAGCGGCTGCGCGGGGAGCGGTGCTGGGAGGCGGAGCACGGCTCTAGGGACGCTCCAAGGCTTCCGTTATACAGTGTCCTGGGCTGGGCCAACCCTGGTCGCTGTACGGAGCAGTGCGGCCGCAGCCCCGGAACCTGCATGCGAGGCCTTGGTGTGCCGCCCGGGCGGCCGGGGCGCCGCGCCGCTCCACGCTGCTCTCGCCACGGATGTTCGGGGCTCGGTGCGTCTTTGTTTGCTTTGCTGTACTGAAAGCAGCCTGGAAGGCAGGGTAATGCCCCTGCCTGGAAACAGACATGCAGGTGACATAAAAAGGACTGCAAAATGACGTTCAGTCCTGAGGTCTCTGCTCTGCTCTTGCTCTGCTCCTATGTCCTGAGGTCTCTGTGGGGCCAGGGGGTTATTGCAGCAGCTGTGCTGCCTCGCTACAAGTTACCGCGAAGCACATTCATTTCTCTCAAGCAAAGCCCTGGTGTTGCCTTGGTGCAAGGTGTGGAGACCACCCATAGCTCCTGGCTCTGTGCAGGAGGGAACAGATAGCTCTGACCCGGCTGCACATGAAGAAGCCACTCAGAGAAGTTCTTGCGGATGCCCAGGCTGGAGTGCTGCTTCCCACAGTGTCTGATGGCAGGGCACTAAGAGGACAGAATGATTTTTTCCACTGTGTATTTTTGTGGTCACCCTCCTCCCAGCACAGAAGCCAGCAGGCAGATCTAAGCAAGTGCAGTTGTTGCCCAGTTACGTCTCAGCTTTAGAGACGTGCAATGTGCTCCTGTCTTGCCAGGACTCACCTTGCTACCTGCTTGGCCACAGGTTGCCCTCTGGGGCTTTGCAGCAAACTGCTGAACAGCATCCTTGTTTCCATATAGTGTGCTGCTGCCACAAGCTCCCCTGCATCTTGCTGCCTTTCATGCTATTTATCCTATGTGGTGGCTGAACTCCATTTGTTCTGCAGAGCAACTTGAGAACCCATCTGTGCCCTCACCTGCACTGATGGCCCAAGGTGCCATCCCCAGAGCTGCCCTTTCTCAGACCAGAGGCGCTGGGGAAGGTTGCAGTGGCCTCCTCCCATCTTCGCCCTTTGCTGAATAGCTGTTTTCATGCCTTCAGTGCATGGTGCAGCAGAGGTTGGTAACCATCCGTAAAGGACTCATTTAAGTTCTCTTTACCTATATACATAAATACAGCTTGAGATAAATGTTCATTCTAACTTTCCCAGCAGAGATAATCTCAAATTCTGTAACATCTAATGTTAAAGGCACGAATGGTTCCCAGGGCATTTAGTCCCTTAAAATAACACATTTCTTGATTTTTGAGATGTCATTGGATTATTGATAGTTTAGTGAGGTCTATCTGCATATGAATGCTTGTACTGCCTTCATAAGAGATACTCATCTAGGAGCATGGGGAAATTGAATACATATTCAGGGCTCAAAGCAATTCTTGCCTGATGTATTCAAACATAGCAGCAGAATTTCATCACCTACCTCACCACTAAATTCTTTTCAGATCTTATCTTTTACAGTCATAAGCTAAAAAAGATGCATGATACAATATCCTACCAGTGCTGCAGGGGATGTGACTCCATCAGTAATTTGTGAGATAGATGATGGGAGTGTCCCTAACGAAAACTGAGCATGAAATTACTGAGCATAGGGCGAGATGGTGGCTCATCCAGTGGCCTAGCCTAGGATTTCCAGAGGGCTCCTAGGACGTAGGTACCAAATAATCCTGAATTCCAGCTAAAATTGTGTGACTAATTCATCTCCCCAAAAATCATATCTAATCCTTCCAATAGCATGACTTTCATCTTAGGGGTGGTGACTGCATTAAAAAAAAACTTTGAGGTTAACAGAAAAAAATGCTATAGGAAAAATATGAAATCCTTGTAGCTGTGCTGACTGGGCATACTGAGAAATTCAGTGGCATCCTTCGTGCAGACAGGTTGACCAGACTTGGCCTGATGGGCTGTGCTGTATGGACATGCAGTGAGTGCAGGAACCAGGACATCTGAGGCCACAGGCAACTCTTTTCCACACAGGGTTTTCTGTTACGACCCTGTTCTAGAGGTTTGTGTTAGTGGTGGCTTGGGGGGAGGCTTAGGGCTTTGTGGATATAGCCTCATTTTTTTTTCAATGAAGAACTAAGCATGTAGTTATTACAAGGACTACTGTATGCTCTCTCGATGTCTGAACAATGTTAGCTCTGCCCTGGCATTGCAAGCTGCAAACTGACTGACTTTTACAAAAATCTAGGAAGATTTTGTCCATGGAAGCATTAGAAGAAAGGAAAATATTTTCTGCACAGTAGTAAAACTTTGTGTTGGATTTCCTGGTGAGCTCTGCTAAGTACTATATTTTAAAAGTTTGTTTTTCAGGTTAAATGGAACATTATATTTTTAGACTTGTGTTTTTCCTGTGACTCTGTTTGTTGCCTACATGTTGCCTCCTGTTTGTTTGCCAGCTGCATGGCTAGTGGTTTTTGGTCTCTCTATCGTGTTCAGGTTTCAAGTGAGATCACACAGGAGAGTAGGATGTAATTAATGCCATGGTAACATTCTTTATTAAAATTCCGTATGTAAAAAAATTATTGGCATTGATTATATAGCATGGTGCTTTATAGATTTTTTAGTGCAACCTATAACTTTATTTAAAAGACACTTTGAAGGGGACCAACATTACTACTATTGTCTAGGCCATCATGTAGTCACACTTTATTACTAGTGAATCACATACAATGCTTCACAGTGAGTTATTAAAGATAAATTTCTGTCTAATATGAAGTTATTAAACTGTTCAAAATTGAATTTTAGTTTTTTTTTTTTTTTCAAATTAATATCACAAATATCTGCATTCAAGATACTACTGCATCTTTTTTATTTTGGAGTCAATATTTTTTAAGTTTAGATTCTGTTATGCCCCTGTATTACTTGCTGCTGTCTCAGAGTCCTATGGACTAGCACAGACTCTCGCAAGTGAAATAAGACATCAGCAGTGATCAAAGCACACACATGCTGCTGCTGCTGGCTCAGTCTCAATTTTTTGTATCCGTGCTGAAATGACAGGAGAATTCCACCCCGCGCTTCCTTCCCAGCTCATTGGCCATGCACAAAATCCCATCCCTGAGTAGCACTAATCCTAAATTTGGCTCTGCTAAGCTCCTTCTGAAACCTGTGTCAGGATAAGCCCATTGCTCTTCCTTCCTCGGGGCAGCTCTGCTCTCTCGGCTGTCTCTCCATCTTGGACTTCATGAGCCCGAGTGCTGTTGGTGCAGACCTGCAGCGCAGCTGCCTGTGCGGAGCCTTCCCCGCTGCTGTGCCCCGTGGCCAGCAGCCCGAGCTAGATGCTGTCCAAAAGGACCTGGAAGCAGGAGCCAGGGCTGCTGTGCTGGAGGAGCAGCACAGGAGCTACAGGCGCTGCTGAAGCACATGGTGTGAGGCTGGCTGGACGGCCAGACGGCTGAAAACGGAGCAGAGACAGAAGAGAGTCCCATTTGCAGATGCGTGTGACATTAGCTAGTATCCACATGTCAGCTTGGCAGCTATCATGTCAGTTCTTGAAAACAGGTATTTCACCTGGACGCACATTTTTAATGTGAATTGTTCATCTTGGAACAGACAGTGTAGACTGCATGGCTAATTCTATAATACTCATATTATAGAATACTCATAATACTCATATGTATATAATATATATATATACTCATATATATATAATATATAGTAGTAAATAATATAGTATAGTAGTAAATAATAGTATATATAATACTCATATATATATAATACTCATGTTATAGAATTAGCCATGCAGTCTACACTGTCTGTTAGAGTGCCGATAGATTCCTACACACTATTGCAATTCAAAAAGTGATGTACTCTTAGTAGGATGTTATTGGTGACGTGCAAGACTCGAGGTCGAAGCTTCTAGGCAGTAACAGAGAGGCAGGAGGGCTGCTATGTTCTGGAAAGGGTAATACACAGAACGCGGAGGTGCCACCTTGTCCCGCTCTTTGGAGCCTGCTCTTCCGTGGGACATGTCCAGTCTGCTTTGGGCTGGAGGGCGCTAGTCCTGGATGCTCTCCGAAGCGCGTGGGCCCTGCACATCACTGCAGCCCGGTGAGTCGGTGCGGGGCACGACCGACGGCTCCAGAGGCTCCATCCAAGGACAAAAACTTGGCATTGGCAGGTGCACAGTCTATTACGCTTGCAGATATTGGGAAGAAGCTGATTAAGAGATATGATAGTGGGGCACTGGACATTAGCAAATATTTTACCTGTTTTCAGAAAGGATTCATTGCATATAGGGTGATTGGGAGGGTTACGGAAGCCACCTTTGTAGGGGTGCACCATCCAACACGGCTGAGAAGTCCAAGGCTGCATCTTAGCAACAGCAGAGTAATATTAATACAAACAACTTCATCAGGTCTTGCTAAGTATGTTGAGGAGTTAATGGACGTATCCAACAGCAACTCAGAATATCCATTCTGAGGCATCAATCTGATGTCCTCGAGACAACTTATCCTGGAGTTGCACTGATTTTTGATGCATGAACAAGGGCCCAGCTCCCTTACCTTTGCTTTGATGTTTTAGTGCTTTGATACCCATGTCAGCATGAAATCAAGTTAAAAGAAAAATTGAGATGCATATCAGCTTATTATGCCTGCTATTCATAAGAAGCTCTGATAGAAATGAGTACAGATGTGATGTTTATGTACATTTTTAGAAACACCAGCCAGGGGACAAAGGACTGTTGCAAAAATCAAGGTGTTAGTAACAAAAAACAAGATGGGCACCGCTACACTTGAAGTATGAAAGCTAGGAGTTAGGCCAGTTTAATAGGACTGGCTCACAGATGTCCATGGAAACAGCACACAGGGAAGGTGCTATTGACTACAGGGAAAATCATGAACAGGTCGGGCTGTGGAGTGGAGCAGGAGGAGCAGCGGAAAAGACTCCGATTGCGGAAGCGCTGGCGGGAGGCTGCGTGGTGCAGGGTGGTCTCACTGCCTCCGAACGCTCCAAAGGGTCCCCGGAGACATTACACAGAGCTGGAGAGCAGGATTTCCCTTTGCTGACCACCGTATTTGTACAAGAAAGACTTGCATGTCTGACTGAGAAGAAAAGAATATTTGTGCCTCGTATATTGGAGAAATTGTTCAGGAACAGTTAATCCTTGTGAAAAGTCTTATGCTGACGTGCAGCCAAGCGCGGTGGCTGTGCGGTTATCTGCTGTGTCAGTGCCAGCCTGCAGCCCGTAGCATCCTGCCCTGCAGCGTGTGATCTGGGCGGCGGACAGAATGGCTGGGAGTTTCTTCCCAGAGGCCCCGGTGGTCTCAGCGCCGCGCGGCTCCCTGCGCAGCCCGGCCCTCCTCCGCCAGCCCTTCCCCGTGTGCGCGGCGGCACCGCGGGCAGGCCAGGCCGCCGCGTCCGCAGGCAGGGCGCACAGGAACGCTGCAGCGCAGCCGGGCCGCCGCATCCGCAAGCACGCACTGCTTTGTACCCGGCCGTCCTCCCGATCTTGGCACGGCCCGGTGCCGGCCGGCAGCCGCCCCTGCGTCACTGCAGGCTCCGCTCGGCGCAGCCCGCGCCTCCCTTCGGGGGTTATTTTTCATGCTCTGAGCAGCAAAGCCAAGTCTGAAAGGCAAACACCAGGAAGACCCAAGTCTACAGGGAAGGATTACTTGATTCTCATGCAAAACTAGACAAGAAACACCATAAATGTCTCCTGATTTTCACATATCTACTACATTGTTCATGTCATGGCCATGCCAGGCTCAGGAAGATAAATGCTGTTTTCTTTTTTACATGGTGCTCACATTTTCTTTCCCAAGCCACCCATATAGCCCTTAAATATAAACTTTTCAACAAAAGAATATTTAAAATTCATTAAACATTTCCCTGCCCTTTCTATCTGATTGGAACAACTAGCTCTGCTCTTTGGCAGCTCCTCTGAAAATAAATGCAATTCCCTGAGTTGCGGAGCCTATAAATGCCCTCTCTGATGGGAGCCCACCACATGGCAGGAGGAGACGTCGTCTCTGGAAGTTGCTGCAGGATGTAGCGCCTTGCAAACGCTTAAGATGACCACACGAAGATAACTTTTCTCCAGTTATATTTACATTTAGCTTATAGCAACCCTGCATGTGGAACCCAGGAGCACATGCCACATGGCAGCGTGTTAGAGACCATCATCTCCGTGCCAGCGCATCACTAGCAGGACCCTGTGTCCAAATAAGTAAGGAGCAGCTGTCGCTTCCTATTTAGGGATAAGATACATGTATGTATATATAAAAATATATTTATGTCTCTAGCCTCCATTCTGCCCAAGATAAGTATCTAGATCGAACTCAAGTCTGGTAAAATGAAAAATGGGTATCTTTTATTTAGGAGGAAATAAAGTGTAAGAGACCCTTAGGCTCGCTGAGTGAGGAAAGGTGATTGCCTTTTCTAACGGCTGTGGGGCAGGAGAGAGATGTAGGAAACCCAGAAAATGTTTCTGGCTGATATTCCTGTTCTGCAAGAGGAATCTGGGGATATGTTCTTATTCAGATTTGCTTGATTTTATTTCACAAGTAGTGAAAGAAGTGGTACACAATTGTCTCATATAAACATTTTATTTTTAAATTATATAAAAATATTCATGTTAGCATTCTACACATTAATAAAGCATTAATGACACATGTACTTAGTTCAAAACTAACCATTTTTAGAAATCTTTCCTACCCTTTGGAAACTTGGCTTTTCTTTCCAGTTTGGCAGATTTTTTTTCTCTGGAATAAAAAGTACATTTTCCTTCAGGGTTACAAGGTATAGTTTGGCAAGGTAAAATAATGATGATTGATAAAATATTATTCCTGTTCATGTTTACCTACCTAACTTAGTCTGAGGAGGTTTGTTTAAACTCCTGTGGTGTGATTCTTGCTTTTGGTACGGAAACACAAATATTCCAGACTTGTGATATCAGCTGCAGCTTTGGGAAGCTCTTGTCCAACTGCTCCTCGAGACAAGGCTGCAGGAGTCGTCCCAGAGGAGCAGCACTGCTGTCCTTACCGCGGGCAACGGTCTCTTTGTAGCTGGGTATTTCACTAGTGTAAATAGATAACGTAAGGAAAAGTAGTATCCAGTAAAAAGTAAATGCTGAAGACTCCGAATGGGTTTGTTTTAGGGTATAGCGCTTCTAAGCTGTTCTTCAGCCCTGGGCATCTGGAGGACCTGGCTCTCCCATGTGCTGTTTTAAACAGCTCAACTTTATTGTGTGTCTAGAGCAGATCAGAAAAAAAAGTGCAGCATTTTTAATGGAAGATGAAAATCACTAAAAGTGGTAATAGGTTTGGTGTGCAAGTTTACATAATAGTTTGAACATGTCAGTGAAGGTCCAGAAACTACTCTGATGCCCTCGGGGGCCCATCTTTGCAGTAGCACTGCACAGAGATAAGGGAGGTACCATGAGAATGAGCTTGTGCTGTGAGACCTGCAGTAATTTGGGCTAATTAGGGCGGGCTCTGCACCACCCCGGTGCTCTGCAGAAATTCAAAGGAACTAAACTGTCAGCTTCAGTAAGTTCCTCATCCAAAAGACCTTGCTTACAACCACCTATGGAAAAGAGATACTTGCACAGGCAGGTCGTCCTGAAAGCATCCAGATCCATGAAAAAATACTTGAGTACTGAAGAAAAGGAGATTTTTAGAACTCCCTGCCAACCCCCTCGTGATGCAGGCAGGCTGTGGGGCTGCAGACAAGCCTGGCTGCAGCAGAAACGCGTCCCAGGACACGGGAGGGCCTTGCAAGCCCAGGAACGGCTCCCCTGGCTGCCCGCGTTCCCCGGCAGCGCAGCCGGACCCTGAGCATCTCCTCTCTGCTGCCCCGCACGCAGTCCCGCAGCACCTGAGAGGGCAGGAGCTGAGCTCTGCCGTGGTGACCGCGCTGTCCTCCAGCCCAGCCCGTGAACACGAGACGCCGGTGCCCCTGGCACTGCCTGAGGCGTCACTGCCGCACCAGCGCCTGGCACACGGCTTTGCAAAACATTTGCTGCTTAATGCTGTCCCCACTCCAGTGCCCAGTTTGTCTGAATGATGAAACCCTACTCAGCGTCAGCTTGACAGGGCTCCTTCCTCCTGGAGAGGACTCGCTGGCTGCATTGACAAAGCTGCCAGGTATGTGGAAGGGGAAGGGCTAGGGCTGTGCTCACATGCTCCAAAGGCAGTTGAGAAACCTGAAAACACAGCACAATCTGATGTAAACAAACAAGTTCTGCATATTATCCTTTCCCAAATATTCAGAAGTCTTAAAAGAATTGGGTGTGTAATTGAAAGTAGCCAAAGGCAGCTTTATCCTGTACTACCAGCACTTACACAGCCGATCAGCCAAAGTTTCACTTGGCAGGTTGACAGGGGCTATGCATTTTCACATGGGTGAACAATTCTTCAACAAAGCATTGCAGGCTGAGTAACACACACACACACAAAATTGTCTTGTTGCACTGATTTTTATTTCAACAGGCTGGAAGAGAAATTTCCTTTGTCTTTGCCAGCGCCCTGTTGTCAGCCTCTGGTATCATACACCAGTTCTCCAGCACCATAAACCTATTTGCTTTCACTGTTTGAATCTCAGCTACCTTTTCTTTGAGAGGCATCAGAAGTGATCTTTCTCATATTAAAAGAAAACCCTCATGGTCTTTTCCATGTCCTCTGCAAGCAATTTTAAAGTGATCATATTGATGTCACAGGACCTCATCCCCAGGAGGGGATCTTGCAGCAGCATTTTGAGGACTGGAGGTCACTTCATTGGAAAATATGTGCTGGAAGGAGCTGCAAGGATCTGAGAAGTGGGGAACACTTCCCTGCAAACGCGATCACTCTGAGGCCTGGTGCTCCAGGCAGGAGTGCTGGCACGGATGCCAGAATACCGTGGCGGTTTCCTTGCGTGCTAAGACCTGCACTTTTCTCCTACAGACCAGGGAAGAAAATCATCCCATGAAAGAGGAGCTCAGTAGGCAACTCAGTAGGCAATACATTACTGAACACACTGTTGAAGAAGATGAAGCTTTAATAGTTCTGCATCTGAAGGAACAGAAAAACTTGTCCTGTGTACAATAGAAAGTCAATAGCTCACTCCAAAAATTGTAAATTTCTCATCTTTTGAGGAAAAAAAAAAGTTGCATTTACTGACTTTGTTCCAGGCTAAAAATCAACCTTTTTTAAAATTGAGATATGACCAGACAAACAGAAACCTCCACAATACCAGTCAACCCTGTGCCACATGCTCTAGGTGTCCCTGCTGGAGCATGAGGTTGGACTAGGTGATCTCTAGACGTCCCTTCCAGCCTCAACCGTTCTGGGATTCTGTGAAACTGCATCCGCATCAATATGGCGCTTTTTCTACCACTATGCCTATTTTGACTCATGCATCTGCTATTTCCTTCCTACTCCAAATAATTTAGAAGTACATGAAAACAGCAGAATACATGAAGCTCCTGAGAGCTCCATCCTTGAGAAACCATGTGAGGTGCTGAGCTTGGAGAGAAAAGGTAATTATCCTGACTAGCTCCATAATGAGCTCTCATTTACCTCAAAAAAAGGGGAAAAAAAAGAAGAGGAGAAAAGAAAGACAAGAAAATGGCTCTTCACACAGTTGGCTTGTGTTTTGCAGGAAAAAAAAGTGCTTTTCTCAATCATCACTCTTGTGAGAGACAGAAAAGTACACCTACAATACAAACCATATCATTTAGCAACACCACAGATGAATGCATTTCTGGTTCCTTCTGTGGCAAACTTTGACGTCAAGTGGCATTCCCAGCAAGGAGACAAATTTATTTATTCATTAATTTAATATATTCAATAAACCAACCAGCACACAGACTTATTCTTTACAAGTAATTAGAATGTATTACAAGCATACAAATGTGCCTAAGATTGAGAACTTGGGTTATAATCTAATGAAAATATTGTCGCTGAATTAATTTCCTATGTGGTGCCAGAGCCATGGAATAAAAAGTATATTGAAAGCCTTTGGAGACCTACTGTCAACAGCCTGGCACTGCCTCTATTTGCCGTTGGAGAAGATTAGATTTCAAAAGCCTGTTCTTTTTCATGCTCATTCTAGTTGTCTTACAGGAACCTTCCAATCTTGAAAGATGCTTTGAAAAATTCTGAGTTCAAGAAAGTGAAGAAAAAGGCAATTTCTGCTACTAATATCATTAAAATGCATTAGGCTTTCAGAAATGTGATTCAAATGTGGATTTTTCAGGAACTTGAAGCACCTCTCTGTGCCAAGTTGTATTCTGTTAACTTCTGCTGATTACATCATTGCAGCAATTGAGCACTACGCTGTGTCTCACTACTCTTGTGCATATGGTCTCCTTTTTACCAGGACTGCAGCAGTGCAGTGCACCAGCTGTACGGGGAAAGTCACTGCTGCCTCAGCCCTTCTAAAAACGATATTTCATACTTGCCTAGGATTTCCTTTTTTTTTAAGAACAGGACACATAATTGCAGTAACTCAAATATAAAATATTTGAAGTGAGCTGCGACACTGACCAAGGCTATGTTCGCTGTTTTTTCAGAATAATTGCAAAATGGAGGAAAAAGCGATCATGAGTTGCAGCAGCTGAGGCTCAGTCTTTCTCTTGCTGTTGGAATTAGGCTAGACATAGAGAGGAAATTTGCCTCGGACAGCGGCTGTCCAGTTCAATCCTCAGATATAGAGGGTCATGCGAGTCCAGCAGAAATGGCCCTGTCTGGATACAGCTGTGTCAGTGTGAAGCTGGGTTTCCAAAGTATCCTGGATTTGGAGCTGCCTGCCTCCAAACGCATGGAGTGTGCAGGTCCTGGCATTTCTCCCACTTTAATGGTAATGATCAAAGGAGATCAAGTTATCCAGGCCACACGAGTCTCTAGCCCTCAGCTGCAGGCAAAGCATCAGCAAGCAGGGGCTTCCCATCACCATGACCTGCCTGAGCCGGTGGCCACCAGGTGTGCGATCCGCTGCGTCCTGTGCTCAGCCGTGGAGGCTCCGGGGCAGCAGTGCCGGGCGCAAGGACGGCCGGAGGGTCCCCGGGGGCGTTTTGCACGCCGTGCGCCCCGTGTGACCAGTGCCACCCACGGCCATTCTGTGACCAGTGCCACGCACAGCAGTTCTGTGACCAGAGTCACCCGCAGCAGTTAACGGTGCCACCCGCAGCGGTTCTGCAACCAGTGCCACCCGCCAGGGGCCGGAGCCGGAGCAGCCTCCTCGGGGAAGCACCTGCTCCACAGCAGGAGCAGGACAGAGGCCCAGGCCCTGGGCGAGCAGCTCGTGCCAGCGCTGCCTGCCGGGCAGGGAGTCTGCAGAGCGCAGGGGTGCGAGTGGATCCTTCCTGACAAAAGGTCACCAGGTACAGCCAAGACCTGCTTTCACTTCATCCACGTGAGTCATGCTTACTTCTCAACATCTGAGAAAAAAATAATCCAAGAACGCAAATAGAGGCTCTTGCATTCGTGGATATGGCAAGCCAGATTCAACAGTTAGCTTTCTAAGAGAGTTGTTTTTATTTTTCCCATTAGGTACAAACAAGGAAATAGTGTTCTTCAGACTCTATTTCATATCAGAAAGTATCTGCTGGTTCAAGTGATAATTACTGTGTTTTTTGGAATGAAAATAGCCGCAGAGAGTGTTAACTGCAAAATTTGGGAGTGAGGTAGGAATGGTTTTCTGACAATATGAAAATTTATTTCCTTCTCACTGACTGGTTTCTTCTTTAATATAAATGAATGAGAAGCGGGAATGCTATTTATTTAATAGCGTTTAATGTATGATCATTTTAAACAATGGGGCCATATTCATAATGTTTCTCCTATGTTATTAAAAATATTGATAAAGCACTAGACATTCATTAGTTACACCATTTCCAAGCACACAGAAAAATGAACAAATGCGTTTTCATTATGAGCGGTAATAATAATTAAGAGTGACAGCACCTTATCCTCAGGATCTGCCTCCCAGCAGCAGTTCGGCTGATAAAAAAACAGAAGTTAAGATAAGGCAGCAATTATTAAGACAAATCTTTTGAAGGGCTGTTTGAACTCCGGTGTCCAGCAGATAATCTGATTTTGCAAGGTGCTCGGAGGGGGCAGGCTGTGCAGGAGCAGTACCCAGGTGCAGGCCCTCAGCCCTTTGCACCGGCATTTTTACCTCTAGCCATTTCCCTGGTCGCTTCTTCTTTTGTTTGCTACAGCTGTGGAGTATAAATCAGTCTTCATTCTGTCCTGCTGACACCAAAGAGGAACACAACACAAACAATGCAGAACACCAAGCCCCAAATGTATTAATCATCTTTTTTTTTTTTTTTCTTTTTTGCTGATCCTCTTCACCTATCTTTTTGGGGAGGTTCAGAAACTGCTATGGGCAACTCAGCAGTAATTCTTCCTTCATAAATATTAGATGCATGCAGAGCATGAATATTTGAGCAGCTAACCCTGACTTAGGTAAAACCGATTGCTACTGGCAATTCATTTTTCCGTGGTGACATTCCTGCAACAACAAGCACGGGGGCGCAGGATGATGCAGCTGAAGCAAACCCGGCAGCAGGCTCCTAACCGCTAACAAAGACACTTTCCTCCCCAGCAGTCGGTCAAACGCTGCAGTGCATCTTCCTTTGCTTTGCAGAGGGGTTGTCCAGACTGACCAGTGCGCAGCACTTACACATGGTCCCAAGGGACGATAATTTAGTCAGTAGCAAGTATTAAAAAAAAAAAAAAAGAAAAGAGGTAAGTGCCGCTGAGTGTGATTTTTGTTGCTTCACTGAGCTACCACCTCCTGCCCTATCATGCCCAGCAGGACAGGGCCCACACCACATGCCAGCAACTCCACGGGCCAAGGCCGGGGCTGCCGTGGGCGGAGGGGCTGCTCTGCCCCAGCCCCATCCGTCCCCTGCGCAGGCCTCCTCCTGCGGCCACTTATGGCTTAAGCCAGATTAACCAGCCGGTCAGGACAACGCGCCTTCATGTTGGTCCCTCATGAAGTGCTAACTGAGAAGGATGAAGTCATCTTGCTACATGATTGCTGCAAGGAAACACTCATACTGCGGTGGGGACATGGGGGTGTGGAGCGAGGGGATGTCCCTTTTGATGATACCAGGTTAGGTGTGAAACTGCACCTTTTCCAAAAGAAATCGTACATTTATGCCTGAGGCATAGAACAATGCAGTGACTCCAGATCAGAGAATGGCAATCAGTAATCAGATGTGACCAGATCAAACCGCAGCTGACGTTTATGGTTACACTCCCCAAGAGACACCAGCATTTATCTATCATCTTATATTGGTCCCAAATTTGCCATTACTGAGTGAATACCTTGCAGTCCCTGGATGGTATGGGTATATGTTTGCCTGGTTTAGATGTGACTCTCTACACACATTTTTCCCCCAAGAGAAGACCCCCCTTAGATTACTCTGGGATCATTATAACCTCCTTGCTCTGTATCCTATATATGTTTTGGGGTAAACCCACGTCTGCTGAGAAGGGTTTCTTTGCGATGGGCTTTCCCGGCCTGCAGCCCAGTGGCAAGCAGGCTGTGCTGAGCACGAATGCCCCAAAAGCCCTGGCTGCCTGCGCCCCCCCTTATGCCTGTGCTGCCCACAAGCCTCAACGGCCTTTTCTGTGGGGTCAGCTCTGGCACGGGCCCGCTCCTTGTTCCAGACAGATCTACTTTTACCCATGCATTGAGCATGCCATGGGCAGAGCGAGCGCAGCTCAGTGCGGGCGGCAGCAGCAGGGTCACCTCTGAGGCGCACACTGAGAAACGGCCCCTCTGGATGGCGGCGCTGACGGTCACGGGCTGCTGGTCCTGCTCTCGGCGCTCTCCCTGCACACCGCTGCCGCCCTCGGACCTTGGCGGCAGCGGATCCTGCGGGGCTGCTGGGGCGCAGGCACCCGACCGTGGAGGCTTCCCAGCGCTGCCGTGCGCTGCAGCAGCAGAGAGGACGCTCCGTGTCCGAGCACCGCGGACACCCGTGCTCTGTTCTCCAAACACGCTCCAGCTGGCCTGCCGGGAGAGGCGGGCGAGCGCGGTTTGACTTGGCTCTTGTTGGCTGTTGCACAACAAGTGGAGGAGCAAAGCTGGCTCAAGGAGCCACAGCAGTGCTGAGCGGATGCTCTGCTCTCCCTCCTTTTACGAATGGCACTCTCAGAAAATGTTATTTTCTCAGAACTGCTGTTGTTAAACTAGCAACTTTTGGTCAGAAATTTTGCACAGGAGACATTTTAGCACTAGCAAAAATCAAAAGTATGGAAAACTATGTCTCTTATTTCTGTGGGTATAAACCAGCTTTTAGCTGGAAATCTTAACTCTCTCTTACTGAACAATAATTTCAGTGAAAAGCTTCCAGGGAGCCTGCTAGCAGTGTCTGATCTGCCTTGCAGCACAGCTGGCCAGATGAGACGGTTTCGTGCCTCACAGGGCTGCCCGTTGGCAGCAGCGGGTGCTCCAAGCGAGCAGCCCTGCATGGCTCTTACCTCCGCAGCGCCTCCGGCTCTCAGAAGTCCATCTAGACTGTGGGGTGCACCCAGAGCTCCTCCCTTGCAGCTCTTCGCGCAGCAGCAGAGTCGCTGCTGTCCTGCAGCCCTCTGCCAGCCAGCAGGTGACAGAGCGCCGTGGCC
Source organism: Crypturellus tataupa (assembly GCA_034781795.1). NCBI lineage: Eukaryota > Metazoa > Chordata > Aves > Tinamiformes > Tinamidae > Crypturellus > Crypturellus tataupa. The sequence continues at coordinate 322,673 of JAWLRI010001031.1, forward strand.
CTGGCAGCGGGACCTGCCGTCGGCCCCTGCCGAGCTCTGCCACCCTGCAGCCGCCGTGCCGAAAGGGCTGGGGGCCGCAGTGAGACGTCTCCACCCAACCGAGGAGGACTCGACCTATGGGCCAGAAATAGGCTCTAGGAGCCTGTCACCACCATTACCGTGTCCCCCTTGGAAGGCTCCCTGGCTCCTCAGTGCTAAAGGGAAAGCGAATGCCCTGGTGGGCTGCCAGGGCCCTAGGCCTCTGGCCTGAGGAAGCGGTGCAGCCACCGCCACCCGCATGCAAGCGCACGCGCTGCTCTGCGCAGAAAGAACTGCACACCCGAAGAACTTCCTGCATTGTTTACAGGTTGCTTTTATTTACAAATATACTGAAGTGTAATCTCTCTCTCTCTTTTTTTTTTTTTCTATTTTCGGTGGCGGGGTGGGGGGTGTTTCACGTGCGCTTAGGAAGAAGCATAATGTATGAGACTCTCATGTATCTTAGCTGCCAGGCTATGGCGGTTGGAAAAAAATGCAGTGAAATGAAATTTAAAAACACTAATAAATAATTTAACAATGACAAGTAATTAAATAAAAAAAATCCAATCTACATACATTATGGTGGTTTGTTACCAACACAGAGGGAAAGGGGCAGGAAAGCTACTGTGAAAAGCAGATGGGTAAGTACGAGAGAGCATATTCATATTTTTACAAGTTAAACAAATTGTAACAGACAGCTACAAAATACTACATTTTGATAACATAAATACAGAATATATAAATATACAAGTAATACAGCCATACACAGCTAAAAAAATAGGGTGTGCACTTAAAAACAGAGTTCCCAGTGTGGAGTACCTGGCAGCCCCTTCACAGTCACTGCTGAGCGGAGCGGCCGCCGGGGAGGACCCGGCCGTGTCCCTCGGAGGGCAGCGCCGCCGCCGAGGACGGCCGTGCGGGCCC
>JAWLRI010001031.1:323700-357607 GCA_034781795.1 Crypturellus tataupa
AAGCAGCTCCCTGGCCCCGCGCCAGGAGCACGGAGCCTGCAGCCCGGCCGGCGCAGCGACGCTGCTCCCGCAGGACGGGCTGCGCCTGCTGCCTGCAGCTGCCGGCTGCGGGGCACTCTGCCCCGTGCACTGCGGTGCCACAGGCTCTAAAAGGCCGTCTGCCCTCTCCCTGCTGCAACCACCGTCCGAGGGTGCAAGGCTGCTTCCCTTCCTCGTTACTCTGCTGTTAATTTCGAGCGGGCAGTTGGGACAAGCGGCACTGCCCACCCGCCCGGCTGCGCTGCTCCCCTGAGCGGGGCGGGGGCCTGGCCGCCGGAAGCCTGGAGGGAGGCCCGGGAATGGGAGGCAGGGAGGCAACGGCGCTGCCCGCGAGGCCGCCAGCACGAGGGTGTCCCCACACCCGGCACCAGCGCGGCACCAGCGCGGCCGGCAGCGGCCAGGACTCCTGGGCACGCTCCTCAGGCCCGCGGCCAGCCCGCACAGCCGCGCGTCGGGCCCCAAGCCAGAGACGGCCGCGTCTCGGCATGGTGGCCGCAGCTGAGCCATCGCGTCTTTGACAACAACCATTAAAGAAGAAAACAAGATCGCAAGTCCCAGGATGATGTTTAAAGCTTAGCAAGGACAACCGCATATTTTACTTACAGCAACATAATTAACCTCCGCACACTACCTGAACACCCACCTGCCTGCTCAGAGCACAGGTCTTACCCCTGGTGCCGTGGGGAACCTGGGTGCGGGGAGGGCAGCGCCCGGGGGTCCGAGCGAAGCAGCCCGGCGCGCAGGGGGGACGCGTTCTGACCCAGCGGAGCCGGGCCGGCCCGCGGGACCGCTCTCCTCAGCCACCGTCTCCGCCTGCTCACTGCACGGGGAAGCCCTTGAGGAAGCTGCTACTTAGCATATTCACACTGAACTCACAATCATCTTTTTTGAATGTTGTTCAGCAAACACTGAAACCCAATCAATCATCTTTTACTTAATTGCATCTTGTCACCACTTTAGCTTAACGTGTATTTGTTGCTTAGACAAAACAAGATGATTGAAACACTGTGAAGAGCTCACTTGATGCATTTATATTAGAATGGGGTTAATTTCCTAGGGAAAATGATCACTGTAAGGTGCATGTAATAAACTGCTGTCATGACCTCTAGCCTCCAAGCTCCCATATGTGCAATCATTGTTTGTGGTTTCTGTGGAAGTGCCAGATGCTAAGAATTTTTGGCAACAGTATATCAATTTGACTCAGTATAAGATATTACTGTGATATGGCCCATTAAACATTTTACTTTCACCTGATTGGTGACATTTCCCCTGACAATAGAAGAGTAAAGCAGAAATCAAAAAGGTCAGAGGTTGGTATATAATCTTTTACGGCAGGTCCCAGGTTAAAACCACAATGATCACACTCCAGTGGGATAATTCATTGGACAAAGAAAAGTGACATTTATTTCACTTTAATGAACTTTGGCCTTTGCCAGATATCGCCGGCCCGCTGGAGGTCACTGGCCGTGCGTTCCTTCCCTCACTCAGCAACCGCCCGAGCGGCACCGGAAGCGTCCAGCGTACCAGAGGGCTCGGTGCGCAGCGCGCGTGGCACCGGCACCAGCAGAAGATGGGGACAAACAGCTAAGGCAGCAGCATACAACACACCAAGGGGGGAGGTGATGGTATATACAAGTACACTGGGATGCAAGAAAAGAAAAAAAAAAAAAAAGGAAAAGATGGCAAACAACCATCCGAAGAAGAGCAACGAATCATGGCTACTTCGGCTACAAAAAGGGGCATCCGATCCTTTCCTTAGGAAGAGGTAGAGTTGGGACAAGGCAGTTCTCCAAAGTGTGGGTCACTTACAGGTCTCTCACAAGCACCTGTGTGCACTGAGGAGGCCATTGGGGCCTGCCAGCAGGGAGGAGGGAGGTGAGGCTGCGACTCTGCAGACCTGGCAGGTTTGAGATGGGGAAGATGATGCTTTTCTGTGACTCTGAAGGAGCACAGGAGAAAAAAGGGAGGGGGCTAGGTGAATCCCTTGAGATTGATGCTGGAAATGTTTACAATGTGCCATATAAAATGTGCGCGCTGCCTGCCCTGCATGCAGTACAGCTCACCTGAGATCTTTGTAGAGATTTGTTATTGTGCAGAGGGAAACTAGCATTTATTTGGGAACACAAGAGGAGGGAAAACTAAAGGGAGGGAGGAGCAGTGAGTAAGAAAAGAAAATTATCCCGATTGCAGAACATGTCCAGGGGCTCCCAGCCTTCAGCTGGAAACGCCACAGGAGGACAAGGTCATTGCAAAAGCCTGTGGGTGCAATGGAGCCGCATCCCTGCACTGGGGCGGAGGGGCCGTGCCAGCCTGCGGCGCAGTCTCCCCGGCAGAGGTGGGAGCGGCAGCCTGCAGGACGGGATGGCTGTCCGGACCCGCGCAGGGACACGGACTCCGTCACGCACGGAGGCTCCGCACTAAGGAGAGCGTCGTCTCTCTGTCCCTGCGCGGCCGCAGGAGGGTTTCACCTGGAGGTCTGCGTGCCCTCAGCTGCACGCGCGGTCCTCCACCTCCCTGGGGCTTCCTCGTGTCACACAGACAAAACACACAGGCTGTCTTGCAGGTGAAGCCTGATTTCTGAAGCAGTCTCTAAAAAGCTAGGTCCACAAGTCCATGCTGGAGGGACACGATTTGTTCCTCCCTTGGCCCTGACCCTGCCTGGTAGCCCACCCTCCTGCAGGACGCAGCTCTGCCCCGGGCGCCGGCAGGACCCACCTGTGCAGGGCCGCAGCGCTTGGTGCAGCGGCCCTGGCTCCAGCGCGCAGGCGATGCGGGGCCTGGCCCTGCTGCCGCGCTCACCCCAGCCCACGTCCTGGAGCCTGAAGCTGCCCCGAGCCCCTGCGCGTCGCAGCCCTGACGCCGGCTAGGTTCAGTCCGGAGGATTCAACTAACCAACATTTCAAACCTGTTTTTGGCTATTATGGTCAATATATTAAAGGCATTTATTTAAGAAAGGGCCTATCCTGCCAATCTTTCCCCATGAGCTCTATTTTGAACACACCCTATAATTACTGATATTACCCTGGCAAATTTTCCCCACAAAGTTTTCTCTACTAAGAGCCATGACCATACTTGTCTGCCTCTCCACATTATAATTATCACCAGGCAATATTTATAACTACATTATTATTATTTATGATATTTGTGCCCTATGAAACCTATATGATATGTTCTCAAGCTTCAGCATCTGAAATGTTCAGCCTTCAGCTGGGACATTCCCTTCATTCAGTGGACTAGCAAACTTGTTCTTCTTTCAGTTGCACTGCTAATAGGTTAGTTGGAGTATTTATCGTAAATGCAGGCATCCCTTCAGTGTGAAAGCAAAACTTAGATTAGACTCCAGCTCAACAAATCTAAACCTCCCACTGAGATTTCCCCCATACTTTTTTCCCAATTTGAGCACATTTAAGGACTTCTGATGGCTGAGGCTAGAGCTGTATACCAAGATTCCTGTTGAGGCAAGATAATTAACTAAAGGAGTGCTTAATTATTCCAGATGGACAATGGAACATAGTACATTTATGCCTCATGCAAAACATAAATAAACAGAACAGAATGAACAACACGTTTGCGAATCATAGTCTAGACTTGAAATTTGGCACTGAAATACGTACAAACAAAAGTAAATGTTTTATTCTCACTTCAAAAATTAAATAAAACTCTGTCTTGTAAGCACCTTTAGTTTTAATTATTTGAGATCAATACTAACCTAAAAGCCTCTGTCCCTAGCATGCATCCCCTCTCCAGGGTCATAGACCTTTCCTATCACGAAATCACTGGCTTTATCCACAAATGTCACTGTCAACCAGTTTCCTCAGTATCATATGTATAAGGGCTATAAACTAATGAGCAGATCTAGGTTATGTAGAAAAAAGTGTAGAAAGGAAACAAATGTTGAACGTCACATTTACATTAACTTCTCACAGTTCAAATGGCAATTTGTCCATGACATAGTATGAATCATGCAGTAAGAAAAGGGAGGAATCTCCAGTTTCTTTGATTTATTTGTCATATGGTCGACTGATGTCAGTATCAGTGGCTTAAAAAAAAAGTAAAAAAAAAAAGTTTAAACATCCAAAAGAAAGGACTAGAGAAAGGAGGAAAAGGTCTAGCTTTCTGCAAAATCCATTTCTTTATAATGATGAGCTCAAACCAAACCAAAGGCTGCTGAAGAGCAGGATCTTCTATTCCTTCCATGCTTGTCTCTTGGTCTGGTGCAAGTTGTGTAATCAAGGGGAAGGGACTGGAGGATGTTTTTTTGTTTGTTTTATATATATATGTGTGTGTGTGTGTATGTATGCATTTATATATAATGTGTGTATGCATACACACACACACACTCACACACACATATATACAAACATCATCTTCCTAAAATGCTCTTTGCAGTCCAGAGGCAGCAGGAGTCACTGTGAAGGAAGAGCTGGGCAACATATGGCTGTAGAGTCTGCACTGGAAAAAGTCACGGGCTAAATATGCGCCGACTGTTTGTTTTCTTTTATTTTCATGAGGCGAAATAGGAGCTCTGCATAGAGTACAGCCTGTCAATGGGGTTTCCTACTCTAGCCTGCATGGAGTTAACTTCAGAAGAGGCAAGAAAACAGTCGCTCAAGCTAGTTAAAGAGGTATCACTGTCGATATCATGAAAAATGGAGTCGTTTCCTGCAAATGAAATGCACACGTTAAGACGGAGTCTGTGCAGGGAGAAGGACACAGTACATGGGACGCTGACACGCCGCACTGCAGCAAAGGGATGCTTCTTGCTGCTGGTTTTGCATGCTCACATTGCATCACGCCAAGGGACAGATGAGTGATCGCAGCCCCACGGCAGCATCGCCGCTTGGGTGGAAACGTGCCGATATTTGATTCGCACTCTGGTCCCCAGCACAACGGGGACCGGGCTGAGCCTGCTGCTCCATGTGCCGGGCTGCACTGGGCGCAGCGAGCTGATGCGGATGTGGGAGCTGCTCCAAAGCCCGGGAGGGGGAAGGTGATCTGAGACCCATAGCAAATAATCGTCTTCACTTACACAAAAGGTGGCAATCTAAATGCGAAGGAACCCAGGAAGAGGCCCAGGTTTCCTGAGTTCAAAGGATCTCTAGCTGGAAACAAGCTTTCACTTCAGAAAACTCCACTTTTGGGGCTGGTTTGTAGCAGCATCTTTTATTTCCCTCAGCAAATAAAATTTAACTTACTTCAGCTCTAAAGTCATTGGAAGGAGCTCTCACTCAAGCACTTGAGCACTAAGAAGATGTCTCTCTGGTTCATTTTTTATACATTCATTTAAAATGGCTTTGTGTTATAATCTGAACTGGTTTTGAAACACAGAACATGTCTCCAGAGCAGCTTTGCTTAGGAAGCCAAGCAAATTGTTAGCAACAAGATCACAAGCCATCTAGTGCTCACTCGAGCTTCAGATTTACTCATGAAATATGCTTGAAGCTTCAGCTTCTTGCAGTGTGTACCAAGCTGCCTGGTGTGCACCGAGGATGTGCAATGATGGCAAAACCAAGCCAGGTCTCCAGCTGGTCTGTGCAGGGCGCTCTCGAGAATGAGCTGCACATACACAGCTCCACACTGAAGAGCATCTCATCCACAGAAATGTCTGATGTAAACAACCCTCATGGACCGAACATCATGGTCTGAGAGATCCTCTTAAATTAAGTTTAAATGCCACAGTGCAATTATCTAGAATTAATTATTAGGCACTTAATGTTTGATATGCACTTGGAACCTATCCACTCTATATTATGTGATGGGAAATCATAAAAGCAAACCATCGTCTCAATTTGGGGCAGACTATAAAATCAAAGAGGAGAAATGTTCTGTGCTGACGCATCTCCAGTAGCTCAAGAATGGCTCTTTAACAAATCCATGCATCCAATTTGAAGGATATTAGATGGATGGATATTTGTTTTGGAACAAACAAATTATTTCTCTTTATTAAACCACTTTTCAAGGCACTTTTCCCCCAAAGCTAGGAAAAAAGGAAAAACTTGTGAGGGAGATAGGGAAAAACTAGCAGCGTTTATTTTCAGATGTCCTGGACAGTAGTTTAAAAACTGGAGCTGGAGCACTGATGTTACTTGCTGTACCAATTATAAGATTTATACTGTGAAATAATTTGGAAGGGTGTCCAGAGCCTGGGATGATCTCTCTTCCACCCACTTATGTGCACGTGAAAACACACACATGAAACTGACTGATTCAACATATTCCCTGGTAAAAATCCCCCCCAAAATAAAAAAAGCAGGTCGCTCTACTGAGCCCGTGGTGTGTGAACCAGCACACGGATCCTGCTATTTCTGATGTGGCAGAATGATGCATGCCTTACCATAAGGATTCATGTGGTCGCCCGGCATTTGTGGCGGGGTAAGACCCTGCTGAAATGGGTCTGTGCCATAACTGCTTTGATCCATTGCTACAATCTGCTGCTGTGGAGGTGCAAGTGGTGTGTAAGATGTCATCATCCCTTCCATGCGGTTGGACATCACTTCTGCAAAACAAACAGCAGGGCACGGTCACTGCTGGCCAATGAAGGGCTGCAGACAGCAGCAGTGGTGGCTCTTAGGGACTGGAAAGCGTAGCGAGCACAGACAGGGTGTCCTGTTGCTCAGAGGAGCTCTCCAAACCTCACTTCAAGAGTGCAAGCCACAACAGCACACTGAAAAATTTGTGAGTATCATTTCTGGAGCTCCCAGGGGCTGGACTCCACCTCCCCCAATTCTGTTCTTGTGAGACACAAGCTCTTCTACCTCCAGTGCCTGTCGGTGCCACCTAGCACTGGCAATGCAGCACCAGCACAGTCATTCCCTAAGCTGGTGAGGACATCACGTGGAGCAAGTGGCACCTGGTCCTCGGCGGCAGCACTGCAGGACGCAGTGTCCCCCTCGCACGCCATGACCCCAAGGACCAGGTCAGCTTTTGTGCTCTGGTCATGGAGGGTGATGTGAGGCTGCAGGGCCTTGGGAGGAGGAGAACCTCCAAAGCGACCATGCAGCAGGACAACTGCAGTGGCACCCGGCTGCTCCCCCAGGACCTCCAGGGCCCCACCGCAGCGCAGAGGTCTGGGATAACCCAGAGTGGGATTGGACACAGAACCTCTATGTTTCCACAGATTATGCCACAAACAGTACACAGACTTGTGAACACCATGCATGGCCATACAGAGATGCTGTGCACCCACACGAGACTGACACGTCCAGAAATCTTGCAGATCCCTTTCCCCAGCTTTGCCTGCATCACAAATGTCTTACCTTGTCCTAGTCGCTGAGAGTTTTGTTGCTCCTGCTGCTGCTGATGCCTTCGTGCTAGTTTTTTCATCTGAGTAAAAGAGGAGGAACAGAAAAAATATCGTGGGTCTTAATGGAACAATTCTCTTTCCTCACAAAACTCTCTGAAAACATCTAACCAGCTAATACAGACCATGTATATTCATGCACACACCACTGTGGGTTCAGTTTCATTCCTAAACTTAAACATTTGTGTTTCTAGGTAATATTTGCATGCAAAATCTACTCCCAATCTCATGCTGCTTTGACCACACTAACTTAATGTCTGTATTTGAAAAAAGCCCTTCTCATCTGGATGCAGACAGTAGTGCGTGTAAAATATACACAGGAGTGGAGCAAAAATGCATCCAGTTTTTTGAAGGTTAGTCCTTGGGGTCAGTGTGATACGCACTACATCTGAAGGGACAGGAAGTCTCTGTGTTGGAGGATGATTTCTGTTTCACATTTGAGAACTTGACAAACAACCTACCTTTGCTCTTTGGTTTTGAAACCAGACCTGGACAACTCGCACACTGAGTCCTGTTTCAGCTGCTAGTGTTTCTCTGACCTACAGAAGGAAATGTTTAATGATGTAACTTAAAAAAAGACATCTAATAAGTTATGTTCAGAAGAAGATATCTCTATTTACAATAAAGTTCACGCAGACAGAATTAATTTTAAAAAAACCTTGGATTTTTTCAAATACAATTTCATACTTTAGCAAGGCACAATATATTGTCCAAAGAAATACACTGTCTAGATGGGCTGGCACATGCCACTTTTTGCAATGACGATAGGGTCAGGGTGCAACTCCATCTCTGGTGGCCTGGCCCTTTCACATGCCAGGCCGGTGTCAGAGCCATCTGCCTGGGGAAGCACCTACCTTCCTGCAGGGCTTGGAAGACACTTCGAAGGAAGCTTTGAACGCTCGTCTCTGCTGCGTCGTCAGTATTGTCCTCGGTCGCTTAGGTCTCCTTGGGTCCTTCCCATCATCGCTTCCTTTTCCCTGGGCTACTTGTCCTTTGGTGGGCTTAACATCCCCATCCTCATCATCACTTTTAACTAGGGAAAAAATAAACAGGCTATAAAATTATACTTGTCCCACTGAGACAACAGAGTGCCTGAGGACTGCTCCACAGTCACGTTTTCCACGTGCTGCCCACCCAGCTCACGTGTTTCACTATCATCCTATGTCCTTTCAAGTAAATTTGCCCTCAGCTAGTGGAGCTGACATCACAGACTTGTGCACTCTGTCTAAACTGAATTCCAAGAAAGTACAAAAATGTTTAATTTTTAATGTCTATAAGTTTCTATGTGTGCATGCACAAATTTCTCTTTCTTGATAAATACAAACAAATATGTATATACATGTGTAGAGCAAATAGATTATTTGCATTTTTGCAGTTAGAGTCTGCATAACTTATGATCTGGTGATATTATGTGTGTTAGTACCTTGCACTGGAAAATCTCAGTCTCAGTGTCAAAGATTGACAAGTAAGTGCATATTTCATTCCTAAAAATAACTTTTCAGCTCATTGCTTTTTATTTCATCAGACTACTGATTTTTCTTTCAAAAATATTAATATACTATTCTGTAGAACTTTAACATTAAGAAATACACTGCAATTTTGGTATACTCAAAGGCTACATTTGGGGAATTAGTAAATTAGACTTTTAATTCATTTTAGGGTCTGATTATTACGCACCTAGCAATCTAATCACCTTTTACTTTAATAAGCATCTTTTGCATAATGATTAAAGGGAAGTTCAGTCATTTTAATAACCATGACATTATTAACTTTCCAGCATGCCATTTCTAAGGAAAGGTTTGTGAGGATTAATATTGTTCATTGGAGAGTTACTTTGGTGTCCAGTGGATAAATATTTGATTGGAGAAGGACACATCCTCAGCCAGAGCTATGAAATGGCTTATGCTCACATAGGCATTTGGGAGATCTGTGTTTTCACTGCATTAGACAACAGGAGACAAAACATCCCATTTAATTTGTCAACTTGTTTTTCAGGTTTGAGTTGGGTTAAAATAGAGAATACTGTTAGTGGTTACTTCGTGCCACTCTGGTAGCTTTCTGAGCAGCTGATCGCAACAGCGAGGCAGCATCGGGTAGCAAAGGAGAGCGTGTCCACGCCAAAGCGATCGCACAGGCACCCAGCAGGCAAAGGGGACGAGCGATCCTGTGCCATGGCGAGACTGCTCGGCACGGACCCCGGCAGCAGGGCGCACAAGACTGCTGCTGCCCAAGCGGGAGGATGGAGACAACTCAGCACACGGCGCTTCACGACGGGGTGTCTGGATCCAGACTGGGAAAGGATGGACTGGCGGCTGCTGGATGCAGTTTAGGTTTGGACTGACTGGGGTTGCTTGGGACGGTGGTGAGGTGCAGAGCGCGATGTGCTGAAGGGCAGAAGGAAAGTTGCCTCAGACAACCTCACAAAGAGCCCAAAGCCTGCAAGATGAGGTTTGCAGAGCAAAGAGGTCCTGCAAACAGAGCACGGCAATAAATAACGCTCTGCTCTGAGAAAGGCTGCGGGAGCTGTGTGTCCTGCTGAGTGAGCAGTGACCTTTGTCTTGCTGCATTCTTGACATGAAAATGTGAGCTTGAGTAACATGGTAAATATGGTTCTCAGATTAGAGATACAAACAATTACCATTCCTAGTTAAACTGGGAATAATATATTTTCCTGCAAACCAGAGGTGAACATCAATGCCATCTGCTCACTTAGTAGAATAGTAATTGTTGATTTTCTTAGACATTTTATAGGGAAATAAGGAGCAATTATGAGGCTGGCAGCTAACTTTGTACATGCTGTCTCTAGTCCCTGAGTCTCCAGCTCCAGCGAGGTGGAGCAGGGACGTGGCAAAGGAATCCTGTGTGGAGCCATGCCAGGCGTCCCAGCGGCTCCCTCTGCACTGCACTTGCCAGGACAGGAACCAAAACTCATGCGTCTTTCTCTCAAATTCACGCCTGTAGCTTTTCTTAGAGTTATCATTTCTGATTGGCATAGAGACATACATCCAGAAGACCATACTGCCACTTTGCCATTTTCCTATCTCACTGCTCAAAGTGCAGAGGCCTGGACTAGAAGCAAAAAATACCAGCGTGGATGGGAGGATGCTTATGGATGACAACATGCCTTTGATGCCTAAAGGAGACAGCACACTTTGATCTGGTCCAGGTAACAGAAATCAGTCAGATTCATTCCCTATAATGTTATAGAAAACCATAATCTTGACAGCTTGTTAAAGCTTTTGTCCTTTACTAAGACAGCAGCAAACTAAGGAAGGGAGAACAGTTATGGAGGAGAGTGAAGTAGGGGTTTCACTGTGCCTGCAAGGAGCTGCAATGTGCCCCAGCGGGGAGTGCATGCAGGCAGACGGGTGTGCAAATGGGGATGCTTTCTGCCAAAAGCTCCGCTAGCCCTTGTGGCTTTTCTAGTCAGGAGAGATGTGGGAGAAGCTCACCTGAGTCTGAGTCATCCGGGCTGACCGAGCTCAACAAATCTTTCTCTTTCTCATAATCACTTTTGCAGAGCAACTGTCCTTCCTTAAGAACAAACTCGTCCCCTTTCCTCAGCTGCCGCTCGCAAACGCAGCAGCAGAAGCAGCTCAGGTGGTAGACGCACTCCAGGGCTCTCATCACGAACTCCGTCGGGGCGATTTTCTCCATGCACCCGCTGCACTTGGCAGCAAACAGCCTGCAAGAGGAAGCCAGAGACAACATCAGATCATCCACCACCTGTTTTTAAACACAATAAACTGTCCAATTTCACCACCAACCGCTTTGCCACACACGCTAGCGCACTGGACACTTGCGCCCAGAGCCTTGGTGACATCCAGGCATGTGAGTCACCCGAGCGCCTCGGGCAGCGTCCCAACCTCTGCCTCAACTGTGTGAGCAGCATCAAGCTTTTCTGTACCTCACTGCTTTGTTCCTCTTCAAAAGGAGAAATAAAAAGCAGCTCTCAGCCTGGACGATGTTGTTCAAATTAATTTTAATTCACATTTCGGGGGAAAGGATGAGTCACAATTTGTTTTTTTTTCTTTCTTTCTTGTTTTTTAATCAAGCGCTCTGATACCATCGCGTACGAGCCATTGTGACGCGGTATCACGACTCGCCGTCGCAGCACCGTCTGCTCGCGGAGGCGCAGGGACAAGCAGCGACGTGGCGCTTGTGCCGAGGGGATGACGCATGCAGCGAGGGGGTGGATAGCAGGGCTTTCCTTTGGACGGTGGGTTATTCCAGAACAACCTGTCCCCGAACACAGCACAGTGCATTTTAAATGGTGTGAAACATCCTTTGGCAGAAATGGGCTGTGATACGATCAGCTAAATTACCACTATAATCACGGGCTCTCGAACACGCACTGTAATCCAGACTAGCTCTTATTAAACCTTCACAAACCCCTCTTTCATCCATCGTTAATTTTCTAAGATAAAGTTTGAATGATGTAGGTTAATTTTATTTTGTTTTTCTAATGACAATGGGGAATCTCCCTAAGCAAGGTTGCAGGAGGAGCTGTTCCAAGCAAAGATGAACAGTGAAGATACATCCCCGCATCACGAATGGGTTTGGTGATTTGAAATTCAGTCTCTTATGGCAATACATCACCATGCAAGGCGCATTAGTATTTACACCTCTGCAGCACAACGAACCCGACCACACTGCTGTGCCTGCAGGAGGGGGTTCTCTGACTCTGTGCTCAGAGCAATCGCTGTAGAGAGACGGCCAGCGCGGCCTGTTTGGGGGCGCCATGTCCCCGGAGGCGCCATTTTGTCTGAGCCGCACAAAGCAGCGAGATGGCGGCGGCCGCACGCGGGAGCCCCGCGGAGCGGCCGGGCGGCCGGCGGGAGGAAATGCTTCGTCTGCGTGCGGGATGCGAGGACAAGTGCCCAGGAACCCATTTTTTCCTGCCTGTGTCTTTTGACCTCGTAGCAGTGATGTGCGCTGTAGCCCGCTGGCTGGGACACGTCTTGCACCATCCCCGCACGCTTGAGCTGCCTCTCCCGGCAGCACAGGGAACTGAGGCTGTCCAGCAGGACGAGGCCTTTGGGCGCTGACACCACAGGGAAAGAGGGCATTTTATTTCCAGTCATCTACCTTTTTTTCTTTTTTTTTTTTCTTTTTTTTTTGCTTTGCAAACTTTTAATAGAAAGGAAAATGTGATTTTTGTACTACAACTCGCAAAGTTCACAAAAATATTACAATGCTTTAGCTAGAAAATTCCTACACAGCAAATATTTTTATGTATACATAATAACATATCTGATAGGATTAAAGCACCAAGGGGAAGAAAAGAGCAAGCATTTTAACCACTTTGAAATGTTGTTTCTATTTAACTGCTTAAACCTATTCGAAAGAGCTAAACTAAGCCTGCGTCTTGCCCGAGGAGCGCTGCGACAAGGGGGCACGTTCGGGGCAGCGGCAGACGAGCGGATCGGGTGCAGGACACCCGCGTCCCCCGCGCCCCCGCAAGGGGACGGGCCCTGCGGGAGCAGCCGCAGGGGACGGGGCCTGCACGGCACCTCCTGCGGCCTCTCGGCGGGAGGGAGGGCCGTTTTCACGGAAACGGGGCCGGGGCCAGCGCTGCTGCGGACGCCGTGCACAGGTAGTCGAGGGGCTCTGCGGAAAGCGGGCTGTTCCTTCGCGGACAGGACGCGTGTCCTTAGCTCAGACCACTGCTGCCCCCATTTCCTCCCAGGCAAAACCCTTCCCAAGCCAACCACAAAATGTGCCATCCACCAGGGAAAGTCAAAGCACGAATGCACTACGGGTAAAGGAGGAAGCCGTACAGCTTCCCACTTCCACATTTCTTCATTGTTTTCAGTTGCGACCAGGAACACAATTTCTTCAACTGAGACAAGGAACGAACTACCTTCTTTCTCCTTACGCTGGTGCTGGGGAGGGCAGTGTTCACCTGAGCAGCATCTTCTGTGCATACTGCTTTATCAAGTGTTTTTCTCTTTTTCTTCAAAAGTGTCCAAAATAATAAACTTATTATTTTTTGGCAATTGAATACAGCCAGAAAGATGATGTTTTCCTAGCAATGCTATCAAAGGCAGTCTTTTAGTTGTGAAGAACTACATTGCCATCAATGCAGTGTTCAAGTTAGCAGCTGTATTTCTGACGATACTGCACAAACATCTTATTGTTAATTTGTCCTTTGTCAACACAAGAAAATGCCATAATCCACACTCAGATGCTCACAGCCCTACAACATGCACCTATACCACACACTGACAGTGCTAAACGCGGTCTAATTCTGGGATTATGAAATCTTCATTAAACTTATCTTATAAAGTGTTTATAGTCTCTTTTTCAGCTCCCAGAGAGTAACCCAGGGTTATGCACTTTTTTTGCACAAGGCAATCTCACAACAGGAAACTAATCTTGACAAATGACCAGACTTTGATATCTGTGATCTAAACCACTGCTCATTAGACTGTTCATTTTATAAACGAATGGTAATAAACCTGTTGAGAAGTGTAGGACAGCAGGAATACTTTACAGATCACCCCTTTGCAGGTTTCAATCAAAGCAATAAATTTGAAGGGGAGCATGCAGATATTCTGCGCTGAGACAAAGACTCTGTCTCGCACCAACCACATTTAAAGAAACTTTTTTTTTTTTGCTTTCTATACATTTTACAAATAATTTGCATAACTCTGCCTTTTTGCCCCCATGGCTGATTATCTCCAGCTCTCTTAAGTTAATGTCAAGCCTCAAAATCCTTGGACTTGTTAAAGTATGCAGAGAGTGGAAATCAAATGCCTTTATTAGAAGCCCCAGGAAATCTCCGACTCCTAAGCACAACGAAAACATTCCAAAGAAAATTGTTCAAAGAGGACAAAGGAGAAAAGCAGAACAAGAAAACCTTGTTTTGAATCAATGATTGCAAGAGTTTTATAAATAAATTCTGTTGCCTGGACAATTCTGAAAGACAACTCAATAGGTTTAGGATTTTTTAAGTGAGTTCCTCTATGCCTGAAACACTTAGGGGATTCAGCTGAGCTTGGAACAATGGCTGCTTTGTTCACTTGAGTATTTGTAACAATCACTGCAGAGCAACTTTACAGTACTGGAGAGCAAAAAATATGCACCACTTAAAAATGGGTGAACTTACCACATTATTTTTGCATATATTTTAGAGGCAATGAAATCACTAAGACATGTGGTCTTGTCTTTAAACAGTAGATGAAAACGTTCGCTAGCGGAAAAGGCCATAAAGATTTTATTTGTTAGGATATCCCTGTGAAGTCAGGCCGCATCAGTAATCCTTGCAAACACAACCACAGCTACATGATCCGTCGTGCCTTCCTGCATGGGCACAACCATCTGGTGTTTAATACGTACTACTGATTTATTATCTCTAGCGCAGTTGTCTTGCTGCAAGCTTGACCCTGCGCTGCTCCGCAGAACCGCTGCTCTGCTGTTTACTCTTACGAGGTCCTGACAACCCACCCTTACCTCTGCTGCTTGCCCAGCTCCTTCATTTCCTCCTGTTTGCAGGCAGATAGATTCTAATTGTTTTACTATAACTAATTTAATCTGTGCTGATAGATCTCGATGTGCAGTCTGAAATTTGCTGTTCATATTAAGTGTGGTTCAAGAGGTTTGTTACACAGGACAGGGGTATAAAAATAGACCAATTCAGTCAATTTCTTTATTTACTGGACTTCTGCAGCGAATCAGTAAATAGGTTATTAAGCCATGCTTGAGATACGCTGGAGGACAGATGCTGCTGTCTAATTTCAGTGGTGTTTTTGTGCTCTCCTCTGTGCAATTCTGACATTTGGTGCTGCAAGAAGCCACACTAACTACCTGGCTTGCCTGTATGTGTGCAACATGCAAGGATGGTGGCACCAGCTCGGGTAAATCTCATGGGCAATCTCAGGTCTGACACTTCCCTTCTTGTCACTATCCTGTACACGACGACCTTCCCATCCCACATGTCCCGCAGGAGCTCGCTCGGCACTTGCCTGGTACAGAGCATGCTAGAACTGAGGTAAAATATATCGTGGCTTCTCACACAACTGAGTTTTATTAAGAAAAGAAATTATTACTAACAAATGACATGTGTTACTTGTTCTTCAGGAGAAATTTTGAAACTTCCATGTTCTTTAGATGACATAGAATGGATAAAACATTATGCATGTTGTTTTTTTTTTTTCCAATAGAGGATTTTTGCAGTGTTTTACAGCTCATGGGTGCATATAAAAAAGAAAAACTGTTGCCTGGCTACACTAAATTCTGAACATTCAAAACATCTCAAATGCACCAATGCAAAACAGAAATATTATAATTTTATGGTTTTAAAAAAGAAGAAACCCTAAAATAAGAAACAATTCATTATAAATATTTTCCCTGCAGAAAAAATAATTACATACTTTATTAAAGCCAATTTTATAGCTGAAACTTCAGTAAAAGCCAGCTAATCCTCTTCCATAGCGTGTTAATAAAACATGCACAAAATTAAAAGTTTCTATAAGAAATGGAATATGTAGAGAGAGACTAAAACAAACCTCTTTCTGTCTCGAGAACTACGGGATGTTTCTCCGTGCCGGTGCACGTGCTCCGGCCCACGGGAGGCTGCGGGCTCCTGCGGAGCGCCCTGCTCGGTGCTCAGGGTTCCCTGCTCGGGGCTCAGGGTTCCCTGCTCGGGGCTCAGGGCTCAGGGCTCCCTGCTCGGGGCTCAGGGTTCAGGGCTCCTTGCTCGGGGTTCAGGGCTCAGGGTTCCCTGCTCGGGGTTCAGGGTTCAGGGCCCCCTGCTCGGCGCTCAGGGCTCCCTGCTTGGTGCTCAGGGCTCAGGGCTCCCTGCTCGGGGCTCAGGGCTCTCCGCGCGCAGCCTCGCCGAGGAGAAGGCCCCGCACGTGAGCGCCTGGCCCGGCAGAGCCGGCTCTGGTCCCCACCGCCCTGAGCAGGGTCCCACACAGGGCGCAGGAAACTTCCTGAAGAGACTGAGCCCGAAGCTGCCACCCTGCTGAGGCGGGATGCAACGACCTCAAAAGTTGGTCTATATCTGCCTTAACAACAGAGGAAAATGTAAAATGCAAAGTGCAGAGGAGGTTTTTGCTTCAAGCAGAATGTGACAGAGAGGATTCTTTTCTTTGCTTAATTTTCAGCCCCTAATTGACCACTTTGTTCAACTATCTTCCATCACTGCCATGCAGCTCTGTTTTATAGCATTTTTTCTTACAACACTTTGATGGAAAAATTTATGAAGAATCGAATTATTGCTGTTAGAAGGGAATTAAAACAATTTTTCATTTACAAAGTCACTGATATTGCTGTACTGTGCTCCACCTTTGGGAATCCAATTGCTCTTCCCAGCTACTCCCATTCCTCTTTATAGCATGGCAATTGCACTATACAGATTATGGCTGCAATTTTCTCCTAATCTGTTCTGGAGCACAGAAACTGCTGTAGAAGTTAAGGGCTCCAATTGCATTGATAAAGTCAGGACTGCAATTAGGAACTCTAATGAATTAACAAAATATTATGGTTTTGTTTGTTTATTTTAGAATTATATTTTTAGGCACTGTAAACATTTGGGAAATCAAGTTATTTTGTCCATAAATTAAAATGTAAGGGAGGGGGGTGAAAACATGCTTCTGCCATTGCTGCTTTTGTATTGCTTTAAATTACATCCAGGTTTCATAAAAACATAACACATGATGGGCAGTTTGCACTTCTGCTGCAGAAACTCTGATGGGCAAGTTCACTCCCCTACTGAAAACCCATTTTTAATTTTTTCTTTCTTTTGTATTTATATCAAATTATTTACACATATTGCACTAAATCCGTCTCAGTTCCCCCTCACTGCTCCACGCTCCCGGGCGGGTTTCAGGGTTGGTTCCGGGCACCGCACCGGAGCACGGTGAATATTCAGGGGCCTGATGAGAAATCCCATCGTTCGTTTGCCTCGTGACACACAGAATTTGAAGTTGTTTTTGACTTCATGTTGTCAACAACCCAGTGAGATTCTCCTAATATAATTTTTATAGGAAAATTCCCCCCTGCAGGCCCTGGAAGTGGGGAAATCGTGCCGTTTGTGATGCACTGTTTGGACTTCACTTTTAAAGAAAAAAAATAATTGTGTGTCACAGCAATTCAAATGCAATTTCTAGGTTATTTCTCGGTTGGCAAGAATGACTTAGGGAAAGAATTTATACAGGGCCTTTCTGCTCAACCAGGAACATTAAGAAGAAGAAACGTTATTTGCTGGTATAAAACAAAATAACTTCCTGTGCCTGCTGCAGTTGTGCTGTACAAGAGCCTGTGCCCAAACCCATCAGCACAGCCAATTTAGCAACTGATTTGCAAGGAAAAGATACCTTAGTCCTGTGGTGTTAATGTCTTTGCAGTGGGGGGTCTATTGCCAGCTTCTCCAAACTCATCAACACAATCTATTATTAATACCCAGAAAGGCTTTATAGTATCTTTATTGCACAAGGCAATGAAAGCTCTGTGGTGTAATCTGTTATCTATATTGCAAAAACATGTGAAATAAAACAAAACATAGACACTTCATAAACAAAATGTTTCATCTGTTACATCTCCCCGTCTCTCCTATATATAAAGCAGTAGGGTGCAGGAAAAGCATTCAGAGAGATTTGCTGTTAGATGTGGGACCGTCTTCTTTTTAATTTTATTTGTAATGTGACAAACTTTAGACCGGGAATAAGAATTTTTGCTGCTTTTCTCAGAGACGAGAAAGTTTGGGTCTCTGCATAATCAGGCCACATTTAATTTGCACAGCGAGGGGTTTCGCAGCAAAATGCGCCAGAGTCCTCCCGAGGTCTCGCTCCCAAGGGAACACCGATGGCACGGGTCAGGCTCCGGGAGACCCGCCCAGCATTGCCGGGGTGAGAAACCGAGAATTTGTCTTCCCCTAAGCAGAAGCAAATATGAGCGCCCACTGGCATTCCCCTGAAGGCAGCTATTTCTTTGAAAACCATTCAAGAACGGGATTTGAGCGAGAGCTGCGTCTAAAAGCCAGCACTGCACAGGGAAAGTCCCGCACTGAGTCCCCAGGAATAAAACAGCACCGCCAGAAATATGACTTAATAGCAAATAAGCAAGCACCCATGTTAAAACCCACATTGCTTTTGTTTTGAATAAAATAATTGTAGCAAAGGTGGAAGTGAGAAGGGGTAAAAAGAGCCGTTTTGTTTAATATTTGAGGTTTATGTTTGCAGTGCAGCCAGAATTAAAAAAAAAAAAAAAAAGAGCTAACACACTGGCCTGTGTCTTATTTCCCAAATGCCCTTTTATTTTCTTTGCCTGCTGAAAATAAATTGTTCTTTTGTAGCATTTCTCTTTTCAGTGGGACTGTCAGCTATTATTTTTCTATTTCCTCTTTTTGTCACTTTGCATTATTTTTGGTGCTGTAATTCCCATTTGTTCCCACTCCTATCTTCCTGTCTCCCATTGTTTCACTTTTTAATCCCCCGTTTTACTCTTCTTCGGCCCTTTCTGGCCGCGCTCCGTGGGGCTGGAGCGCATACCCCGGCGCGGCGCCCTGCTATAGCAACCACCCTCCCCGGGAGAGCCCTGCAATCTCCTCGGCCGCAAAGCGCTTTCACAGGCTGGCAGCAAAAGCAAATCCTTCTTCAAGGAACAAGGAGGATTAGCAGCGAGCAGTGGGCTGCAGACTTAACCCTACCCCTCATTTCTTTGGAGCACCAGCCGCTCAGAGTCCTGCTGTGATGTACAATTAAACAGAACCAAAAAAATCCTGAATGACACAAGAGCCGGATTGTGTGGAGGTTTAATTCCACTTTAATACCTTTCCAAGTTCAGAACTCAAAGATAGCAATTTAACCCACGAATCCCCATCTGAGCATGAAAAGTTGTTGTTTGTCCTACAAAGGTCCCTGCTATACTCTGCAGCAAATCATGGTCTATTAGCCTGACTTTTAATGGATGAAAACTTCTTTTTTTTCCCCAATCCTCTCACATAGCTTCTCTCTACCGTCCTTCCCCCACAAAGTTGGCTCTTGCGACCAAAGAGCCATGGGAGGCCCGGGGCTTGGGCAGCTCTGGGCACTGCTGGGATGCTTTTCCCTTAGCAGGAAAAGGGACCCTGAAAGGAAGGAGAGCAGGAGAAACTCAGGCAACTGAGCCTGGCAATGTCGAGAAATGGGTATTTATGTTGTGACGTGGATGCTAATGCCAATGTTATTAGCATTATGTCAATTATGCATTATTAATTCTATGATTCAAAATAAATAACTCTCTTTATATAGACTTCTTAGAAGACTCCAGACATTAGATTCATCCTTTTTATGTTAATGATCAGACTAGACTATTTATTCTAGTGTGGACTAATATGATGTTTGCTCTGCAAATTGAATTCTTAGATTAATGAGAAAATGCCAAAATCTGCAAACTTCAGTAAGGCCAAATATGGATGACAGAGTGCTAAAGACTTCACTCTCAACATCCATGTTTGCATTCAGGATTTGGTAAACTAGACCCATAAAGATTTATCAACAAGCAAGGCCCTATAGCACGGCCAGACCCTCCCTTCTGCCTGGAACATCAGCATAGGTTTAAAGTTATTTCAGCAATTAAACATATATCACACAAGGCACTTCCACATGTGTGAAAATGAAATCCCATTAGAGACCAACAACATTATTAGGCATGCAAAGAGGATTATTCCCTTAAGCTCACAAGACTGAAAGGTTTTTCTAAACATTTTATTAACTTTTTCAGACTTTTTTTTAATTAGACAAAAACTTGCAAGTAGGTCAAAGCTGCAAAATACTACTTAATTTTTGACATTAAATATATTTTATATGTACAGGCACAGAAAGAAAACATAGAGATGCCTGGTGTAGAGGCAGTACATCATATCAGTACATCACTTCTTTCTTCTGATAAGAAAATTTGTACTGCTTAGCATTGCTCTACATTGCTCTATAAAAGCACAGAAATATTTCACGGAACTCCTGAGGGTTGCATAAACATTTCAAAAAGTGAAGTGTGTTGTTAAGTATCAGGCTGAAAAAAATCCCATTCTGAGTGCCCTATCCCTTCCTCAGCATTCATGCAGCACTGGCTTGTTTTGTACGGATTGTGCAAGAAAACCTCCTGGATTGGGATGAAGTTTGCTCCCCAGCAGCTCCGATGTTCCTGAGATCATCTCCTCAAACACAGGAGGAGAAGCTGAGTCAGATTTTGCCTCAGAAATGTAAAATGAACAACTCCCTCTCATCCCATCTGGGACAGGACTGTGCCCTTATTCACAGACAAAAACACTAAAAAATGCCTGGCTCCACCGGGACTACTGTCCTAGACCTATTTTCTACCATTTGGTTTAAGGATCCCCACCTTGGACTCTTCAAGCAGCATCAGTAGTTTCTCCATTCGCCGTTGAAAACAGACGAATCCTTTTGGATCTCCCAGAGCAGGACACACCGCGGCTGCGGCTGGGAAGGCTGCGCGCGCTGCAGACCGCGGCGCCCGGCTCGCGCGCTACCTGCTCAGGGCTGGCAAGACAGGTGGTCACACGCACGGGACACGGTTAATTTGTGCATTTCTCGTGTTCCAATTTCACTTACAATAGGCATTAAAACATTTAACATTGCTTCCAGCACTGCACAAACGGGCAGGAAATGTAGAAGCTCGGTGTACAAGTTAATGAAATATGGTTGGGTGAACATAAGCTCTTCATTGAGACAGTAACTGTTACTGCTGCCGTTTCTTTGTACCACTTTATGAAAGTCATAAACTCTCCAAAGGACGGCGGGAGCTGTTTTACCCGGACAGTCTTTGACTCTCTCTCACTACCTGCTGGTGCAGTTAGAAAGTATGAACTGCCTTTGAACAGATTAGGACCAAGTTAAAGTGTGACAACATCTTAAGCTTTCTCCACATGTTGCCAATGATTTCCAACTAAAGATGTTACCCTCATCACTTCTGCCACAGTGATAAGGATCTATAGCCCGCTCCTTGAGGAGATAAAAGCGGTTTAGCTGAAGCATAAAGTGCTCTGACTTGCTAAGCTGAGCGGCCGGCTGTCCTGACCAAGCTGAATTTTTCCTCTACAAAGCACAAAATCCTTATCATTAGGGACTTAAGCTGCTTTTTATTTTGAGACAAAAAGAATACTGTTTATTGGCATCCAACTCAAACCAGCTGTAAACAGTTGCTTTGATGAAGAAGCAGCTACAACCCCAATATGCCTTGAGGCACATACCCACTGAGTGTCAATCATTAAAGGAAGAATGTAAGGTGTATACAGGGTCAAAAGGAGGCCAGGGGACATTTAAAAGACCTCGGGGATCCCGCATAGCCCTGTTTTCCTTTAGAATCAAAAGGAGTTTTTTCAGGCTGTTCTGCTGCGTGACCTCCACCGCAGCCAGGCTCCAGGAGCGGCAGCGCCGAGGCTTTCTCCCCAGCTCCACCACGGAGGTGGCACTTGGGTTTGGCCTCTGGCTCGACAACACTGCACTTCCTTACCTACTATTATAATATACATATTTACATTATTTTATTTGTATTTTGCATTCTTTCACCCAGAAACCCTTTACTGGCTGTACTTACTATGTAAGTTAGGGATGCCCCCCAAGCTATTCTGGTGTGCTTGTACAAGGTTGCTATGGTATTAAAAACGAAACAGTAAGAAGATAATAATTAAATAATTAAAAAAAATCAATTTCAGAATCAACGGTAGCTTTGTGTTGAAACACATCTCTACGTTTATAAATCCTACTGTAATCAGGTATGTGCCAGGTAAATACCCAAACCTGAGGACAAGAGTCTCAACACTGCTTGGACAATTCATGGATTCTAATTACAGAAGAAACAGACAAATCCTGGCCTCAGAAAAGTAACTTTAAGAAAAAGGAGTAGGCAGAGACTTGAGAGATGAAATCGCTCTGTTGTTCATGGGGCCTTAACTTTTCAGTTGCAAAATCCAAAAAAAAAAAAAAAAAATCGCCCTTCCCCTAAAGAGCAGTGCAGGTCACTGCCTCCTGCCCAGCACCTCCGGGGGCAGAGGACTCTGCTCTTACACGCCTGCTGGCACAAGGGCCCCGGCTTGCCTTGGCACGCGGGGCAGAGCTCTGTCCCGGTGGGGTGAGGGCAGGAGATGCTCCACAGGAGGTCCCCGAGGATGCCCCAAGGCCCCTCGCAGGAGCACAACCTGCAGGACACTCCCTGGGCCAAGGCAGGGGGCTGCAGGAACGCCGGCTCTGCGCTGTTGGCACTGCTGGGCCAGGGGCCGCGCCGCGAGCACGGATGGGTTGGCAGCGCGGGCGGGCGATGCCCTGCGAGCCCCGTGCTCGGACGGGCAGGGGCCGCGCTCAGCAGCCTGCGCTCAGCACCCTGCACTCAGCACGCGCTGCAGCCGCGCTCCAGCCCGGCTGCGACCGCACTCAGCACACACCGCGGCCACGCTCCAGCCCGGCTGCGACCGCACTCAGCACACACCGCGGCCACGCTCCAGCTCGGCCGCGCTCAACACACACTGCGGCCACGCTCCAGCCCGGCCGCGCTCAGCACACACCACGGCCACGCTCCAGCCCAGCCCTCGCTGACCGCAGGACCCCTCGGCACCTGCGGGCCAAGCCCCGCTCAGCGAGCGGCACCTGCAGCGCCCACCGCAGCCATTCAGGAAAAGCAAGTGACCTCTCCGTTCTCGGGAAAGAGCTTTTCAAACCCAGATCAAAAGAGGACATAAAGCCCCTGCCCCAGCCTCCTCCGGTTTCCCTGAAGAATCTGAGGTTTGTGTGTACTTAGGGCCAGGTGGTTCAAACAGCTCCAGGCGCTGTTTAGTTGTCAAGCTCCTGTTCTCCACCCAAAGATGACATTTTCAGAGCAGCCTTAATTCCAGCTGCCTCTAATGCTTCTAAGGGAAGGAGCATCTTCCAGCAGGGATATCAAGAGAGGAGATTGGGTACGCATAATATTAGACCCAGATATAGTAAAGGACCTTCACATACAAATGCCTAAACTTGGAACAGAAGGAGGAATATTCTCATGCACATTTGAAAGCTGATTTTGGAAACAAAGAAAAAGAATTTGAATCAAGTTCTTACACCCACGTGAAAGCCTTACACTGACCTCAGTGTTTTGTGCTAGGTGCCGGTGCCCAGAACCCCGACGGTTTTTAGCACTCAAAGCCCCGGTGGTTTCAGCCTCTCGAAGAGGCCGAAGTTGCAGGCTGAGGTCTGACGCCTGCAGCTCGCACGTGCTGCAGCCCCGTGGCCCCGCACCACCCTCACCCTCCCCGACCCAGGAGCTTCCCACGGCCTCTCCGTCTCCCGCGGTGAAGGAAGCGCCGTGGCTGCTCCTCGGCGTGCCAGAGCGCTCCAACGGCTGCCTGTCTGCTGTGGCAGTGTTGGCACCAGCGGACACTGCTCCACGCGATCCCCAACCACCCCGGCTCTGGCCCCCGCTCCCACCGCCCGGCCCTGGCTCCGGGCTGCCTGCTCCATCCCTGCTCCGCCCCAGGACACTCTAACTGCTTTAACTGCTTATGTTACTCGGTGTCACAGTTTGCATGGCAGAAGTTTGCAGGATTGTAAGGCTGCACAATATATGAACAACACTTAAATACATCATATGAAAAATGCATCTCTGCAATTCATCCTGTTAAGAAATTTTCCTTCATAAAGCCTCATAAACTCTTTTTAAGAAGAGACAGTAGTTCATCTTTATTGTCACACTGATATATTTATAAACTTACTCCAGTGATCCATAGAAAAGGCAAACCAGCCAGCTCTATATTTATGGGCATATTTTAAAAGCCTCTTATATTTAACAACTGCATTTAGCTGTGTTAACTGCAAGTTGCAGTAATAAAGGCTCTGCACACTTAGATGCTAAATTAAAAAAAAAAAGTTCTGCTGTTCAATAATACATAGATGCTGTTTTTTTCATTACTCTTTAATATCATTTCCATTTAGTTTATAAATAATTGTAGCTAGCTAATGAAACGAAATAAAACCTGCCTGCAACACATTCCCTAGAGCAAACTAAACTCCTCTTTTTAAAGCTTCTTAATCACCGCCCAGTTCTTACAAAATTAGCATAGTAATGGGCTTTAAATTGAGCCTCTTTGTTTTTTAATTAAGCTCCCAGCAGGTAAAAATAAAACAGATTATTGAAGAATATGCCAACACTAATAGCCTGAAACTCTTTTGACAATTAAAAAGATCCCATGTTAACCCTTTTGAGGAATCCTACATGCTAATTAGTCACTTGGAGGCCCAAATTCATCAATATTCCTTCTGAAAGCCTTGTAAAGTTGAGACCCGTGAGGATGCGGGCATCTCCCGCCCAGGCTCCGCAGCCCTGTGCCGGAGCGTGCGGGAAGCGCTCCCGGAACCTTGGCCGGTGCATCCGTCGAATGCTCGGAAGGGCCCTGCCGCGGAGCCAGGGATGGGACGATGGTGACGGCGGGGACAGGGACGATGGGACGACAGCGACAACCGTGCACGGACAGCGTGGTGCCTTCCTCCCGCCGGCGCCTCCGCCGCGATTCCTGCAGCCAGGAGCCGGAGCGGCGCCCGGCCGGGTCCAGCCCCGGCGCGTCGAGCGCCCGCCGGTGCCCAGCCGCTGCGATGCCCGACGCGCCACTGCTCTCCCTCAGCAACGCTGGCGGCGCAGGCAGAGCCGGGCGGCTCGAGGGCCGGGAGCTGCTCCGCAGCCGCAGCACGAGCACGGTGGCAGCGGGTCACTGGGGCAGGGCAGCGGGCAGTGCTGGCAGGCTGCAGAGGACCGAGCACCGCTGCTTAGCCCTCTGCCAAGCCTTCGGAAAGCGCTTCCCGAGCCCCTGCCTTCCTCCCAGCTGGCTCAGGAGTGCCGTGGAAGCTGCTTGCCCCAGCCAGCACCGCTCGTCCTTCGCTCGCAGCAGCACCGTGTCCATCCAGGAGAACAGGATCAACCACGTGAAAAGGCGATGCACTTCTGGGAACGCTGGTCACTCCACAGCCTTTAGAGACCAGCAATAAATGGTAGTGAAGGCTCTTGTGTCACTCTGGAAGCTGCCAAGAATCATTGCCAGTCTATGCTGCTAGCTCACCCTACAGGGACGGGGTCGGTGATGGGATCTGAGAATGCGGGGAACTTAGGGCCAGACTCAGCCATGAGCATCTCCCATCTTCTTTCATAGAAGCATCGGGGACACATCTCTTAGATTTTCATTTCTGAACATAAATGACATTTCTTGGGTGTTCTTTTTAACTTTTTTCTTTTTAACTGAGAAAAGGTAATTTGGAGAAAGGACACACTTTGCTCATATGGGGATATAAATTCACTAGACAAAACCATGGTTTGCCCCCTGCGCACTAACCCCACGCAGCATCTCTGCACAAATAAATGTCACCAGCAGAATTGCTCAGAGCCATGCAAATCCAACCCCAATGGATTAACCTCCTTGAAATACCCCAGAGGGGATGGGATGCAATTTATACAACCACCAGGGAAGGGGGGCTGCAGGAAGGTGAAGATGATGCCTTGGTTTCCCGACAGCTCCTGGGTCTGGCAGAGCCTCTGCTGGGCCCGAAGGAGGGACACAGAGTGCGGGAATGGCGGTTTCCCTGGGACTGCTCCAGTGCTGGTGACTTTCTTCAGGAAGATCTTCCCTTTCAAGCAGAAAGCTGCGGCGCAGAGAACAGCTTGGGGCACTGTCAGCACATCTGGCTGAGCACAGCTGGGAAGGCAGCATCCAGCACCAGCTCCTCAACGTCTGACAGCCCTTGCTGCGCCCCGGGCTGGGGAGAGCTCAGCACTGGGGACGAGGTGCCCCTCAGATCTCCTCAGAGAACAGCGGCAGCCCCTGCAACAGCTCCGACCTGTTTCACACCAAAATGCAGACGCTAATTCCTTGCTCCGCTCAGCGCTGCACTAAAGCTGCCAGGTTGAAAAGTGTGCGTCCTTTTGGCACTGCTCACCATGTGCCATGTCACAAAGCAAGCTCTCCTAGGAGTCCTCCTAGTGCAACGGTTTTGAACGCCCGAGTCCTCACAGTGCATCCTGAGACTGTGGAAATACCAAACTA
Organism: Crypturellus tataupa; assembly: GCA_034781795.1. Taxonomy (NCBI): domain Eukaryota; kingdom Metazoa; phylum Chordata; class Aves; order Tinamiformes; family Tinamidae; genus Crypturellus; species Crypturellus tataupa. The sequence continues at coordinate 350,043 of JAWLRI010001031.1, forward strand.
GCCCAGCACAATGGTACATTGGAAAATACTGCTCCCATTTTGACCCTTTTTCCAGTCCCAGGGGCTTTATTTCCCATATGAATATTTGTCCCCCATCATGGTAACAGTCAGAATAGCAGAAACTTTCTTACATCCAGCCCTGGATGGTTTTCAGCTATTGCTGCAGACCGAACTGCTGAGAACCTCTCGGCTCCTGCTCTGTGTGCTCAGGCTGATATCTCCACCAGCGCCTGACCTTTTACAAACGTGATCCAAGGTGACCTTTTACTATTATTGGAGCAGTAAATGCATTTTTTCAAGGAATTCTCACCAGAGTATGTTTTACATTAGCAGTTGGTATGCATCCGGAAATCCACCTTCTCTGCTGCGCAGGGTTTATTAATGCAGCTATCTCTATAGAGACGTATAATTTTATATAAAGCTTGCACGCAAGCAGCCCTATCGGCGGGAGCCGCCAGGCAGCGCGGCCAGCGGCAGCGCAGCTGTCCAAACAGTGCCCGTACCTGCGCGGCGGACAGCGCGTGTTTGCCCTCTGCCAGCAGAGTACACACAGGTAATTCTTCTGGATTTCATCACTATCCCTTGTTTTATGCTTTATATTCAACCTCCCAGGAAATCAGAGAAAGGCATTATTTCCTAACAAAAATATCTGTCATCTGGTCACTGCTAGCAGTTTCCCCTTTTTCTTCTTTTCCGAGTTAAGTGCTTTTGTTTAACAACTCCTCGGCAGTGGAGTGGAGCAGCAGTGCGCTTTATGCCAGAAAACTAGCAAAGTGCAATGTGGTTTCCTTGGATAAGGACTATCCAGCACTTGTGTTGCTCGCACTGTCCTTTGTCTCATAACGAAGCTCAACTTAATGCTGCTCAGCAGATAAAAATAAAGGGCTGCACAGGGACTTTTCCTTCGCAAATTAAGACACTCAACACATCGAAGTGTCGCTCAGGATCCAACTCTCCCGGCCCAGGCAAGGAAGGCGCGTGCAGGAGCCCATTCAGGAGCTACCAAACCAAACAATAAAAACAACATGAAAATACTGACGCTTGGATCGTAGCAGGCTTTCCAAAGTCCACCTATTGGGAAAGAAAAGTCTAAAGCAGATCATGATCAGAAATCAGCTAACTGTGCCACAGATTTCACTTTTTCAACACATCTTTCTTGCTGAACCTATTTTGTTAACTAAAAAGCATGTCCGTGCTAATCCATACACCCGAGAGGGGCAGAGAATGTATTTCTGCACCGCGCATGTTTTTAGTAGTTTCTGGACACCAGCTGTGAAGCCTTGTTGGCTTCCAGCAATGCTAGCACCGCTTTGCTTCACTCCTGCTCCACCAAGCCCAGGTGACAAAAGCCATCTCCCCTGCCACGTGGGGATGAGCGGGTTTCCCAGGCCGGAGGGGTCTGCTGGGTACGCGCCTGCTGCAGCCCACGCGCTGCTGCAAACAGACGGCGTGTAAGAGACATCCTACACCTTCAGCAACTGCAACTCGTTTGCTCACCCAGCAACGAATAAAACCTGACAGCTGCAAGGACAGACCGCTCGGGGCTGCTCTGCTCCACGTTCAGCCCCTGCTCTGCTGGCCCGCGCAGCGGGGCCTCTAATGCTGTTGGGCCGGTGGGAGGCCATGCGGCTCCTGCCATGGCCTGGGACGGGGAGCGCACGGTGCCGCGGGCCCGAACGCGCCAGGTGCCTCCTCCAGCGCCTCCTCTGCAGGATATCCTGCAATAAGGCATGGACATGCCCATGGCATGGCCAGGAGAAAGGGTGCAAACTCTCCTGACCAGGAGAGCTCCTCTCATGTACACCGTGAAAGCCTGCACTTGCTGATGGAAGCAGAATTTCACTGTTGACTAAATTTATGAGCTTTGATGAAGCTTTCATATGAGGAAATCCATACAATCAGAATTTGGCATGAAAACGCTAAGAACAAACGCTATTAGCATTCTTCCCCGCTCGCTGAGCCCCAGGAAGGACTGTACGGGACTGGGTGTTAGTGACTGCCTTAGCCATCGCCTCCGCAGCGCAGGAGATGCTGAAGACAGGGGCTGTGGGCAACAATCACCTGGGCAGCAGCTCCAGGGCTGCCTGGGGAAGCTCCTGCACCCTGTGAACAAGTGAACAGCTTCACAGCGCGCTGCTCCCAATGCCCCCTTCTTCACAGACACTGCTGGATTTAAGAGGAGAATAGCCCGAAGCTCCAACCAGCACGAGCGCTGGAATCAAACGTTTCAGTGCACCAAGAGGCCATGCTCATGATGAGACAGGGCTGGAGGGGAAGGGGAGCACCAGGCTGCCATCTCACGACCACATGAGTCCCCAGCTCGCCACAGCTGATGGTGCATGGGAACAGCCTCTTTCCTCTCATTTGTAGATTCATGAACACTTTGCAAAATTTTTCCAATAAATCCGATCAACAACAAAAAGCAAAATCCTTAGCCTTTCCAGATAAGGTTCTGCCCTCGGGCTCATTAAATCACACTGCAGTGGGATTAGCAGTATAAACGAGAAGGGCGCAAAGCGGTCCAAGCCGCTGCTGTGGGAGCGGGGGGACACGGAGGCAGACGCCAGGAGCCGATGCCTGGCTCGCCGTGAAGGAAGGGGCACCGGCGCTCGGTCCCAGAGCTCTGCACGCAGCGAGGCCGACGGAGCGGCTCGCGAGGCCGGGACCGCACTGCACCGTGTGACTCTTCAAATTCCTGCTGCATAGATGCATTCAGAAGAAACCTTAAACTCCGCATTGCCACATCACACTTTCCCTTCTCCTCTCCTCTCCGGCTGTGCTCCAGCCCGTACAACACCGTGACCCTGGTGCAGCGCTGCCTGCAGCTGCCTCACCCTTTCCCTTCCCCGTCCTGCTGCTCTGTGGCCGCGGCTCCTGCTCCCCTGGGCTGCCCAGGGTGCAGCACAGCGAGCCGGGGGTCAGCGCACCGCAACAGGCCGAGCTGTCGGGCAGGCTTGGGCAAGCAGCGAGCGCGAGGAACCCACGATCGCTGCCCGCGTCCTCGGAAGGGCACCCAGAGCCCCGGCAGGGCGGCTCCCGCTGGCAGGGAACCGCGCACGCCGTGCTGAGCCGGCGCCAGGGCAGCGCGAGCCTCCCCCCGCCATCCTCTCCTCCTACGATCCAGCCTCGGCAGTTGGCGGCTGGATGTCTTCCGACCCAGCTGCTCCAGCCCTCTACTTAGAAACATCAATTAGAGCACCTCAGCGCAAGTACAGCCCTGCAGATACCAGCTAAAGATCTCTCTGAATGCAAAAGTGAAAGAAACAAGAAAGTACTTTTTAGGGATCTTATTAAATGATTATTAGTTGCAGCGCTCAGTTTATTTGCAAATACCAAACAGATTGGGCTGGATGAATCTCCAGGCTTGTCTTTCTGCTACCCACCAGAACTAGAAGTATGATATACCTAATATAAACCATATTTCTCAACCCCCTGACTGGTCTAACAGAGCAGAGAAGCTTGTCATCCTTTAGAAAACATCTCTTTTTGTCTTTTATTTCTATCAAAATTCACAAGCTCTAATAAACAAACTGAAAAATAAAATGCAAATGTGTTCTTGGTAACACATCCTTTTGCCTCTAACACACATTTTCTGAAGCTCACAGCAGCCTTGCTGTACTGCATATTGCAGAGATGTGTTTGCTACAGGTATGTAACCTAAAACTGTTTGTGAGAAACATCCTAAACTTGTCCCTTGCTGTAAATGTGACATCTTTACAGCACATGCTTAGCAAATGAAAGCCCTGGGAAAAGGAGGAAAGTCAGGATACCTCCCATATAACTGATTGTAAATTCTTGGGCACCAGGTTTATATTCTTAATAACCTACTAGTTAGACTTAGTGTGTCTGTTCCATCTAAGTCAATTTAAATGAGGTGTACCAGATACAGTACATAAAGTGTTTCATACTTGTGGAGATATGTTTAACTATTGTTTCTTTAGGAAAATCTAATAGCTAGCTCCATTTAATCACTGTCAGATGTTCTGCATGTTGCAAGTGGTAACTTCCCTGACACAAACTGCTTTTAATCAGGAATCTCCAACATATCTCACAAACATTTTGGACTGCTTTTTGTGAGACATTAATATGTTTTTGCAGTATTCATTTTTTGATCATGCTGCCCCTGGTTTACTTTTTGCTTTACCGGGTACTTGGAGGAAAACCCTATAAGGCAACTCTTCTTTCTCCTGAAAAAGTCCATGTATTCCATGGGGTTTTATAAAAATTGAATAAAAAGACCACAGCAGCAGCCCCCTGCGTCCCCCACAGGGACACTACGGCTCTCGCTTGGAGCCTGGGCTGGTTGCAGTGGTTGTGCCAGGCGCACGGGAGCAGCGCGGGCTCAGGCTGCCCTGACCGCACTGCGAGCGCCCGGCCGCGAGCGCGGGAGCCTCCACCGCGGCGCGCGGCTTCCCCGGCTCCAAAAAGGCAATCAAAGCCGCCCCCCAATGCGTGATTAAATACACGCAGGGGATAATCCTGCCTCCGAAAAGCTGGAGAAAAGGTGGTGCCGAGGCGGGTTTGAAGTGGCCTCTGTAATAGAAAAGGACGGTCCCTCTCTGTGCACGCCATGATTTGCTCTGGGATTTCTGCGGTGCCCCGTAAGCCTACAGGATATTGCACCAGCTTTTGTGTCGCTGGTGACCCAGCTGCTCGTTATTGAAAAATTCCTGGGCGAGATGCGGAGGGCAGAAGGCTGACCCCGCGCCGCGCGGATGATACTGTCTTTCAAAAGATATGGGATTAAAGGCCGGGCAAAATCTGGAGGAAAGCTATGTCTGGTTTTCTGTGTTTTCGTTGTCTTTTGCTATATTGGCCCAGAGAGGGATGTTTGTACAGGATTTAATTAGTTGGAATCAGGCTGAGATTATTGTTGAGACTATTTACTCAGCAAAGCTCCAGTCTGAGCCAGAGCTCGCAACGAGTCTGAATGCGAAAGCCGGCGCGCTCGGCCCCACTGCTGCCGCTTGGCCACGTGCGCTCCTGCCAGCCCAGCCCCGGGGACGCTCCGCGGCCTGCGGACCCCGGCGTTCTCCGGGCGAAGGCATGGACACGGCTCGGGAGCAGGCGGCACGGAGGTCGCTGAGGTGCAGGGAGCGTGAGGGCGGCTCCTCCTAGCCGGGCACCGTCGTCATGGACAAACCGCTTGTCGGGATCCTCCACGTGGGACCAGGGCGTCCTGCGGCCAGGGAGCCGCTCACAGCAGGGAGCTGCTGCTCCAGCGTTGACTTCCACCTCCTGGCGTTGGCTCAAAAGACTCTTTGTGAGCAAGCATGCTGTCAGCATCCCTCCTTTAAAGACACATAACCCAAAGAATAAAGACAGGTCAAGATTTATGCCTTTTTGGCACGCATGTGGCCCTGGAGGCTGCAGGCAGACGTGCTTAGATTCAGAAACCGATGGCAGCACCGGGACCCTAGTCATTTTGCATGACTTGTTGGCAGAGCCACCATGCCCGCATGCAGGTCCATCCACTCAGAAGCGGACAGGACATATGAATAACGCCAAGTGCAACAGACAACGCACGGGAACCTCTTAAACATTTCCCTGGTGATGCTGCCGCACACCTGCATCCGCGCAGCACCTTTGCAGGGACCACACACCCACGCAGTGTGCTTGCTGAGGAGCAGGTACACCCTTGCAAGGACTGCAAGCACGGGGTGGCTGCTTGGGGTCACGCTGTGTCTGCGGGGAGCCAGGGCAGCCCCATCGGGGCCGCTGTGGCTCCGTTGCAGAGCTGTCAACAGCAGTTCCCCATTAGCTCATCCCCCCGGGCAGAGACACCAGGGCCAATGTTTTCGGTGATTATTATAAAGAAAATTGTTTTTGCAGACAGGATGTGAAAGACGCGAGCGGCAGATTACCACCCAGATTAGCATGCAAAAATGTATATGAATTTCTGATCAGCAGGAGGGTTCAAAGGGACCAGGGGCAGATTAGCAGGTGTTATGTGAAAAAAGAAAGAGAGCTTTTGTGCTACAAAGTTGCACTGGAAAAACAAATATGTCTTTCACTTTGAAGAGCGGCAGGAATTTGTGGCCATTGCCATGGAAACGCCGGCCGCGGCCGCAGCAGGTCTGCAGAGCGCGGGGCCGCCGCCAGCACCCGCTCCCGAGAGAGCGGGCGAGCAGAGGAGCCGGACGGGATCCTCCCAGACCAACCCAACCTCCACAGCTCCTTCTGGAACACCCTATTTTGCAGGCGTCCTGCGACGTGGGCACCAAGAGTACCCAGAGCGCTACCGCCACTGTCTCACTGTGCTCGTACGTGGACACCCGGGAAGCCCAGGCCCAGGACCCCAGCACCGTCTCAGGGACGAGGGCTGCAAGATGCTCCATCCCGCCCAGCCACATCCCCATCCCCAAGGAGCGTCCAGCGCAGCCTCCTCAACACACCATCTCCTGTGGTTCTCCTTCTGCCGGAAAACCCAGCTGCTACCAAAGAAACCTCTCTGCTGGTGCTCAAGTAAGAGCGACCCTCGCACGGCGCCACGAGGAGGGCACGAAGGCGCGAGGTGCCACGAAGGCGACACGTCTGCTCCCGGTGCTGGCAGCGACCAGGAGAGACTAGCGCAGCAACGGCCACGGAGCGCTCCAAGCCACTTGCTAAGACACGTACTCGGCCTCCCATCTCGCTTTTAGCTTCCAGCTGCTTCCATAACAACTCCGGCTTGCTCCCAGCTCTGTCCACCTCGGCCTGCTCCATTTGGAGCTGCAAGAATGCTAAGAAATCCAGCAAAGCCGAAGCGCAGTCCGTTCTACTTGTTGGACACCTATGAAAAGCAGAACAGAGCTGAAACTCAAAGAATTGGTTCCACCAAATTCCACTGAGCTAAAAAAACACAGGATTAACTGCAGACATAGACTGATAGCACTTAGTTTAGAGGGAGAAAAGACTGTTTCAATCACTAATTAGCCACGTGCCTGTATACAACCAGTAAAGGCAAGTCACACCTGCAGCATGTTTTAAAGTAACAGTCTTGGAAGGGCATTTCACATAGGCCACGCATTTTTAAATCAGTCATATCCAGGTAATCTGAGGAAGTTTGGTGGGGAATATTTCTCCATGCCATGGCTCCTTCAAGGATGAGCATACATGAAATGTAAGAAAAAACAGTTTGTCTAAGTGCAGGGAAGGTATCCCTATGTCCATACCCTGTTTGCATGGTTGCTATAAAAATGTTTAAATTTGCACTTAATTCTAGGCGAGATCTGACATAATAAAGGGAACCAACCCCAAACAAGTGTGCATCACTTCAAAGCACAGGTAAGAGATGCCCAGCCAAGATTATGTTCAACAAATAAAGATATTTTATGGCTTAGATCTGGAAGTGGGGGGAATAACTTGCAGTCAGACACTAGTTTTACCCTGTCAGTTATGTAAAGCAGCCCAAGACAAGGCAGCTGAATTTGTAGCACACAAAACACAGACAAGTGCGGTCAATCTCCTGAAAGCATTAATTTATTATCAGAGATGTCACGCCTACACAATGGCCCTATTGTGGCTTCATTAGGTAATTTCCCTTGAAGACCAGCTGTTTGCGGCGCGGTGGGATGAATAATGGG
>JAWLRI010001031.1:360281-395818 GCA_034781795.1 Crypturellus tataupa
GCACGGTCGCCCTGCGGGTCTGGGTCGGCGGCTCCGGGGGCCGGGGCAGCGCCTCCGCCTGCCCGAGCGGCTGCGCTGGCGGGGAGGCACAGCCAGGGCTGCGCTTCATCCCGAGTCGACCCTTCTCCCAAGGGAGGATGGGTGCTTTCCTGCACCGCGCGGCCAAGGACGTCCCCAGCAGCTGCACACCTCGTTCAAGGCTTGAACTGCCACTGCGTGTCCCGTTCTTCAGGTCCCCCATGGAAAGCACGATGAAGGAGCATCGCTGCAACTCAGAGCACATCCTGCACTGCGGCAGCAGCCAACATGTCGTTTACTGGGATTTCTTAACTGAGGACCTTAAATGAACTCTACAGCATCGTGGGTTAGGCCACAGCAGCTCAGGTCTTCAGGAACCAAAGCGAAGGGACGTCGCTACGAGCGACTACACGGCTGCATCACTCAGCTTTTTATTCCAAGAGGAGCACCTTCAGACCTCTGCTTGCTCTTGGTGAACGCGCCCAATAAGCCTCACGAGCAGCCCAGTTTGGCTCCTGGGGCTGAGGGCAGCTCAGCTGAGCGAGCGCTTGAGGCAGCCCCGGGCCAGCAGCAGAATGACGGGCCCTGCACCCCGTCCTCCATCCCGAGGGGCCGAGCGACCAACTCCGGCTCTGTTGCTTCCCTGGGCAGTTCCAGCTTTAAGGAGTTCACTTTTAAAGCCAGACAGCTCTGTTCAGCACATTTATCTACTTATTTATGTATTTCCAAAGATCGCCACAATATTTACTCTGTTATTACACTCCATGTGTCAGGTGCTAATGGTCTGTAATTATCTTTGAAACTGGATTTTGTCTCTCCAAGTCACCCAGTGCAGACGCGTCCCGGTGATGCATGCTGGTGTCAGGACAGCTGCTAGGATTTCACACGAGAAGCATCCTTCTGCTCCTGCAATTTGCCTGGAAAACACCTGCCACAGAGACTGCACAAAAGCGGAGCAATAGTGAGCAGTGCTTAAAAGCAAACCAACCCCCAGCATCTCAGACTATAAGCAAATCAACTTCAAAATATTTTGGAAAAATAATGCAGAAAGGCTGTTGTTAATAACACTTATATTCAGCAGTTTGCACTGGACTGCACTAACCTACATGAAGTACTACAGCATATTCTTTTCCCACAAAATAATTTACTTCCCAGTTCCACAAAACTGGATGCTCCTGAGCAGACCTGCCTTTGTTCCCGCTGTGTCTGGCCGCAGCCCTGCCACCCCCGTGGCGAGCGGGGACTGAACTCGCGCGGCCAGGCCCCGCCACCCCTCGCGCGCCCTGTGCCTGCGCGGGGGAGAGGCCGCAGGAGATGCGGCCGCTCACGCAGGTACCGGGGGTCTCACCCCTGCACCCCCGTGGGCTCTGTGCAGCCTCCCGCAGAGGGATGTGGAGGGCGCTCGAGAAAGGCAGCAATTAAAGGGTAATTAGGCCGTTACTTCATCTTGTGATTGATAGAGGCTTACCGGCCCTGACTGCATCTTGTCATATTCTAATAGGCTAGAGAAGATCCTCCACTCGAGTTCGGAGGATTTTGCCTTATCCCAGGGGAGATAACCTGTTCATCAAGCAATCTCCTGCCCGCGAAGGAGCCATGTCACATTTGCAGCCCGGGATGCTTCCAAGCTCGGCTCTGGACGTGCCTGGGGGTTTCCTGGGAGCAGGGGATGGCAGGGGTTTTTTTTGGGTGCTTCCAGCCTTCTCACCTCCTCACCCAGGCGCAGGGAGACGGCTGCTCCCTTTCCCATTCACACGCAGCATGGATGCGTGTGGGAGCATTTCGAGGATGAAAACTCTCGCACTATTCATCGTTCTCTTCTGCCGAGCTCCGATGGACGTCATCAAGAGGGTGCAAGTCCCGAGCGCAGCTTCCAGCACTCGGGCTGCAGCTCCCTGAGCGGCTGAGCTCCTGTGCTCGTCACTGTCACCTGGGCCTTTGCAGCCCCAATTACTTATTATAAACAATTCAGTTTATCTTTATCAGAATCATTATCTAAATTGGTTACATGACACACACCGTTTTCCTAACTGCACCCTTGGGAAGAGCTGCTATAAAACCTGTGATTTTGTCCTTTGTAATTACCCGTCCATGGGCTATAAAGCATCGCACTGGTGTTTAACCCAGGTACAGCCGGCATGTCCCACTGCTCTGGTGGGCACGGGGAGCTCGCGAGCCGCGGGGACGCAGGACGTGCGGGGCCTTGGTGCCCTGCGAGCTCGTCCTGACTGCCCTTTCCCCAAGCAAAGTGGTGACCCGGCAGCGCCAGGTGTCAGCCCGTGCTGACATTCAGGCTGGAAATGATGAGGTGTCACAACAGCGCTCAGGGCAATCATACTCCCCATGCCGTTAATTTTCTCTTTTCGGTATCCTCCACATTTCCTGCTGTAAAAATGCTGGCCAAAGCTCCCCTGTTGCTGACTCTTGTTTTCCTTGCTGTTGTGAGGAATTCCTCCACGCACAGGATCCCTGGCCTGCCTCACACAGTGCCGAGCCAGCAGCTCTGCCCATGACTAAACCAAACGCGGGGAGCGAGGAGGGAGCGGAACCCGAGCGCCCGGCCCGGCCGCGGCCCTGCCACTGAGGCGCTTGCCGGGCTCGCTGCCACGGGGCCGGGTTTGCCCCTGCACTGCCGCTTGTCACGCGTTTCTGGTGCCTGGTGCCTCGGCCGCAGCGGGTCAGCGCAGGGGCTGCACAGGGGTGTTGCGTTTCACGACCCCGAGGCTTCGGTTACAGAGTGCACATTGTCCCTGCCTGGGGCGCGCGGCACAGTATCGAGTTCACCACATTCTCATTTGGGGACTTTGATCCTTTCTGCTGGAAAGAAGCTGCTTGGAATTACGCTGCCGAGCCCGAGAAGCGGCTCGGCTGCCGTCGCTCAGCCGGCACGGAGGAATGCCAATATTTCTGTTAGCCAGCCCGCTCCCGGGGAGGTTTACCCAGCTGCAGGCGGCCGGAGCAGCCGCAGCCCATCCGCGCACCAGGCGCTCCCTGCCCGCGCGGTCCAGCCCCTGTGCCAGGCTCAGGGACGCGGCACCCGCGCGAGTCGCGACACCAGCTCTGGGTGCCGCCTGCTCCCTTGCAGCCTCCCCTCCTCCCTCATGCTGCAGCAGGAGCTGCCGCCACCGCGGCCCCAGCTCCTCTCCCCGGGTCACCCGGACCAGGCGGGATTTGGGCCCCATCGGACAAACCCATCCACAGCATCACCACGGCTGCGGCTTCTCCCGCCTTGCCGGAAAGGGCTGGAACCTCCCTGAAAACTGTTATCATCCTTTATGAAGGACCGCATCCCTCAACTGTATTTTCCGATAGGAGCCCCTATATTTGCCACCTGGAATATATTTAAAAAATGCATTTTTCAACTTTTTTTTTTTTTTTTTTTTGCGTTTACATCTTTGCAACATTATTCAGTAATCTTCATAAAATAGCTTTTATGGTCTGACAAGCCATGATGTGCACACCAGCATATTCCTCCCCATTGCTAAATCAGGAAGGGTTTCTTGCTTGTTTGTAGTTTATCAAAGAGCAGAGATACTCAAAGCCAGCAGATATCAACGGTTCCAAATTTAGGCTTTTACCAGGATTGTAGAACCCAGCCATAATCCAGACCGGACCCTTAGAAGCTGCTGCAACACAAATAGCAGCAGGAGTGATGGAAACCGGCTTCCCTTTTGCTGTGTAACCAGTATTTTATTACTTAATGACTGCCAGCCTCACTCCTGGTTAGTGCGACGCTGCAGGTCAGCTCCCAATGCGAAGGGCAGCTTTTTGCCCACGAAGCATAAAACCACATGACGCAGCACGAACGAAGGCGCCCGCAGCGCCCGCGGCGGCGCTGCCCGCGGCCCTCGCTGGGGCTACCCCGTCCGGGCAGGGCGTCCAGGGAGCCGCGTCCGGAGCGCACGGCGGCCGCGCGGCCTCGGGGGCTCCTCCTGCTGCAGGCAGCGAGCCCGGGCAGAGCTCAGCGTCCCGGTGGGCTGCAGCGGCGCGGGGCTCCTCCAGCAGTGTCAGAGCGATCTCAAGGAATAGCGAGGCCTTCGCTGATTCTCCAAGTGGCCCCACGTTGTGCACTAGCGATTTTCTGCATTAAGCAGTTTCATGGTGCGCTGCACGGCGCCGCCTGCAACAGGCGGGGAGCAGCCCTGGCCGGGCCAACGCAGACACTGTGCTGGTGAGCTGCGACCCGGCGCAGCTCCCTGCAGCTCCGCAGGGGACTGGGAGCCCCGCGGGTGCCCTGGGCACGGCGGGTTCTACCATGCACAGGAAGGAGACACAGTCATTACATCCCATTTAACCTGCGTTTTCATCCTCTTTCCTCCTTCTTCCCTTTTATCTTTAAACCTTTTCTTCTTCCCACTCTTTTCCAGAATTAAACTGGGGATAATAATTGCCACACTGATCTCAGTGCAGTTTAAATTACTGTGGGGTCAAGAAGAGGCTTTTTGCACAGTATATGAAAAATACGTATTTCAGTGACTGCCGCCCCTCTAATTCAGAGATCCTCTGCTCCCTCCCAGTTGCACATGAGAAGTCCAAGACCACTGGCCTGTGCGTGGCACATGGAGCGTCCTCGCATGGCCATGGTGTTCTCTTCCAGGGTAAGGAATGGGGACAGGCACCGGCAAGGGGAGGGCATCAGGGAAACGCCTAGTGTTGCACAAGCTGCATGGCACAGGCAGTAGCAACGGCCTGTAAAACCAACCCGGGACAGTGTGCTCTATCCCACTTAAGTTTTCATGAATATTACTAAAAAACAAAGTAACACATTTGTCACTGGAATATTTCTCCTTAACCATTAAACTAGACCTCCTAGTTAAGTGACATGCAATTTTCAAAGCAAACCCTTAGACTAAAGTCCCACCACCAAGCAGCCCTGTGCTCCAGCGAGGGGTCCATCCCGCAGCTCCAGGGGCGCGGGCGGAGGATGCCTGGAGTCGGGAGCAGCCGGAACCCCTGCCTGGTTCTGCTGGGTGCTGGGCTCGGCCACCCGCAGCCACGTGCAGAGCCCTGGCCACCGTGCAGGGAGCGATGGGCCCGGGGCAGCGAGCCGGGAGCTTTGGAGCGGGGGACAAACGCGACGGGGGCTGTGACTGAACACAGCGAGGCTGGGGGGTGTTTCTGGGCTCTCCCCTCCGAGCCATTTATTCCACCTGCACTTCCCTCAATACTGCTGTCTTTTCTCTCAATTTCTCCCCAGGATGCAGGATACACCTTCAGAGAACAAATTCTCCATTTCTTGTCATCTTGTACCGAGCAACTTGACTGTACAGCTAATTAACCAGAACTGAACTGCTACAGCAGAAGATGCAAAGGTTGCCTTTATTACTATCTACATAAAATCTTGCAGAAGGGGCATTTTTAATAGGCCACCTCCCCTTCGCTGCAAGATAAGGTTTGGGCCTGGGAGCACCCTGAAAGGGAGACAAAAGCGCACATGTGAGCAAAGAGCTGCCGGCTGGGAACGGCCGCAGATAAAAATCCCTGGAAATGTCATCGTGCACCATGTGTAGATACAGCTGTACCCATATCTCTAAATTACAAATGATAATGAGGTGTAAAGATTTTATCAGACACCTCGCCTCCTTGAGAGGCCTTTGTGTGCTGGCCAGTGCAGTCTCGTATTAGGTGGCAGGAATTTTGTTTTCTTTCCTAAGTGGAACATCAGATTACACAGGTCTTATTTCACTGCTGATTGCAGTCGTCCACTTAACATCTTGACAGATACTCCGGCGTGGAGCAAGGCTGGTGGCGCTGCCGGTGAGGTGCACATCCATCTATCATCTGCTAACAGATCACTTGGAGGGCTCGGCCTTATGTCATTAGCTTGCCTCACTCCACAACTTGGTGCCTCTCCTAACTCCTGCTAACTAGGTTTCCCAACAATTTTGCAGCAGAACGTTAGCTCGAGTTGCTACAAACAAAAGCATCAACCAAAAACCTTGAGACTGGCTTTCTCCCAGGCCAGAGCTTGAAAAACCTGGTTGATTTCTGACACATGCATTGGAGAAGTGTGGTTTGGGTGCTGGCCTGTTTCCAACAAGCGCTGCCGCTGCAGAGCGCTCCTCCAAACCTGGACCAGCAGCTCGGCCTGCGCACGGGCAGCCGCGCTGCGGCGCCGATGGGACCCAGCCCGCACCGGATTCCGGAGACGAGGCTTTGGGCATCCTCTAGGCGAGGTTGCTGCGGTGGGCTTTGCGCATGCAGCACTTCCGTGCTCTGCACCTGCGCTGCTGCGGAGCAGGGCTGCAGCCGGGACGCCCGGCAGCCGAGCCCAGAGCGATCTGCAGGGAGACGGGGCCATGGGGAAAGCAGCCGCCCTCGGGGCCTGCGGGAGACGCAGCCGAGCCCTGCACACCCCCGCAGCGCTTTGGCACCTCGCTCCAGCTCTGGTATGACTGATTTTTGGTCAGCTTCTCTACTCCGTTACATTAAATGAGGAGCTTTCAAACCTCTCCAATCTTCCCAAACTCCTAACCACAGAGCAGGTTGAGCATCAGCAGTCGCCCAGATTTACAGCGCAACCAGCCTGGCATTCGCGCCTCTGCTGCAAGACGGGGCTGGCGAGTCCCCTGCTCAGCGCGGTGCCGGCAAAGGGACCGGCGCGACGGACCTGCGCGCGCAGGGCCCCGGCCACCATCGGGCCGCTCCGTGCAGGAACACGCCTGCTCTTATTTGGAAAGCACTCACTAAAATCATTAAAAGCTACAGATGAAACCCTATAAAATAGATTTGTGTTTCCTTGTCTCAGTGTACTCCATCTAACGAAGGGCATATACTTCTTAATGTAAATAGATCACACTTACACAACGCTATTCTAAATAAATCTGGGGCTAATGTAGTTTATGAGATACACTGAGGAGGTTAAATTGTTTCTGACTAGGTGGTTAATTAAAGGATTTATTTTGCAATTGCAGAGGACCCATAACTCATGAGTTACTGCACAATAAAAGCGTTGTAGATGTGTAAAATAACACCGGGATTAACTCCCCCAAGCCACCCAGCCCTGCGCAGCTCGGATGTGCCCCTTGTTTGTGACAACAGCCAAAAGTCGGGCTTTAAAGCCAAATCTGGCTTTAAAAAACAGAAATGGATGTATCTGACAAAGTGGCTGGCTCAGGGCTTCCCCAACTATGTCGGAAGAAGGAAATATATGGAGGATTAATTATCGAGTGAAAGGGGTCTGGCACAGAGCACAGAAAGTCTGATAAGAGATTTTTATGGATGTTTCTCATTCTGTTCCTCTGTCAGAGGCTCCAGAGGATCCTTGAGCTCCACAGCAAAGTCAGCACCAGAAGACACATAGCGCTTGCATTTGGCTTGGCAAGGTCTCACATTTGTTTTGCCATTTCCGCAAAGTAATCTTAATGTTTAATGGAAAGTGACAAAGAGGAAGTGTGAAAAAAAATAGAACATGGATTTCCTTTTAGTTAAAACTCAGATTGTTTTGGTCCTTATTAAAAAAATGATTTTCCTATATATTTAGCTCTCTAAAATCCATGCCATCCGGCTACCAGCATTAATGATGTTAGGGTGAATTATAAAGAGAAATCAAATTTTCCATAGCATTTGAACGCCATTAAAATGCCAAACAATAAACTACCAGACTGCAAATTAGATCAGTGGAAATATCAAACACATTGCGGTATAAAATCCATAATTGCATTTAGTGCCTCAGCTCCCAGGGGACAGGCTGCTAAAGATCATCACCGTGCCACATATGAGAAGCTATTGACAGAACGATAAAAATCGACAGGCTAACCAAATAAACACCGCAGGCTTCATTAAATATTCAGCAGCTGAAATTTGACTATGGCGTGGCCGGAGGGGACGGTCCCGCGCCCGCGGGCGGCACCGCGGCTGGACGCAGCCAGCGCCACTGGCTCCGGCCATCAATAACGTCCCCGGGCAGCAGCGCCGTCCTCGTCCTGCCCGCGTGCGGGATCAGTCTTGGCCTGGAGAGCCGTCCCCGCAGCTCCACCGGGGGAAGGCGCCGTTTCTGCCCCAGCCACGTGGTCCTCGGAGGCGCGAGCACCCTGCCCCGACGGAGGGGTGCGAGGAGCCTCGTGCTCAAGCGAGACAAGAGCACTCAAAGCGCACGCGCCAGGACGGCCACACTGGCGTCGGCCACGGCGCGCTCGGCTCAGGCACAGCACGCTCGGCTCGGGCTTGGTGAGGGCACATCTTGCCCCAGTGCCATGGGGAACTGGGCAGCAGGAAAACTGATGCAGGGAACCGTGTGCCAGAAGGCCCAGCCCTGCAAATGGGGCTGGTGTGGAGGGACCAGAGAGGACAAGACATCTGGGCAGAGCTCGATATCCCCAATATCCCCCTTTTATTTTTTAAATAAATAGGCCTATTTCTTAAAATTCCAAATTCCAAAAATAATTCCCCATATCTCCTCTGGACACCCTTTAGTCCATGTGCAGGATCATGCACTTGGTCTGTCACACTTACTGCTACAATGGGAGGAACAAGGAAAATCTGCACATTTCCTCTCCCTGTTCCTACAGGCCTTGAGCCTGAAATTAGAGCAAATAAAATGTATAATGCATGCTCTGGAAGCACCCAATAGGGTTATAAGCAGCCATTCCCTCTTCATGGAGAAAAAGTTTATGTAAATGACTGATGACAGTGTTATTGTGTGAGGAATATCAATGGAGTAATTACAGTTACATTGCTTGCTGCTGCACTGCTGCTCCAAGCCTGTGTTAATTTTTCACACCGCTCCCCTGGGAAAGATCCGAGTGTGCTCCTAAGAGCAGAGCTAATAATCGGAGCTCTGAGCCACTGCCGCGGAAACTAGCCCCAAGGTCTTTCTGAGCAGACTGCTAAACACTGACTGTCTCCCCGGAGAGGAGAGAACAGAGATAAAATGATTAAAAACTGCCAAATTGGACTGGCAATCACTTGGCTGCACTGTCAGCCCAAGACAAGACAAATCTCAGTTATTTTTCCTTTTGTGAGCTGGAAGCCGGCAGCACAAAGCAGGGTGGCTGCGAGCAGCCGTCACATCTCAAGTTCTCAGGAGCGCCGGCATCGCCCGCGCGGACGCCATGGCAGCGCTGGGTTTAACACCGGAGAATCCGGGAAAAAACCCTTCTATCTAGGCCTTCCGAGACCCTTACAATTATGAGCAAATTCCACTTGTTTGATCACAGAAATAATTTTAGGAGTCATCAGATCAGACTCAATAACTGTCTCATTCTATACGAGCCGTCGCTATAGTTCAAATGCTTCTGGCACTCTTGGCCCTAACGCTTGGGATGTCCGAATAGTCTGACCAGCCCTATAGGGTAAAAGGCAGCATAGGATTAGGTAATGAATCCCACCTAAAACTGACAAATGGCATCGAAAATGTACTTTAAAGAAGTCAGCTGAGAGACACCCCTTGCGTGTGTGCACCGAGAGGATACCCCAGGCCGCATCTAACAGTCAGCAGAACAAAGTATCACCTCGAGAAATACCCCAAATGGAACAGAAACGTGTGCCGCAGCCAGCACGCAGCCGCAGGCAGGCTTGGTGCTGCAGTGAAGCACCGCAAAACTGAGGACACACTTCCTGGTGAGGGATACAGATCTCTTCTGCCTTCCAATGACAATGTTTTAATGTGCATCAGCTCAGCAAGGTCCAAGGGCCAGTGTGCGCTTAGCCACCTGTCCAAGCACCTGATTAGACCGCACCAGGGCACTTGCCCTAGGAAATCCTGCATTTTCCCTGTGTGCAGCGAGAAGCCCTTGCCACACCTGCTCCTGGGTCTCCTTTGCAGGACGGCTCTTGGAAGCCTCTGCTGCAGCTGCACAGGGGTTACGGTGACGATCTCAGCTCTCTCTCTGCACAGGTCCGTGTCTGCGCATGGAGCTGCCAGGGACAACGGAGCCTCCTGCCTCTGCACAGCACCACTCCTCCAGCGATGCCCAACTGCTCCCTCTGCGCAGCACCCGCCAGCTCCTCGAAGCCCTGCAGGCAACTGGCCTCCTGCACGGGCAGCAGCTGAGAGAGACCAGGTTTAACCTCTGCTGCCAGCAGAGATGTGGCTCCTGGGAATGGGATGCTCCTGGACGGGTGCACGCGAAGGCAGGGAAGCAGCAGCCCAGCAGTGCTCTAAGCCACTTTGCTGCCTCCATCCAAAGACAGCCCGGAGAGGAGTGAGCCCAGAGGGCTGTGCGGAGGTGAGAACACGAGGCTGCAGGGACTGCAGTCTGAGACAGCGTGGGGGATGCACCGCTGGGCTCCCCAGAGCAGGGCAGAACCACCACGGACACAGCCATGGCAGAGCACCCTGCGGTGATGTGATAAGCTTTGATTTATTTCACCGATGTCACAGACTTTTGAACCATCTTGGTGCCTCGTGTGACATCTTCTGCAGTTTCAGACCCTGCAGGACCACCCTAGCTTTACCAGCGATGTGTTGAAAGGGAGTGTCCACCCCTAGATCCTCCTTTCCTTAAGGGTGCTCGCGTTTAGAGAACTTGTTCATGAGCGGAGTTATACTGTAAACAGAAAAACAACTTTCCACTTCAGCTGCTCCAGGTCCAGATGCTTTCCCTGTTCTGCAGCACACCAGACACATATGATTAGAAGGAACATACCAGGTATTGCAACTATTAAACTGTTAGATACAATTTACAATGGCCATAACCCACTTGTCAATGGTCTTTGCTAAAGTTAACCAGAGGTTTGTCAAGCATTTAACAGTCGGGGGAACGAACTGGGTTCGCGACTCGTTGCACAAGAGTTTGTTGTTGCACTTTTGTTTTGCTCACTTGTAAGCTTTTCTTTTAACTTAGTTTGCTCAAGGTAAGAAAAACGGGAGGCTGATTGGGACAGGGCTTACTGGCTTTGCTCCTTTTAGTACCAACTGTCCATTTTGGGCTGACCAACTGAACCATTTCGTTCACACTTGGAGGTGCTGGGACCCAAGTAGGGATCTGCTTCTGGGGACTGCAAACCTCCCGGAGCCGCGTTCCACATCACTTCTCGAACCCGCTTCTGCGTTCGCTTTCTGAACTGCAGAGCGCAGCTCCGCGGGGCCACTCGCAGCATCTGGGTTGCAGCGCGCGGCCGACACGCTCCGGCCACAGCTGCACGTCCCACGGCCCCTCCGCAGCCGTTCCCTGGCCAAAGCACTGTCAGTGCATCAGCTTTCCTCCTTTTAACTCCTTCTTGCTGGGCCGCTTGGGGAACCAGCGGGGAGGTGCAGACTTGGTCGCAGTAAGGCGGGAGGAGCGCTGCAGCCTGTGCACCAGAGCAGGGTCGTGCTTGGAAAGGCAGCTGCACGGCCAGCCTGGGAAATGGGCGTCCGCTACACCGCGCGCACCGGAGGGCCGCGGCTGCACGCCACGTGGGCGAGCCCCAGGGTGCCCGCACGCACGGACAGCGAGGACGCTGCCCGTGCTCCATCCCTGCAACGGGCGCTGCCGCCCGACTCCTCCACGTCCACCGCTGCCTCCGCCGGCACAACGCCCGCCACGAAGCCGCCCGCTTCCCGCGGGCAGCCCCCGGCCCCGCCGGGCTCCGGCAGCACGTGCCGAGCAGCTCGGCTCTTCCAGGAAAAATGCCATTATTAAAATGAGTTTAGTAAACAATAATCATAGGAATAGTTAATAAGCACAGCCTTTCTGTGCTAAGTAGGAAATTAGATCCACTGCCCCATTACTGTTTTGAGTGAGAAAGCAATGATGCCTTTAATTATGCATGGTCTGCTTTATTTGAACTGTGCTGGCTGTTGTGAGGGAAATAATCAATGCAAACGCCTCCCGAGGTCGCTCCCGAGGCGGGTGCAAAATGAACTAAGTGAGCAGAGCAGTGCCTATAATCATATCAAGCAAATCCCCAGGTACCAGCCCTGGAATCACACACATATGATTTATACACTCTCAACAACTCAACACTGACACCCCGAGCCATTTTAACAGCAGAGCTTGCATATTGCTTTAAATTCTGATCTCCACATGACAAGTCAAATTTCTGAAGTTGGAATGAATTCTGGGCATCTTTACAGTGAATATAACCTATACCAAACTCGGTGGGAACCTTGCTTAATTACAGAACACAGGATTCAACACATTTTTTAAAAAACGTTCCTCTTGCATGGTTTTTAAGCAGGGCTCCCAGATGCAGCTCTTCAGACTAAAGATGCTCCTAGCAGAAGGTCAACATGAAAAAGAAAGTGAGAACCAGACCACAGTCTAGCGAGATGGAAGTCCAGTCTGGTGGTGTTTTCCTTTAATTTCTGCACTGCCAGAGTATTTAGCCAAAAAACTTTGATATGAATTTGTTTGTGAAGTCTCCATTTTATTTTTTTCAATTTTTACTCCAAATAAACCAAAATACTTAAAATCAAGGTGAATTGACAGCACATGTTGAAACTAAAAGTAGAGAATACAGCACTCAAATCAGTACTTGTCAGCTTGTCTCTCCCCCACCTCAACCCCCTCCTCCCCTTTTTTTTTTTTAAGCAGTTTCTTTCAGAAACTCAGCTGCTAAAGCAGGGTCAGAGCTCACCTTTGTTGGTGTGTTTTATCACTGCAAGGGGAATACCAAGAACATTTGAGGCGCCTCTGCAGCAGAGTCCGGAGCCCCATCCTGCCGCCCGCTCCGGGCTCTGCGCTGGCGGTGCTGCCCGAGGCCTTGCCACCACGGTGCCACCTCCGGCAGCAGTGAGAAGTCCTCTATAGATCAGGAAGGGACAAATCCGGAGTGATTTACATCCCCGTGGAGCTAATTGCTTCAGTGTGCAGCCTGTAAATCATAACTGCCAGGAAAATAATCCTGCCACTCCCTCAGCGGCAGCCCGGGTACGTGATGGATACCTGAGTGTTGGTGCCAAATCCAAGAGCCGGGTCAGCACACCCAGCACGTGCTGGAGGTGGCACACCGGTCCTGCACAGAGCCGTTTCCACAGCTGCTCGCTGCAGGAATTCCTCAGGTTAAGCCCAAGGAGCCTCTTTTCTCCCAGCCCATTGGCTGGAGCATGAAACCAGGGCTCTGCACCTGGGACATCACCTCCATCACCATGGACATGGCGAGTCCTCAGCAGACCCTGGGACCTCTTGAAATGTAAATTCCTGCAAAGCAGGGAGTACCTGCGAAGGCACAACACTCTGAACACGCACGGGTTGGCCCTGCGTGACCGCCAGAGCTGGGTTCACAGCCATGGCTATGCTCTCCGGAGCGGGAATGGCCACGCTGGAGCAAGCCTGGACTCCAGCGCACAGGAGAGGTCCTCATCACCTCACACGCGTGTGGCACAAGGTGCTGTTGCAGCAGTTTTCTACTGCTTACGCTGCCCATCTCCCAGCGCTGCGCTTCGCTGACCTGCAGGCGTGCAAAGCAAAGCGGCTTCTGCCCTGTTGTATGTTTTCCTTCGGCAACAGCTGCCTCCCCAAATAGTTTAAAAACTGCTGAACTACAAAGTTTGCATAAATTTCTCTCCACAAAAATCTTCCTAAGCTGTCCCATGCAAGACACTACTCAAAATGCATAGTAGGAAAGTTTTTTGCTCACATCTGAACTACCACTGTGTTCGTTGTGCAGAGTTTTCTGAAATCAAGACACTGCCAGTGAAGATACCAAAACATGCTTATAAAGAAGTTACGTTTGCACAAGGACATCTGCTCTGCACTCCAAACACTAGATTTCTGCAGGTCCTTCATCCATCTGTTAAAAGGAGTTTGATCTTCCACAGAGACGTGCACTGGCGTGAACTTCACCCTAAGGAGTTAAATCAGCTTTTGTGATGGAAGCTCTCATGATAAAAATAGATCGTCCTGGTCTCGAGGATTTGTTCAGTGCATGATTTAAGGGGCCTTATTGAAATGTTCTGCACAGTTTGTTTTGTTGCACAGAAAAAGTATTTGTCAAAAAATTTCTTTCTTTCACCAAGATTCATTTGAACTGGCCATGTATTGGAAAATACTAAGGTCTCCTTTTCATATTGAAAAAGCAAGCTTGTACTCAGCATTTCTGCTAAAAATAAGAAGTTGCCTGTACTAAGAGCATATGTTGATCTATAATTACTGTACAGAATCCTGTAACTGATCTCTGAGCATGTTACCATAAATCCTTTACGGTAAATAAGTGGGAATAGAAGTAACTGGGATCACGAAGAAGAGGCATTTCACGCAACTTCAAACTTTTCAATTCTACAAGCCAAGCAGCTAGCTCCAACCTGTGCCAAGAAATCCAACAACAAGCTGTGGTTATTATCTGTGTTCACGGCTGGATCTGACTATTTAATGCTCTTGAAGCTGAAGTGCTGTAAACCTGATGCTAGAAAAATACATCCATCACCATGATTCCTCTGAGCCGGGCAGATTATTTGACTGTAGAAACACTACTGTGTTAATTGATATTTACAGTGGCCATTCTGGTCATCTAGAAATAAATTGCAAATAGGAAGGACACCGAGCCACCAGGAGCTTGGCAACCCTGGAGGAGGTGATGGGTGCCCTGAGCAATGCAGGAAGGCCGTGGCAACCTCCTGCCTGCCCGGCGGCACCAGCGCAGAGGATGCGACGCTTCCCGGCGGAGGCACTGCTTCAGCTGCATCTTCTCTGTGAGATGCACCTCAGTTTATGGCTGATCTTCAGCACAAGCAACCACCCAAGGCAGAGATGGTCCAGGGGCTCTGAACAGTCGCCTCTGCCACCGACACGGCTGGCAGGACCTGCATCCTCCCCTTGGCCGACACAGCACGAGATGAGCGGAGGAGCTCCCCAGGGACAGCGTCTCCTCAGGCGGAGTCAGGGATCACCGAGCCATACACACACATATGTCTGCACATGCTCCAGTTCTTTAAAGAAAATAAAGGATTGCACAAGTGTCATGCGTATTTTAAGCTGATACACTGGAGAATTTTCAGACCAAAAATGCCTTAACCAGAAAACTTTGCATTTTC
Organism: Crypturellus tataupa; assembly: GCA_034781795.1. Taxonomy (NCBI): domain Eukaryota; kingdom Metazoa; phylum Chordata; class Aves; order Tinamiformes; family Tinamidae; genus Crypturellus; species Crypturellus tataupa. The sequence goes on from JAWLRI010001031.1 coordinate 375,199, forward strand.
CTTGCTCTGAAGAACTCGGAAGAATTCATACACAAACGATGACAAATGCTTCATTCAAAGAGTCAGTAACTCCGCGAGCAGAGGGAAGAGGGCCAGCGCGAGCAGCCAGCGCGGCTGCATGCAGCTAGCCCCTCTGCTTCGAGACCACAGGAATTGTTTATCACGGAGACTCTCCCAGGCTAATTGAAACCAGCCCTGACTTTTGAACCTGCAAGCACTAAAGAAACTTTAAGTGTTTTCTCCCACTGAGATTTAGCCTATGGGGACTGCTCGTTGCTCACCCCTCAGTCATTTTCATTTCATTTTATCTTCACCTTGAAGGAAACCTTAGTCTAAAAACCTTAATCTAACAATTCTCCGATAAAACATTATATTCATAGGAAAATAACATTCTAAGACTATTGCCCATATTGCATCTTTCTAAGGTTATCAATACTAAATAAGTTTGAATCTATACTTCAACAGCCCATGTTCAATAGGACCTTGGTAGTTCACCCTTGTAACTTGCAGCTCAGGGACTTCAGCAACATGAGGCCTGCTCTCACTTACGACTTTCTACAACTTTCCCGAGCGCCTAGTAACAGGAATTTGCACAAGAAATTGGGAAGAAAGAGGCCAGCTCACCCTTGAGCTGGTCTAACCTTTACAAAAGATAGCCTGCAAAACACTGTGGTCTAAAGCCAAATCCACACAGCCCCAGACAGGTATAGGGCTGCTTGCTCTACTCACCAACAGGAAGGATTTTTTTGGTACACAGCAGCATTTTGATGATGCACCAGGATACATAATATTCTCCACACAAAAACAGGCTGGAAAATTAAGGCAAGAAACAGAGGCTACTGCCAACACGCAGCCCAGAGCCTCCTCGTGATGGCACCAAGATGCTGCCGTCACTGGCCCTGGCAGCCCGACACCCCAAGCTCCTCGCAGCCCCCGAGGACACCACACGGTGCATCGCGGATTAAGTCAGGACAAGCAGGCAGGCAGCAGCACATTTATCTTCTCTGCAAACAGCAGTTCCAGGAGAGATTCCACAGATAAGACAAGTTCATTCAAATTCATTCATCTGAGAGTCGAAACCTGAGCCAAAACTAACATACATTTTATGCTTATTTACAGACCACCAGAGACTAAAGGATTCACCGAGAAGCTCACAGGTACCTTCTCCGCGGCGGCAGGGAGACACCACAGACTCCTCGCCTGGGCGGTCGCTCCGCGCTCCAGCGCCGCGCCAGGGCTCCCGTCCCTCGCCGGAGCCGCACGGGCGGCTCGTCTCGCTGCAGCGGCAGTCAGTAGCCACCAGCTCACAGGGCGGAGAAGGGCTTGTTGCCCGGCACACAGAAACCTTCCCCATGTGCCTGGGGCTCAGCACTCATGGAGGCAGCCGCAGCACCCAGTGCCGATGCTGCTGACCGCTCTGCAGAGGCGCTGGGGCCAGAGGGGAAGGGATGTGCACGGATCCTAAACCTCTGCAGGGCCCAGGGGAAGGCCGTGAAGGGCAGCTGCAGCCTCAGCTGTGTCCGGGCAGCCCAGCAAGAGGCTTGAGTGCCCTGGGAGCGTGGCTCAAGGGAGGCCCTGAGACGCAGCCGTGATAACCTGCCTCTGCCCTGCTACATGCCCTGCCTGCGATCCCGGTGAAGGTGAGCTCCCTCCTCGCTGTCTCTCGCAGATCGGAATGCAGCCGTGTCTCTGCCGGAGCCGGTGGCACCATCCGTGGTTTGCAGTGAGGCGTCTCCAGCTTCCTCTGGTGCCATCCCCAGAACCGGTGTCTTGGTACTGCGGCTTGCGGACAGCTCATGCCACACGTGAGTGAGACAGCAGTGATGTCCTCAAGCAGAGGAAGGAAGGAGCTGGCACTCGCTCAGCAGCCCCGTACAGCGAGCCCCTCTGGAAAGAGAGGGCTGCCTCCCTTTTCTACTCCAAATGCAACTCTCGTTCACAGCACTGCCTCTCCCGAGCATTAGCCCTGTCCAGTGCCAGGGGCCCTCCTGGGGTGCGGGCTGCCACGCCGCCCCCGCGGGAGAACAGCGGGACGTGCAGCGTGGGACCGGCGCTGGCCGGGTGCTCCCACGCGGGCATGTGGCCGGGTTTCCAAACACACGGGTACGGCTGCGTCGGGGCCGCCACGGTGCCACTCGCGGCACGGGGACAGCGAGGCTCCCGGCACCGCCGGCTCTCGCTGGGCCTCTCCCAGCGGGCGGCGCTGCGGCACCCTCGGCGCCGCTGCCCTGCAGCCACCGCGCCACGTCGTGCGCGCTGCGGGGCTCCCTCGTGACGGAGCGCGAGGGCCTGGGGGCTTTGGATCAGCTCCCGGCGCTGGAAGAGCCGTGTCAGCACGGCACCGCGCCCGGGCTGAGCAAGGAATTCACCTGGAAGTGGGATGGGGGCAGAACCGCTCAGGAAGTGCTGACGGTGGCAGCCAGGCCAGGGCCCGTCCCCTCCTCACGCGTACGACGGGATCGGCCCAGCACCCCCTGCCCGGCACCGCAGCAGCACCGGTGCCACGTGCACAGACAGCCCAGGGGGCACCGCTGGCCTCGCACAAGGGCAGTCTGCGCCGTCTACGCTGCCCGGCCTTGCTCCGGTCCTCGGGAAGGACCGCTCCCCTGCCCAACTGCGGCGCTGCGGCCTCCTTGGCCCTGTGCCTCGGCCGAGAAGCGCTCTCCGTTTACTGTTACTAATCATCCTTACCGGGCCTTACAAAGCTCACGCCCCCGCGGCCGCTCCCCTGGGGTCTGTGCTGGACCGCGTTGCATAAACTGCACACGGGTTTTGCCTTCTGTGGAAGTTTTGTGGATCTACCCTGACATGAGACAAAAATTTGGCTAGAAGATGTGAAATTATGAATCTAACCTCTACAAAGTCCCAGCGTAACACAAACCAAATTCAAACACCAGACACAAAATATTTTCTTTTGAAAATTCTTGCATTTTTAAAGCTCAAATTCATTCCAGCCCATGTGACTCTCGTTGGCAGCCAGCTTAGCACTGCTCCCTACTGTCAGTACTAAAACAAACAGAAATTTACAGCCTTTTCTCCTTTCAGAATCGTCACAGAACAAATCAATCAGAACAAATAATATATATGTTCATTTAACCTTTCCTGTGGGTCTGAGGGCCTCCATTTAACCGTGAGGGTGGCCACAGCACACGCACCTCTTGGCAATCTCTGGTGCTTATAGGACTTCTCTGTATTACCCCTTCCTTGTGCAGTTTTTGTATTCTAACCCCAACGTCTGGACCATGGCGCAGAACTCTGTGCCTGCCCCTTGCTCTGCAGAGCTCCGCTCCTAGCAGCACTAGCACACTGCAAAATGTGTCCTGAAGAAGAAACAAGAGTCAATGTACTTGTTTTTTCACAAATTCATGCATAAGTAAAGTTTAACTGCCAGGTCTGTTCAGAAATGAGATGCAAGACCATAAGCAACAGATAAAAAGTCTAACAATATGAGAAAAAAACAGATTTTTTTCAGAGGAGTATTCAGTCATTCCCCACTTGAGGGTGAATGTCCCGCCATCCTGCTGGAGTCACTTGTGCTCATCGGCCAGTATTGACGATAGATATCGTTGGTGGCAGCGGCAGCTCACGGTCCCACTCCGCAGTGAACACTGGTGTTTCAGCGGCTCCGGACCCGGCTGCTCTCCGGTCAGCCCGGCAGGAACGCAGCCACGTGCACGGTCTGGGACAGCACTGACTCTGAACAGGAACTGACCCCTCACTGACAGTCCTGCTTTTTTATGAGTATGAGTTCATAAAAGACCCCGCAGATCCACCTAAAGCTCCTTCCTCTCCGAATTTCCTCCTGACGCAGCTCATTGAAGTCCCAGGATGGCCTTTATTAGAGCATGTGCCGGGGCTTCAGATGCGGAGCGAGATTTTGAAAGGCAGCATCTGTCTCCGCGGGCAGGAAAGCCCTTTTGTTCACATATTGCCCTGCTGCACATAGCGAGGGGCTCAGCTCCAGCCGTAAACGCTTGATCTTCCCTAGAAAGTCTCTACTTTCACTTATCAGCCTGACATCTCACAGCGGGGCCACCAGCCCGGCCGCGGCGCTGGCTCCAGGGCTCGCGGGCTGGAAGCGGAGCGGGGCGGCAAGGTGGCCGGCTCCCTGGGACCCTCCAGCGCAGTTCAAAGTGACATGTTTCAAACAGCCCTCTCCTCCCTGCGCAGCGCCTTCAAAGCGCACGCGGCTTTATTGCCTGGAGCACGTCAAGTTTTTATCCCGGGACGCACGGCGGTTGCTCCCAGACGAGGACAGAGCGCAGCCCCGCACATACATCGGCATCCTGCTCCTCGATGGCTCTTTTTTAAGAGGAGTTTAAAGTCGATCCCGTCGCTCAAATCCATGCTTTGATTTTTACCATGCTGTTCATCCTTGCAGCTCTGCTGCCAGAGCTCTCGTACAAGTAATTTTAAGCAGAAATGCGGCAGCCCAGAAAATGAAAAAGGAAAGAAAAGCTCCCCAGCGCTTGGACTCCGCAGCATAAGACAAAACTTCTCTGAACTAGAAAATGAGTTAGCACATAATTAGGGGGTTTCCCAAAGAGACTGAATAATTCATGGAAAGTTCCTGACATGTTCTCGGCATGTTTGGTCCAGTCACGCCTTTGTGCAATGCTCACTCTGACATCACAGCGCCGGGAGACGACGTTTTCAAAGAAAAAACAGTTGCTGTGAAGCCAGCAGAGTGGGAGCTCCAGAAACTGCTAAACTTGGAGCATTTTCCTACATCGTTATTTTATAAAAGGAAAAGGAAAACATTCCTGGCTGCGTGCAATGTGTGCTGGAGTCACAGGATCCTGCTTGTAACTCCCCTTCCCTTGTCGCAGCTGGGACGAGCCGCGCTTGAGAGGAGCGAGCAGCCCGCGCGCCGCAGCGAGCAGAGCCCGCACCGGCGCCAGCACCAGCTCCCGGCCCGTCCTCGGCGTGGACGCCCGCCGGACAGCGACAGCCCCGCGCGACGGCGCGAGCGGCTTCGTCCTCTGTGAAGATGCTGTTTATCTAATGGTTGGAAAGTTTACAAGAAAACAGCAAACTTCGTGCTGTGGTTGTTGAACTGAAGTAGTACTTTACTAGAACCAGGTTTTTTCAGTAATTTTGCGGTTGTAACAACTATTTTCTTTACATACTGCTATAGAAAAGGGACTCTTTTTAACTTAATTGAAGACACTATCAAGAGTAAATATACTGGGGCTTTTAATAGAAACAGTATGAGGAGAACATTCAAAGCTAAATAATCAGAAGCAATTTGTGTTCATGAGCAGAATGATGTGTCATTTTTTTCCCTTGCAGCGCTCTGTACTGGATCAGTTTTGAGACTGTGGCAAACTTTAAACCTATCTTAAAATAATGAACAGCAGTGAGGGTTGAAGATAGTTTGAAAAATACGCTGGAAAGAGAAAACATATGCCACAGAGTGTGGTGCAAAAGTCATATTTCATGCATGACTTTAGAGAATGTTAATAAGGATTAGAACCATACTTCACCAGAATAACAATCAGTCAAAGAAGTGTAATTAATTTTTCTTTAGATCTCTGTTAGACAAAAATACAGGAGAGATAGCGTTGTTGCCTATAGATTTCACTCTCGCTAAGAAATATAGCCCCTACACACACGTCATAATTGCACACTTAACTGGAGTGTAGTACAAGACTCATTTGCTTTATAGTTGTTGGTTTTATAATACTATGAATCCAAAAATATTTTAAACTTCAATTTTTTGCTTTGGCCAATAAATATGATTAAGATAATACATCCAAAAACATATGTAAGCTGTGTATGCGGGACATATGGAAAGCAGATGTGTTCTTAATTTACATATGACCTAAAAAACCAGCTGATTACCAGAGATGGCACTCGCGGCCGCCGGCGCTCGGCTGCCAGCTCAGCACCGCTCCCAACGTTCCCAAGCCGCAGAGCTCCAAGCCCCGAGCCGGAGGCCGATCCCCGGCACGGCGGCACTCAGCTCCGTGCGACCAGCCGCGAGCAGAAGTCGAGCCCGCTCGTTTCCAAACACGGGTGTTTGGGAGCTTTCTGCCGAGCTCCGAGCATGCGCTCCAGCACAGCCCCGCTGCACCCGCGCCCGGGCCCGGCCTGCCAAGCTGCTGTCACTTCTTTTCTAAAACCAGAATGGAACCACCAAGGGTTTTCTTAAATGCAGCCCTCAAGATTCAGCCTCTCTAGAGACTGTGTCCTTGTCTCTCTCTCTCTCTCTCTCTCTTTTTTAAAGTATAACTGATAAGAAAACAGTAACTTAACATCACTTATAAGAGGCAGTGAAAACTTTAGCCTATGAGGCTGCTTTGAGGAATAAGCAAGAAAGGAGCAAAGTGATCATGTTAGTAACTAACATCAGAAGTCAAAACTGGACTGCAAAGGGGACCACAGAAAGAGGAGATTCCTAATCCATTTTTAAAAGAAAAAAAAAAAAATCTAGATGTTTGCTGGGAAGAGATGGTTCAAGTCACGGGGGAGAGCATCAGAGGGACATGATAGCTGTTCCAAAATGAGCTAATTGAGCAAATTGTTTGTAAATAAAAATGCAGCTTTTTTTAGGCAGACGTTTGTCACAGTTGGAAGCCCTGCTCTCGCGCCAGGCTGCCGCTGGCAGCAGCCCCGGGCAGGGCTCCAGCACGCAGCCCACACCGCGATGCCAGCGCCCATGAGGCTGCCGCTGCCCATGGGGCTGCCACTGCCCTCGTGGCCCTCTGCAGCCCCTCGTGCTCCATCTCTGCCCTGCTGCCCGCACTGGATCCTCATCCGCTCGGAGCAGGACCGGGAGGTCCCATCCCGCCCCATCCCTCGCAGGACATGGATGCTCTCCTGGTCACAGCACTGGGATAAGGTGGCACGTGGAAGGGAGCATAGATGAGCTGCTGGGTTAGGATGCCGAGCAGGTCCTCTGCCTCCTTTCCTTCGCCAGGATTCTCCTTCCTGGGTCCCAGCATCCCTCCTCTTCTCAGGAGATCCACTGCCATCAGATGAAGCAATAGGACACACGGCTACAGGACAGGCAGCACCAGCTCCGCTCCGGTGCGGGCAGCTCTCCCGCACTCCAGCTCTGCCCGCAGTGCTCATCTCCCTTCTTGCAACCGGCCAGGATCTCACCTTGCAAACCAACCCGCTAGGATGAGTAGTTTTCTCTGCAATAAACCCTAAACACTTGATCCTGGGAGAGGCGGCCCCTATATCGAGGAAAAGAAATAAAGAACAATATATGGGAAAGAAGCCAGGCTGCGGGCTGGTGCGGGCACTTCATCGACCTCGTGATCCAAAACATCTGCACCGCCTTGCTGGGCACACGCACCCAGCGGCCCTCCGAGCCAGCACTCCCGGCCGCTGCCGCGCCGGGTCACAGCCCTCGCACACAAATCACGGAGCCCGGGGAGGAGGCCGAGGGCCGGGCAGGAAGATCTGAAATCCAATCCCTCCAGAGTTTTTCTTTCTTTCCCCCTCTCTGGCCTAAACAAGAGCTATTTTTCTTTCAATGAGCATGTGCCGGCATCAGCTGCTGCTAGCACAGAGCAGCTCTGCTGCTGGGACGTGGCAGCGTGTGTTGGATTGTGGCCAGAGGCTGGTCGCAGTGTGGTCCCGGAGTGTCCTGGAGCATCCTGGAGCACACACTGCACCGCACGGTTCCCCAGAACACAGACCGGTTGGTTTACACTGCGTGATACCTGCCTGGGAGCCTGTGTTTAACTGCGTTATTGCCTCATACGTGCAAAAGTGGAAGCCAGGAGATAAGCGGTCTCCAGAACTGCTTTCCGAAGTAGTTTTCTCCGAAATACCCCTGGTCTCGCTGGGCTGCTCTGGTTTGCGCGTAGCCCTTCTGCAGCGCTAAATGCAGTCCTACCCTGCTCCACTGTGGGGATTTCTTTACCGGTTTGATGCTTCCAGGGCTGCTTGCAGCCCGCCAAGGCCTTGTGTCCAGTCGCGCCCCAATGTCTCGCCCTCCACCGTGGCACAGCCGTTCCTCAACTGACCTTAAAAGTGTGCAGATACTTTAGCTGCCGCTTCCCCAGCCGCACAATTGTGCGGGCATTTCACTGCCTTCAGTTTACCGTGCGCAGCCCCATTCTCACTGCAGACCCAAGTCATACGGAACACGATTTGGGATGGGGCTCTGGCAGACCGCGTCCTGTGGAAGGGCTGCTCTGCCAGGAGAGCACTGGCTCCTGCGGGGCGCTTCTCACCGAGGGGTTTGCAGAAGCACCGCGACCGCACGCCCAGGCACCGCGTCCTGGCTCCTGCTGCACGCTGCGGCCGTCAAGGCCATGGGGGCACGAGCAGGACTGGGCACAGACAGCCCCAGCATCCCAGCACCAGCCTGGGAAAGGGACACAGAGACGCCACCATGCCCAGAGAGACCCGTGCTTGCACCAGGGAGGAGCACGAGGACGCTGGGAGCCAGGGTGGGAAAGGGGAATTCCAGAGAGATAATTTCTTGAAACACTTAATGAGCACTGTCTTCTAATATTAAAATTACAAAAAAAATAAAAAATAAAATAAAGATGAAGATGAAAATAAAGAGGTGCCGGACGCGCTTTGTGCAGCCAGCGCTGCCGAGAAGCGCCCGTTGAGCTGGCTCCTTGAAAATGACTTTAAGGAAGTTTGAGGCACTATCACTCCCAATAATGTCAGGCTGGATGAAAGGAAAATAATCTTAAGATTTTCCCCTTCCCTTGCTCTTGATTACAGCTTGGGAAAATATTTAACATGAGAAAAAAGTAATTAGTCTGTCTCCCAGGATGCAGCACTCTCCCGCAATTGCCCTGACTCCTGTTCCAAAAATCAGAGCAACCAGTACAAACTTCACGAATCCACCAAGGAGGCAACTCTTCAAATACTTGTGGTTTCCCACATTTTCCAAGAAAAATAAAAAGATTTATAGTTTCTCATGTTAAATCTGAGAGGCTAAACTTCGAGGGACATACTTGCCCACCTGCTGCATGTGTATTAGTTCTAGCTGAAGAGAAGTCAATAAAAATGGAGAAAGAAGAATTTGCAGGGCTGGTTAAAGTAATAAGATTTGTTTCAGAGCATCTGATCTTTAGACTAACAGACTTCCAAACAGTTGGACAAGTAAATAAAGCACCGCAGGGAACCGCTAGTTGAAATAGGTTTCCGCAGGGACAGGCACAAAGGAATTCCTGCAGCTAAGAAAGGGCTGGGGCTATGAAACTAAAATACCAACTATCAGGGTGAATGGCTGACTTGTACAGCACTTAGGAGTAAATTCTGTAGGTATCTAGGCATCGGGGGCTGCGGAAAGTTCTGTCCGGAGCTTCAGAGAATATTAAACCTATTAATAATTACCACTGAACAACAACAGTATTTTGCACTTCATGGTGATCCTGCACTTCTGAAAAGGAAGGTTGCTTTTAGTACCACTTGCTTCATTTTATGGATGGAAGGTTCAAAAAAAAATAATGCCATATTTCACTGTATAGTGCAGGACACATGACACAAAGAGAAATATCTGCTTTAAGAACCTTATTTTCTTTAGAGAAATAAAAGAAAACTCCAAACAAAAGCAGCTAAACCACGGCCGAGCAGCACGTCCACGGCTCCCCCGGTGCGAGGCCGGGCCGCACGAGGCAGCGAGCGGGGCCACCGGGCAGCACGGGGACGCACGTACAGTAGGAGCCGCTTTCTGCTCCAGCAGAGCAGAGCGCGGGCGCCAACAAAGCGGGAGATGTCCCATGTTCATCCCGCTGCCAGGGGGTGGAGGTGACACTGTTGTAAGGTGCCATCTGACCAGGGCTTCTTTTCTGTGCTTGACATGAATAAGGGGATTAGGACGGCGAGTTTCCGCGAGCTCACTCCACGGGACAAAGGGCCCCGCGGTTTAGTGTCACAGCGCCTGATAAAAGTACAGGAGGTTGTCAATCAGCCGCACCGCGGCACTTGTGTCCGTGACATAATCTTATTAGAAGATAAACCAGCAAAATCCTTTTCATGATGAAAAGTTACATTTAATTGCTCCTTTGCTCTGCTTTCCTTTCTCTTGTTCATTTGTCCATTCAGCCCGGTTAATGTAGCACAAGGGCACAGAGATGCGAGCCCGCGGACCGGCACCGTGTTCATAGCGAATCAGCGCCCTTGCGGCTGCCAGTGGATGCTTTGGCAATGCAGCAAGTCCCTTGCAATCCTTTAAACACAGGGTCGGAAGAATTACTGCATTAATTAGCAGGCATTCTCATGCACCAGGATAAAGTTAAATATTGTGTCACTTGTTTTAATGCATAAGCAACCTGACAAAGAGAGTCAAAAATTGCCAAGCACACTCTCTGTGCAACAGACAAAAGGGGGATTTTTTTTAATGCTTTGCTAAGGGAACAAATCCATATTAGCCACGTAAAAAGGATTGTTTCACTTGTGGCTAACTTCAAGTTTGCTTCTGTTCTGTCCCACAAAGCTGCTACTGATGCCAGCAGTGAGAGCCAATGACCCAGGACAACCGAGGGAAAGCACCCGGACTCGGCTCTGCAGCGCCTGTGCCCCGGGGATGCGGCCAGACCCGGGGAGCCCTGCACCCGGTGAGGCTGGGAGAGACAATGGGGTCGGCACAAGGCCTCGGGACAGCGCAGTGCATCGGGAGACCCGGACGAGAGCAGCCCCGCACAGCACCAGGACAGCCTCTGCCGGGATGCTGCAGGCGCATGGCAGCGCGCACTCATGCACGAGTGCAAGCACATGAGCGCATGCACATGCCCTGCCCTGCACGTGCGGCTCCTCCAGGCGGAGCAGGGACGCACACGACCTCGCGGTGCAGCAGCACGGCCTCGGCCAGGCCGCCAGGACCCCCTGAGCTCAGGGCTGGCGTGGTGCCTCCCGCAGCAGCCCAGCCCGGCATCCGGGCTGCCACAGATAAGCCAGGACGATGGCTGCCCTCACTGCCCTTCAGTGCCCCCAGACCTCTGCCTGCGGCACTGAGGATGGATCTGTCCATGTGGGATCAGCCAACACAGAGCAACAACCCCAACACTTGGCAATGCCAAGAGCAGCGGATGGGCAGGAAGCTCAAAAAAGTTTTAAAGCTATTTTCCAAGTATTTTTCAATTTGGGAAAGGAAGTTTGGATTTGATCTTCTTTCAGTAGGATAGATCCAACAAAGGCTGAATTTAAGGTCAAGAAACTTGTTCTGCAAATCCCAGGATGGACACCCAGACAAACCCGGTCTGTCATTAATGGCATAGGTATATTCCCCACGGCCCCAGAGCGCAGGTGACTTCACCTTGCCAACAGCTACCGAAGGGACCTGCTACAGCAAGGAAATCCACCACCTTGCTGCAGCGGGATCCCTGCCAAGCCGGCGGCTCTGCTTCTCAAAATACGCAGACACTTTAAAATCATCATATGACTGTTACAATTAATAAGTGACAAGCTTACATTCTCAGTAAACTACTGCTGTCATTGAGTGGCTCCATGGAGCTCCATCAAAGCCAGCTTTGCATGAAGCACCTGAGCGCGCACATTACCCAAGAAATGTAGCCCCACAAATGTGAAATCCTGAAGGAAAAAACAAAATTCCATTCATTTTGCACATGCTGTTCTGCATTTTGTCCAACTGCCTATTTGACTGCGAACAAACCACCTTTAAAACAAGCTGAAATGGTTGGAGAGGTTAAATGTCTAACTAATTCCCTTAACTCATTTGGAGAAAACAAATCTTACAAAGTTCTTGAAGATAAAAACATTATCGTGTAAGATCTAAGGAAAATTCTGACAAATGTCCTAATCTGCTTTTTTCAGTAGGCATTTGGATGTAGCCTCATAGCAGAGGAGGAGCAGAACAGTTGATAGTAGAACAAAAGCATTGACATATATGATTTTAGACTGGCTAAATCACTGGTAGCTGGTAAATTAGTGAAGGGACTACTGCTGGATTTCCAGGTTGCTATTCATGCGGCTCTTAACATACCACAACACTTTACCCATGGAAATCCAACTCCAGCTTCCAGGAGACAATTTCCAGACATTTCATATGTCTTTATTTTTCATATTTCTTTTCAGAGGAAAAAAAAAAAAAAAAGGTTAATTTACCTGAATTACTATTTTCTCTAAAAACAACACTTTGTGTATTTACAAAGCCTTCGTTATGCTTTCCAATCGGTAATCACAGCTGAGGAACACCTCATACCTGCAGGTTCTGCATTAGACTCTGGAGCCTCCCACAGCGAAATGGAGGAACCCAGGCAGGAACACTTGCACACAGGCTACTCGCTGCAAATCTGCATTACCTGGGAATTTCTCCCAAAGCCCTGCAGTCAGCTCCCGGCCGGCTACCGACGAGACGCGGCGGCTGCAAACCTGCGCTCGTGGGACCCGGCAGCAGCAGCCAGGGAACAATGGCGAGAGAAACACGAATTTGTTTGTACTGATCAAGCCTGCTCAGATGCAGGGAGCCATGAGGAAGTGCTGTCAGCTGCTGCCGAAATCTAAGAAAGTGGCCATTCAAGCACAGTAGGCCCTTGCAAACAGCTAATCCACGCAGCTGCAGTAGTTAAAGCAAACACAGCACCCTTCACTGCCCCATCAATTACACCTCCCCGAAAAAATTACACAAACTTTGCAGAATTTTTCAGAGAGAAGATGGATTCTTTTGGAGGCTTGAGGTCAAGACTGGGCTGTTTAAAGTATATTATTAACAAATAAACATTTATTGCAAAAAAACCCTATAGGCCTTTGGGGAGGAAAACGGTGTTATTTTTGGCATCAAATGACACAAGCCATTTATGACATGAATGGCTATCACCAACAGACTGATGAAATGGCAAATGTCTCCCACTTAACTTCCCCTGGCTTCCTGAATAAACTTTTTCAAACACTTTTTTCCTTCTGAAATGGCAATAAACTCCATGTAATTTTGGTTTTCTCCCTGTTCCAGCTATTTCAGGATCCGTGGCTGGGAAGGGCTGGCGGAGCTCCCCGGAGGAAGCCGAACCTCCCCGCAGCCGGGGTGGCGAGGGCGCGGGGCCGCCAGCGCCGTCCTCCCGAGCGCCAGGTGAGAAGCCACCACGTCACTGCAGAGGCAGTACCGTGGAGGCTACCACTCCTGTCACTGAACGCATCCGCCTGGATCAATGTGAGCTGGATTTCTAGGGAAAACACTTGAGCAGGAGCAGGCCCAGCTACACCAAGCACAGCCCTGTCCATCTGCAACGCTGGTGCTGCCTCCGGTGGGACCGTCCCCGCCGCGGCTACGGGAGGAGGCTGGGAGGAGGCAAGGCGTTCCCGGGAATTGCCTGGGATCCCCGGGCTTCTCCCACGTGAAATTAATGCAGGCGCCGTCGAGGCTCATTTTCTGCACGCCCACAGAGCGCGGCTGGGGACAGGCCCGGGCGCGGGCAGCAGCCTGACGCCGGGACGGGGCTCGCGGGGCCGCCGCGTGCCCAGGACATCCCGGCCGGGCTGAAGCCGGCATGTGCAGCAGAGCCCGCGCGCCCCTTCACACGACCCCCGCACCTCTGCTGTGACCGCAATTCTGCACCCTTTCACACACTGAAATGAAAGAACCCCCATCTTCTGCACCAAAAATGCTCCTTCTCTGCTGTCCCATTGCTCGTGCCCTTGCCCGTCCACGACCCACCAAAACACGTTGCAAACACACTGCAAACACCGGCGCTGGCACAGCAGCACGTGGCCGCTGCAGTGCTCTGTCAGCCACACACGTTCCGGCACAGGCAGGCGCGCGCCTCTGCTCGCAGGTCAGGAAACGCCGATAAATGCAACATTGCAGTAAATTATTTCTAAAAAAATGAAAGCTAAAAGATCATTAAAACTATGAAAAGATGTATGTATATCCTCCTGAGTGCTGAGCCTCCTGTTTGCAAGTAATAAAAAACAGACTTTGACATGCTATAAAATTAGTAAGCATACAATCGCTCCAGCACTTTTTCTCCTAAGATTTTGGATGATGCAGTCACGAGGCATACACCACGCACTCTGGGACCCTGGACACCCTGGCTTGCACCAACCCGTGCTCGGAGGATTTTGCTCACTGTTTCTATCTTTCTTTTTCCTCTTTCTTCCTCACTCTGGACTCTAATCATTAAGCATCAGGTGCTGGCCATGGAGGATGACAATGACGTGTCTGCATATGCTCAGCGTGGTCGCAGAGTGGAGAATCCAAGCGGATCGCAGGGGACCCCACGCGCTCCGTCAGCGGAGCAGGGACACACGCTTGCTTGCATGGAGGACCCGTGTCCTCTGCTGAGAGTGCAGACACGTGTTCGCTTCCTGCAGGGGCTGATGGACAGAGCAGGACCCTGGTGTGCGCGTGCAGGGCCCTGCGGCGGTGGAACCTCACGGGGTCCGTGCGGAGCAGAGCCCAAGCTGCCGACCGCCCCTCGCTGGCAGGGCTCGCGGCCGGCCGGCTGCCCACCCCGTGCAAACGCCCTCAGACACTGGTACCGCGCGGGCGAGCCGACCTCGCACGACGCTGCCATGGCCTTCCCCGCGGAGCCGCACGGGCCAGGATTCGCTGCTCGGCTAACTGGCTGGTACCGGCCGGCGGCGAAGCCCTGCAGACCAGGCTGCGCCTGCCCCCACCCGAGGGCACCGTGATGATGCTGCACACAGAGCGCGAGGGCCGCAAGTACCGAGAAAGGCTTTGAAAGAGCATTTCAAAAAGAGCATAACTCTTCCCTTCTCCAAATGCAAACTTGCTTGCTTGCTAGCTATCATAAAAATAACCAACATAAAAGTTACAAATACAAAAAAAATCCATTTATACTCTTTTACAGACCTTTACTCGTGTTTGTTTTGTTGTTGTAGTAATCAGAGCATGCAGATTCAGGGCCAAACCCTGGAAGCAAGCCTGGAGCAAACCAGGAGGGTCCCCAGCACGTGCGCACAAACCGCCCCTGCTCCCTGGGCGCGTGCACATGCGCTCCTGTACGTTATAAATAATACACCGATTGCAGGAAAATCAGGAGCCAAATCCTATCCTTTGATGAGCAGGGATGGCTCCTGTTGAAGTCAACAGGAACTGCGTGTTCACAAGTTCGTGTCAATATTTGCACAGGGCAATTTTGTGCATATTAAAATCATGGTATGTTCTGGAGCAAAGTAAATGACCTCCACGCCAAGGGTTGTCTGTAAACACACTGGCTTGCTATAGAAGTGTCACCCAAACCTTCGAAGAGTCCTCAGCAGAGTGTCAGTGTTATGCTGATATTGGAAGGCATTTGATCAATTTGTGCAGTAACAGTTCTGCCATATCTATACTGCAAATCAGTGTACAGTTTCAAGATGAACAAAAATACCAAACTAGAATTAATCACATTAACAGTTCTACTGCAGTGCAACCTTGCAAATGTCTACTTGCTCAGTTGCCCACGGCAAATAGTTTTTGAAAGGTGAGTAAAATACCCTAAGTTCTGTGTGAGCATTGCGATAAGAAGCACACAGGGAGGTTTTAGCCGGCTCGTAGATTCCCATCTCAGTCCTGAAAAGCTGTTGAAACAGATCCTAGGTTCCCTGGTAACACTGATCTCAACGTTTTATCTTCTAAAGACACCATATACTTAATGTTGCATACATTCATTTTAAGTGTTTTACTTCTACATAATCTGCATTAAAATTGCATAATTTGCCACACATGGTGCTTTCTGCTTATAAGGTATATTGGCACCTACTTAACATCCAATAAATGGCAATGGCTACACAGAATCTGTTCTCTTGAAAGGAGAAAGCACTTGTTGTCATTACTGTGCCCAGGGAGCAGCAGCACCTACGCTGCAAAATGGCTGTTTGGAGAATTGCTGGTTGGCTCGCGGGGCGGGAGCCCCCGTCCCCACCGCGTGCGCGCGCGGCACCCGCTCACCCTTGCTCTTCGCGGCGCTGCGCGATGCCAGCGGCGGCCCTGAGCGCCCGGCTGCATTAGTCAGAGTGATTGGACAAGTTTGTCAGGGTACGTTCAAAGCAATTTCAGACATACCGAAAAGTAAAGCAATATTTCACGAGCGGAGTATCAGTCTAGTCAAAGCAAGTCCAGGAACTTAGAGTAAATGTAAGGTTAGTAGTTAATAAGGAAAAAAGACAATGGCAAAGATCTGCCTCAATTTTATCTTGAATTTAAAGAAGCATCTAGAAAGAGTGAATAATTTGCCTGAACAAGGCAAGCAAGATTTAGATCTATATTAGCATGCGTGTTATGAACACCAAAGAGCATTATGTCTAAACGAAAGTATGCTCGTTCCATCTTTAAATTATTATAATTTCTTTTTCTCCCTTATGCCCTATGCTGCTTTAACGCAGAATTCTAACCTTTCTTTCAACATGCATCTTAATTGATATAAAGTTATTCACAAAATTTTCACATAGTTACTAATAGAGAAATGTGGTGCTTTTTCTTTCCCTCGATATTGTCAGTGTTGTTACAGCTCCCACTGTTGTAAGATAAACTTATTTCCCACTAAATTTTTAAAAATACCTTAATTGAGAACACGCTTCTGCTTTCTACAAAATTTGACATTTTTAATCAAACAAAGATCAAGTTTTAGCTAGCAGTTCTAGATAAAGCATACCACAATTATAAAGTCTGCAAGGACAGTATTCAATAATCATTCCCTGCCCACTTGATACAGTTATTACAATTCAGATAAAGCAGAGAAATTTCCATTCTTAATTGCACCCATCTAAATCAAAGTAACTCTCTTGATTTCAGAATCTGGTTGCCAGCTAACTTAGCTGTCAAGGTTCACGTCACACTGTTATATACAACTAATCTTATTCTTTGTTTCAGAATAAATGTGGGGGTTTTATATTTTGTAATGAACAAGAAACTGTCATTTCATTATGAGTCAATCTCTGCCTCATGAGTAATACAACTATCCCCAAATCATGCCAGAAAACTTTCTACCACACAAAACCACGCAGGAGTAATGCCTGCACTGCTCCCTTTGTTTACCTTTGCTGCAGATCACTGTGCAATTCACTTCAGGTTTTTTATTTATTGACTTGCTTTCTTAGCTCACTTGAGCAGTAACACGACACATTACACAAAAGAAGAAGAAAAAAAGTGATCAAAAATAAGTGCTTGCCCTGGTTGTTCTGTTCTTACGACCTCATACTCCCACAACAGAGGATATCGGTATAGGCTTTTCTGTTACGCACTGGAGCTCAAAATTCACAGTCTTTTTGTGAGTTTGCATTTTATGCAACTCGCAAAATGGTCGGTCAGTCCAAGCAATAGAAAATCACTTTCTAATATTATCACAAAATCCTACTAGTATATTTACACACCACATTCCTACAAAACTGCCACGAACACTGAACTGAACAAGGATTGTGCAAACCAGGCACAAAATGACCTTGTCTGTTTTCCAGCCTAATAATGATAAGAAAAAAACAAAGTCTTTCTGGGATGCTCCTTCCCGCCGCGCCGCTGCGCTGAGCGGGGCTCCAGGCGGGTCTGCGCGCGGGCAGGAGGGCGCGCGGCGCCGTGCCCACGTGCACATCCCACCCGCCACGGCGCGGGGCGGCCGCGCGCCTGCTCTTAGCTGCCTAAGTCACTGTACGGACGGGCGGCCCTGGCCCTTCCCTCGCGCGCTCCGGCCTCCCCGGCTTGCACGGGGAGTGTGGAGCGGAGCACGCTCGGCCTCAGGATTTACAGTGTCTGCCCTGCTCCTCATTCCAGCAGGAGATATTTAAATAAATTGAAGCGAAATCTTGTTACAACAAGAACATTAGTGAAGAAAATTCTTGTGAATTTTGTCTGGGGTAAAAAATATTTTTTTTTTTCTTCAATTTGAGTCATAGCTCCATTACATAAAGAATATTCCTTTTTCTGCTGAACATTTCTTCCCAACTATCTTGACTAAATTAGGACAGCCCCCAATCATTACTAAATGCTCCCCAGTTTTCTAGCCCACAATGGCCATAAGCATTTTAAAGTGCATCAAGCTTTACAAGCTGCTCACATGGAAAGCAAGCAAGAACAGTAGTCACAACTGAAATGCAGTAATAACATAATTAGTCTAAGTAAATACATTACAATTCACCCATTTTATCACAATACATTATTTTTAACAGGGAAAAAAAATGTGATGGATGCTTTTGAACTGGTTCAAAACTTTAGGCCAAGAAATAATAAACACTGTTTCCTAACAGAATACAAAATGTTCCTATTCTTTATAGATCTCAGCGAATAATATTTTCAGAGCATATTTCACATTTATTGGTTATTCTTTCTAAGGTTGGTAGTTAAGGATTATAAATTATCCTCATATTAATATAATTGCATATTGTCTACATTGTGCAAAAGTCCTCCCTATCATTTTCTGTCACGGATTAGTGCAAATTATATTTTACTATCGTAATTACTATGCCCAGCAAGGTCTCGGTGAATCCTGCAGGAAACGGGAGGGTTTCCTCAGGCCCTGTGCCGCCGGGGCGCCTCGAGGGCGGCTGCGCCGCGGGCAGCGCCGTGGCCGTGGCCACTCTCCGGCCGCGGTCGCTCTCCCGCCGCGCCGGGCCCTGCGCTCCCTCCTGCTGCTGCTCCGCTGCCGTCCCCTGCGGCAGCGCTGCTGTCCCCGCGTCCCCGCTGCTGCTGCCGCCCCGAGGGCCTGGTGGGGCTGGGGAGCGCGGGGCTGCAGCAAGAAGTGCCAGCGCGCTTCAGGCACTTCTAAAAGCATTTTTAGAAGATGACATAACTCTCATCATTACTCCACATCCTGGGCATGTGCTTGCGCTGCTCCCCTCTCCGGGTTTCAGGCAGCGCTGGGCTGATCCCGCTGCACGAGCCCCAGGACCAGCAGGCGGGTCCCTGGTTTCGGCCCCGCTGCCCGGCCCGGCTGCGGGCGCTGCCAGGGATGATGCTCCCCGGAGAGCAGCAGGAAGCTGCGCCCGTGGGCAGGGAGCCCCGCGCCGCTGCGCGCCGGCACGGCCGCGCGCCCGGCCGCCTCCTGCATTCCTCAGCCTGCGCCCGCGGCCCAGAGCAGCCACCAAATCACACGCGTCCACCCGGAGCAACCCCTCGTTCGTCCTGGGTATAAAACGGATTGAGCTGAGGCCCAGCAGTCAGCATTTTACTGATGGGAAGGGATTTCCAAAGTGTGAAGAGGCAAAAATCTCCATGCTGCAACAAGGCTTCCCAGCGCTGCCTTTGCTTTTTGCTAGGTAAATGCTGCTCCCGGCTGACTGCGTGCAAAAAATAAGTTCAATCTCTAACAAGGAAAGGCTCAAGGATCAGGACAGTGCAAACAAATACTAGAAATACATAGGATCTTACTGCTTATAGAAGGCAATATTAACGCTAAAATGATGTCTAACATATCCTGAAGCTTTTAACAAAAAGCTAAATATTCCTCTTCCTTACTCTAAGCAAAACTTAAAATTAATTTATAAAAAAAATGAAATATTGAGTGATTTTTTGCTATCTTATTCCTTGAATAAATGATACTTTATAGCCTTTATTTTGAAAGCTACATTAAGAATATAGATCTTTTTACAAATTATATATATTTCTTACATATGAATTATGTAACCTGAAACAGTTATCATTCTCAGCACATACTTTTTAAAAACATCAGCAAGAACTAAGGCAAATAGTTATATAACAATATGTAGTCAGATAAAAACATAGCAGAAAAGTATAACTGAAAAAAAAAAGAGAGAGAAAGAGCGAGAATATACAGATGGGAAAGAAAAGTGGTATTTGCCATTACTAATGCTTTATACCAGGAGGCACTGCTTAGAGTGGTACAATAAACAAACTCACTTAAGCAAATAACCCACATATTACTACTGCAACCCCCCTATTTCTGATAAGTATTCATTCAAAAGATTTCAGTTCAATAGAAAGAAAATTTCTTTTAGAAAGGTGAGTGCAAGTGTAAGGTGCCAAACACCTCACAGCAATGTGGCAAAACCCTCATTAATGTAAAAGAGTCTCCGTATGACTTAAGATTTAGGGTCCTGGTGCCATTGTATTACACATAAAAAACTTGCAATCAAATATACCTGCAACCCTCAATATCTACAGTTTTAACAAAATAAATTCCCTTCCGTAAACCGAAAGATCAGTATCTTCTTGCACAGAGATTTGTTGAATTGCCTCGTGCAGCAAGAGTCTGAAATACATGCACAGCGGAGACGCTGGTCCCATTGATGCAGCGATGATATTTTTGTGATAAATTGCATTTATCAGACACCTCTGACTACTTCAAACTGAGCTTGGGCCACTAATCCATCTCCCCCAGGATTTATTCTAACATTCCAAGCACAGGACTAGTTTCAAACAGCTAACATTTTTATTAAAAAAAAAAAAATAGAAAAATGTTTTCACCCTTCCCCCTAATGTGAAATGCCCTCATCCTAGGATGGGCAGTAATCACTCCTGACCCAGTGAAAGGTTTAAGGTCTGATATCTGACCCATCAGGAGCTTGCTTTCATTAGAAAGACGAGACACCGGTTTTCCAAAGATATACACAGAGCACTTGATTACAGTCCTGGGAGTTCTGGAGAAATCTGACCTTTAAATTACATTACTACATACAGAAAAATCTATTTAAAGCAAATTTCAGTAACTAAGATATTTAAGTAATATTCTGAAATCTCCCTTTTTTTTTTTTTTTTTTTTTTTTAAAGATCTGGACTCACGATAACAAAAAA